>JAUMTR010000002.1:18041312-18166559 GCA_032270685.1 Microctenopoma stevenorrisi
TCATGAAGTCATTACTGCTGAGATGTGGAGGAATACTCGGTTCCACAGAGCTATGACTCTTGGTCAGCCTGGCTACAAAGCTCCACTTACATACATCTACATATTATTACATACAAAACATCCGATTAGCTGATAGATTTAGCTGAATGTGTATTTAACACACAATTAGTAGAATGATTTCGAACAAAGACTCGTCAAACGATAAAGAGTGACACACAATCTGAAACACAGAATGTGCAGACGGCGAGCATGGTTTGAACACTTCATCATTAAGAATTATTTGTCACAAAAAGCAAAGAATTTAACAAAAGCAAGTATTTCAATGTAAAGACACGTGCTAGCTTCTCTGAATAGAGGCACCCAGAATGAGATCACACATGTTCTCTTATTAAACATTCCAGGATGATATGTACACCGGGTTTTCCAGGCCAGGTCTTGTGGGCACTATGAACACTCGTGCACTGCTGGAGACAATTTGTATTTCACTCTTAAATTTCAATTTGTTTCTTGCTGTTTTCTCAAGTGCCCATGCTTGATGCCATAATTACATTTGGGCAATAGGGTCTACAGTATTTCAATTAGCAAGAATGGGGCGCATTTCTCTGTTGTAGCCCCACTTTGTGACTCTGGCTGACATGAATGCAGAGTTGTCATGTGATCACATTAGAAGGCCAACCAAGCAGGACACCCAGCTGGGTGTAATTCTACAGAAAAATATTGCCTAGTTAAAGTCCTACAACAGCGAAATTTACCTTGGTGCAAAACTTTAGTAATGAAGAAACTGCATTACATGGCAGTCTCATTCCAAATGTTCCATGTAGGAATAATTAGAAATAGAATAAGCAAAAAATTAATGTCTGTCTCTCTGCTGGTGACCGCAAATTGTCTTTGCCATGGTTCCTCAGTGAAAACACAACATATAAAAGAAGAACCATTAGACATAAAACAACTACATAAAACATCTGTTTAAGCTTTCTCAGGATCACCACACAGCATGTAAACCTACGGGGGTCAAACATAAATTCACGATTCTCATCAGACTACATATGAGACACAATGAACAGGACAAGATTTACAGTCATTAACACGAGCCTCGATCAGCAGGGAAATAACTTTGACCCGCTGCAGTTTTGCTACTTTTATAAAGCTTTGATACAGATTTGTTGGTTTCCACTGGATGTCTCCTCACAGCATGTGAGGACGCCCTCAGCCACCATTGCAGAACAGGTGATATATGGGGTTACGCCATTGATGTTAGCCCATAATAACCCCGGGACAAAGCCGGGAGTGTTTGGAGAAACGCAAATACTACCACCATGGCTCTACTTTCAATAGGATGGGCCCAGCTTCATTCATCAGTCTATCTCTGATCTTCTGCTTGAGTTGCACCACCCTCACCTTGACGGATGCTGAGGGGAGATCAGGTTAATGGCCATTAACAGTAAAGACGGTACTAGAGATGAAATCCTTGATGTTTCTTGATAACGCAATGGATGGCTGCCCGGGTTTGCTCGTATATGCCAATGTAACAGCAGGAAGGAAATTGTTTTCCAAGCTTCACCGATGTGGACGACTGTGAATCACTACGCACAAATAACAGGGGGATGTCTTTTGAACCCGCTGACTGCAGGAAGGATTAGATCATGTAGACGCACACATTTTAGTAAAACACATATAGGACTAAAGAATACAAAAAGTTGGTAGGACAGTCGGCAGCACTTTACAATCTCCAGGGTTGGTGGTTTGCTTCCCAGTCCCGCCTAATCCTGGCCACATATCAAAGCGTCCCTGGACAAAACATGGAATGCCTCAAAGGATAAGTCTGTCCACAGGGATTTCCCCAGAGCATTAATAAAGTATCAGTTATTATCCTTACTATTGTAACATGACTAAGTCAGCGCGTTAAATAAACATTTCTCTGTGAACTAGCTGGAATAAAATAGATTTATATCACTCGGCTCAGCCTGCTGGGAGAGTCTTCCCTGGTGCTGCCTTCTTAACGTGTTTATATTGCAGATTGGCTAATCTGAAGAATCTAGATAAGTAAAAAAGCAGTACTTAGAGAGGAAGTACCCTCATGAGATGATCAAACCGAGCAGCCAGCATCCACCAGCTCTCACATCTGCAAACCGCTGCGGATCAGAAAAGCTGAGACGCGATAGGGGCCAGAGGAAGGCAGGCATGTTGAATTGCACATTTGACTTATGACTGGCCTGAATCCTGAGATCCACTGCGTGACTGATGGTGGTAAATGGGGTGTGGACGGTAGTTTCTCACTAAGTGCCATCATTCATACACTTCAAGCCTCAGTGACTCTGCTTCAACTGTCAAAAATGAAATGCTTAATTGAAAAATGGTCACTGCTCGAGGATGGAAGACGAGCCATGTGTTTCCATAGCTGTAGAGGAAGAAGAGTCTGTAAGAAGAGAAAAGCGTGTGCTGTGACACCTAAACTGATCTTAATTTAGCTCCCTCCTGAGCAGTGAATATATGATCCCAAACTGCCTTAAAGCAATTTTAATACGGACCGCGACATGCACCAGTTCTTTCAGCTAAGAGCCTGTGCAATGAGAATACATTAAACGAATCAGTGAAGAGTCAAAGTGGTAGCTCCCATATGGTATGAATGTGAAGTGAGTGTCACAAAAAGTAATAATGCAAAGTCAGCACAGCATTCCTGAATAAATAAAGCTTAAATATACAGCAAGAAAGCAAACAGGATTTTGTTCATCTTTATTCTTCATATTGTATTTTCTATATATCTCAGCTGTTGCTGTAAAAACATAGAGCTCCAATTAAAAAGTTTGTCGTCCTCCCTTTGCTCGGGTGAACGAATAAGTTTTGTCAGTCCTCAGCACAAAGGGCAGTACAAAATGCATTAAAGAGACACACAACAATCCAGCATTTCAAAAGCGTGAATCCATATAAACTCAACTCATATTCATGTGACGGGAAACAAGATCACTGAACTGATTCAAAGTAGACACCAATCACAGTAAATGATATTTATGGAAAGAAAGCAATAATATAATTCTACTTCTTCATCTTTATCTTTATTTTCACTCCATCCTTTTTTTTATTATTTCACTTTGCAAATGTCATCCAGTAGAAAAAAACGGGTTCTACACACATCTCGTCAGTCGTACAGTGATGTTTGTGATGGAGTGTAGCAGATGGTAGAAGAGTTTAGTGAAGCAGGGAGAAGTAAAGTTTCTCATTTCTCACAGAGCGTGCCTGTGTTCTGTCATTTACACAATAAACAACTTTCGCTGGGAGAAGCAACCATTATTTGTTTTCCCGGCAGCAACAGCGAGTACAGCTCACTCACACCTCACGATCGCCTTCGAAACAATCAAACTCAAAACAATGTAAGTAAAAGCAGCCGTCCACTCCCTCAGTTGACTCCTGCTGCCACTGCTCAGCGTCCCGCCGCCGCTAATTGAAACAACAGCCAACTAACTTTTTTGTCAAAGTCAGCAACATGAGCGCCAAACCAATTGCATCCAATCAGGTTAATTCGCATTGGGCTGCGGTGGCGGCCCCATACTGATCGGGGGCCTTTTGTTCGAACTGAACTCTGAGTGTCTGCCCTTACTCCAGAGCACTCTGCCACTCACACTGAGTGTGCTCCAAGAAATGTTTGTATTCGGAACCGCCTCCTGCATTTTCACACAAAGGAAACAGGACGTGGCGCATTTACTGCTCGCTCCTCATTTCTTGCAGTGTGTTTGATGGCGTACAGTTGCTGCCTAAGCAGGCAGACCCTCTAATGAAGCAGCGGGTATCAGCAGATGTGGGTCTATAACTTAATTTCCCCCCTCAGCTATAGAGCAGATCCTATGGCGTGTAAGTGGTCTTGATGGATGAGCACTACAGCTCATCATACCCCCACCACCATCAGCACCAAACCCCAGCAGCCTTCATCTCCAATCTCCACTGTCCTAGAATTATCATGTAGCTGCATATTTAATTTTTCTTTCTTTCTCGTTTCAAAGTGTATCATTTATGAGTTTTGCAAAGTCTCACGATTCATAAAAAAAACAGATCCCCAACAAGTGAACAAACAGCTTCGTACAACTCTGTACTTACCTTTGCCCCTTAGTAAAACTTCTGTGTTCTTTGAGCCAGCGGAGTGAAAACATCTTCTCACCGAACAGCAGAACCTTCTAGGGCTTTGGTTGCATGTACGGTTCTGTTTTAACCCTGATTCGTCACGTTCCACTTACTGTAGAGATGCTCCGTGGGCTGGCGTTTGGTCCTGAGGGATTTCCTTTTTCAGTCATTCAGTGCAACAACCTGCAACTTGACTGTTGTAGTCTTAGCACTTACTGAGCTGAAAAAGGCAGTTCTTACCTGCAAAAAAACACTGACCAACCCATTGTGCTATTACCCCCCACACTAAATGGCAGGTTGACAAAGTTAGCAACAAGTTGGTGAATGTAGTGGGGCATTTAGCAACTGATGAGCCAAATATTGCACCATCTCTGCACAGTCCAACTTAAACCACTATAATGGTTCCCTGTTCCAACTCTGTCATACAATCAAAATGATGTCTTGCGTTTAGGTTTAGGCACTAAGAACACCTGGTCAGGGTTCGACTTGGAAGTGACTCCTGCCCTTAATTCACATGGCGTTCATCATGAGACAAATATGACTTCCGGTTGCATTCATCACATCCGTCGCCTGTGAGAATGAAATCATTTGATAGATGTCTCAGGCTGGACTCAAACCCCGGAGGGGTCCTGTGGGACAGTCCTGTCTTTTGCTGTGCCACCCGTCCGCCCTAACATCCTCCTGACAAACTTAGAAAATGTAAATAATTGATTTATTAGACGTCATGAAGTTGGGGCGTACCCATTGATAGTTTTGCTGTGACATTGTTCTTCACACTCTCACAAAAGAGCCTAATAACTTCTGGTATACTGATATTTTACCTGCTACACCCTGAGACACACGGATAAGACACACAAAGCCATTTACATATACACAACACTCAAAAACCCAAACACACACGTCCTCTCAACATATCCTCTGTCCCTCTCAAGGGCAGGGAGCTGTGGTTGCTCCTCCAGGGCCGATGGGACCATGTGGCCAGGCGTCCATATGGGGTAACTTGAGTAAACGAGGGGTAAGGCCACCATGCGTCGGTGCACTCTGTTGACTGTTTCAACAGACATGTTTTCCCAAAGCAAGAAAAAAGTACACTAAGAGGGATGCCTTAAGTCATGGCTCAGTTCACTGAGCTATCTCACTGTAGGAATCTGATCTCCCACTTCCCTCAGCTGCGCTCCTCAAACCGTCTCTCTGAGAGCGGAATTTAACCCGAACTCTCGAACGCTACAATAAAAAACAGAGTTTGTTATCAACTTTACTAATTACACCAAATGCTGTTTTTTTTTAAAATATATTAATTGAGTCACTACACAACAACAACAAATGTAGATTGAGGTGTTTCTGTTTTTTTTTATTTTACTTCCTTTCAATTCACCTGTGAATACAGTCTCAATCAAAAATGATAATTACCCAAGTGGCTTAATCAACATTAGAATAATTACGCTATTAGAATACAAGCACGCTGCGGCAAATGTTGGATGGTAAAGTCATGTAAAACACATGCTGTTTGTCTGATTAACTTCAGGATGAATCCCACTGCTAATGGAACAGTTGACTGATGGAGACCGAAAAAACAAACAAACGAAGTTAAGACTTCAGGACTTTATTTCCTCAAATCATATCCTTTATGTTACCAGGCAGGCAATTTAAAGTGCTTCTGTGTAAATAAGTCACTGTAGGAACAGAATTCATGAAACTTAACTTGATTAGAGAGTCATGTTTCTCAACAGCACAGTCTTGGAATTCTCCTGCTGTTAGTCCAACACGGGCCAGAAGTTGAGCTGGTTTTGTTTGTTGAAATGCACCTTGGGAGATGAACTTTTTGACCTAAAGTTTTATGGCTGAAGAATTAGATCCTTAACTTTTGGGTTTATGATTCTTCCTGCAGAACTTATTGCTCAAGCTGCAGCTGAGATGAACAAACTGGACATTTGCTTCTCAAACCAGGTCAAGAGTCAAAGGTGCATGCGAGTCGAAACGAAGAAAATGTTAAAATCTATTTTCATGAAAGAATTTTATGTACACAAAACATTTCGTGAAGTTAAGTTAAGTTCATCAAAAACTGGTAATTACACCCAACTTACAAAATTAATGAGTCGCCTACTTCTCAATTGTACCAAGAAAAACAAAAGAATTGATTTCCAATTGAATGAGACCTGGGCCCACTCAGATTGTCATCAATATTTAAGTGAGCAATGAATAAGTGGAAGTGTTTTGCTGACGTTTTGACCTTAAGTGTCTCATTTTGGAAATGAGGGGAAAGGCATTTTGGAGGGGGAAGCCAGGTCAATATTGATACACACACAAAAGTCAATTAATGCCATAAAGTGTCTTTTCTCCTCTTTCTCTGTTCTTCCCGAGTGACAGACTGAACTCTGAACACCATCTGCTAAAAAGTCTCCCTAAACTTGACCCCATCGCCCCCAGAGGGGTTGCCTGACCTCTGCCGGCAGAAAACTGAGGCCTGGATGTGAGTCGACCTGACGAGATGTTTCGATGATTTATCACGTCTCAGCCTGGAGAATCATAACCTGCGTTCAGCACCACCAAAACAAAAGTAGGAACACAAAGTGGGGGAGGGGGAGGACATTAACAGCCCATAAATCTGCCAGAGAGGTCCACAAGTGTTCTGTCTTTGCTGCTATTTAAGATGACGGACATGAGGGCTAGACAGCGTGTTACCCAGAATGCATTCCACACAGGCGTCTGAGTAAGGTGCACTTTCACTGACTCTCAGAAGACATTGTTGATTATGCAGGATCTGTTTTTCATCTTTTCTCACAGTTTGAGCCGATGTCTGAGACGCCCAGAGGCTGCAGACCAGCTTTTAATTATACTGGGAAATGTTTTATTTTTCCTTATTCAAAACAGGAAAATAATTCATTGTGTCTTCAATATTGTTTTAGAAATGGCAACGATGACAGGATACTCATTAAATGTACAAATATTTGCATAGTTCCTCCTCTGGGGGGGCCTGTTGGGTGGGGGTTTTTACACACACGTTAATATACAATTCTTTTTATTGCTTCTGTTGATGAGAATTATGATGCATTTCACGCATAATCTTTGCCCTCAAAACATTCGAATAAAGTTTGAACAAGCATTAACCTTTCTTGAAGTTTGTAGTACCAAACAAAGGAATGTAGTTGTTAAAAAAAAAAAAATATGCGCGTTGAAATGGCATCTTCGAAAAAAAGTGTCACGGAGTTTGGGAAACCTTTTGTGTATTTTCATTGGTTGGTCAAGAAAAATACAAGCACATTAGTAAAATTACTAATAGTACAGGGTATATGTGTGAAACAAACTCCATCACCTACCTACGTGATTCTGTGCAGAAGTCCGCGCTGCAAACCCGACCTCTCTGCCAGACATTCAAATGACTGCTACTACTGCCTGCATTGTTTACCGACATCCTTAACACAGTGCTTGTTAAGATGTTGGACATACTGTTTCATACTTTTCCTCACGCTGTCGCTTGTCAGAGGTCAACATCTTGTTTATCAGCCGTGCAACCAACACATACACAGAGAGCAGAAGCGCGTGATCGGCAGGCCTGCATGTGGAAACCATGACTTGGCCTTTAGGTTAAGTTCACACAGACATTTGACTGCCGTTAGAGTCCTATTGCAGATCGGTTGCAGATGAATCGGGTATCTATCTTGCTGAAACACTGGGACCTTCCTTTGCTTCACAGACAATAGATAACATGTTGCAGTTATTGATCTCTGCTGGTATTTTAAGTTTTCGGGTGAGGGAAGCTCTATCAGGTTTCCAGGCACAACTGCTCAGCCTGCCTGCTAGCTGTCCCATTTTAGAGCCCCCTTATGTTCTTGGGGTGGAGTAAGGGAGATTCAAAGGGACTCCTCGGGGAAGCAGTATAACTCTAATTCTTCAGAGAATAAAGATCCTACGCTGATTCAGAAATAGCCCCACGCTGCATCGTACCTTGTCATTATCGTCTTGGGGCGTTCGGTTAGTTCGTTTCCGTTTGTTGTTGATTCATTTCTACACACTGACCAAGAAACATTGACAAAAAACATTGTTTATTCTTAAATCTTCCACACAAGTAAGGCTGTTTCCCAAAGATTAATGCAGTCTGAATGCTTCAGTCTGAGCCCTGCCTTGTGCTCTGATCTGGCATTTTGTTTCGACTACAATTACAATCAAGACAAAGGGAAGAACAGATGTAATGGCTAATTTGAACCCACCATATCAGCTACCATTATCACAGTAAGACGCAGAGACCCTGGCAGCAGGGTGATTACAGATACTGTGGTGTTATTTGAGAAATTGCTCATTTGGCAAATGCTTATGTTGTCTGAAACCTAAATCCTCATTTTCATCGATGCGTTTCAGGGGATTTGTTTTTTAATTTAAAGAGACAAAAGAAAACAAAAAAAAGACATATAGTGGGACACATAATCGTTGACACATAACCGGTAACAGTACAGTTGAGCCTCACATTCAACCTTGATAGACACATCCCTCAAAAAAAAAACACGACTCACAAGGGAAATAAGCAAAAGCGAGCCTAATGATGGAAACAACTTAATGTGGCAGCAACATCACCCAGACTCCTCCCGAACAGCACAGTTTGTGTTGTGTGCATGCGTAATGTCCATTTGGGACGGGCAAGCTAATTTACCGCGGTCGAGAACAACACCGCGAGGCCTTAATGATCACCCAGCCGCCAATGTCGGCCAATATCACAATCAAGCTCTGGTCCAGTCACAAGGCAGGCACGAATTAATTTGAAACCAAAGTTGAAAAATGACCTTTCCCTGTGGTTATGCGTCAACTTGACAGGAAATATTTGGATGCCAGCGTCCTGACGTTAATAAGACAGTTTGCAGTGTTGGGACAGCAGGAGCATGTTCTGCTTTCTGTTCTGTCACAGTCTCCTTGTCTGACTTTCATCCACACATGTACAACCGCAACCTACATCCAGCACATCCCCTTCAAATCCCAAGTCTAGTCCACATCGAGGACAGACATGGCAAAAACCAAGATGTCTGCCGATGGTGAGATAAATCACTGTCACATCAATTAAACCATGTGAGAGGACACTGATAGACAAACCATGACGCCTCCAAAATGAGCACTTTGCTAAGGTGATGTAATTGATCATGTGAATAACGAACCCCTGGACTGGAGTTTAGGCTGGCGGTGGTGGTGTGTCTCCAAAAGTCTTCCCTGGGGAAACATCTTCTCCGCCTCATGCCACTGGCCTTCTCGGTAACGTTATATCCACATCAACGAGGATTGCCCCATTGATTTAGCACTTAGCGCCATCGTCCCATAAGAACAGTTATCATTTCTGGCCTGAGGCCAGAGTCTAGGCGTCAAAGTTGCAGATCAGCTATCCAAACTTTTCCCTTTTCTATTTCGGCAGTTTTTAGGGTGAGGTGCAGAAAATATAGTGTCATTGGAAGTGGGTAGATATATAAGGGGACGTATGATGAGCTAACATGTATATTAGAAATATTATTTATTTAGATGTTACTACTGCATGTATGTGTATTACGATCCATATGAAAAGTCCCTGTATTATAACAAGGGAACCTTTGTGACATCCATTAACTATATCTGTTCAGCCTCAGCTGATGTTCGTTCATGCGACACACTACAGAGTACACATAGGCTGGGCACTTTGCATATGCATCACACTGCCAATGACACCCTGCAAATATGGCCCAATTCATGCCAGGTAGTCGTATCAGCTTTGAAGGTGCTCTGAGACTTTATCTTTTCTGCTGAGCAGGTTTTGGTTGCACACTTAATTTTTGGACAGTCTGTTTAAGCACTCCTTTGGGACAGAACGGCAGCACGGTCGAGCAGATGGAACGTTTTGCTTAAAGATCGTCTGCATGAGATTTGAGATGTGCCCTCTTTCGCAGGGGCTGCGTTTGTCTATATGTTTTCATGTCTGTGCGAGCTTTGAGTTTTCACAGCACCAGTAGAAGATAGTTCCTAAGCCCTGCAACAAAACCTTCGCCTAATGAAGTAAAGAATTGAAGAACTTGTAAAATTAAGTTGACTTGAGAAGTAAATTTCTCTAAAGTGGGAATCAAACATAACCTGAAGATGACATTTGTCACGGGTGTTTTGAAGAGCAATATCATATTTGTCCTTATTGAATGCTCGGACAGAGAGAAGAAATACGGCAGAAGCACATAGATATTAATGCCAGGCTCCAAAGTCTGCAGCCGAACAGTCAACATCATGTGAAACACGCAAGATACGGTTACACAGGGTATTTTTAACTCTGCTTTATGGCACATTTATAATTCAAATGGTTAGCATTTAAAGCACCAAATGATGGTTCAGGTGGTATATATTTTCACTGTATTAGTACTTCAACAGTTTGCATAAGCAGTGGCTCGGCATCAACGTGAAGTCGAGCTGGCGCGTGGTACTTTTCTCAGACATTCCAGCCTGGATAAATGCCCCCCTTTATTCAGATTAACAATAAACACATTTCTCAACCTAATATTTTTCTCCCCAAAGGTGGCACATCCTGCTTAATCAAACATTATTACCCTTTACTGGAAATACTATTAACATACGAGTGGTTTCTGAGTGGAGTAATTTAGCATCTTCTTCCCACGTTGTCCTAAATTGGGACGCGTAAATGATGTTATCATTGCCTTGTTAATTCACCTAATAATTTCTCATTTATTTAGATGATGAGATCTATAACTCAGCTCATTCAGCTAATTGTCTACCTGTGGATTAAACAAATAACAAATGGAAATGCAATACTCCATAAGCTTTTTGGGGGGTTAAGTAGCCTGCAATATTTCACGTGTCTCCAGCAACTCAGAGATGATAAACGGATTCATGTATGAGAAATTAAGTATTAATTATGTGTTTTTTCCGTTCAGCTGTTTTTCAGTGAACCCTCACACTGTGCTGGTGAAGATTTATGTGTCCAGCGTCATCAAACGAAGTGCTATGCATGTACAAAAAGGGGTCTGACTCAGTCTCCCTCCAGCTGCGTCTGCCATAAATACGTCTGAGAGGTCATGACTCCAAATCATAAGGCTGCAAACAAACAATTCACACAGAAGTGCATCAGCAGTTTTACATAACTGCAGCGTCGTCGTTGCATGTCCTACATTTAGCTACTGCATATCAGAGCATCCAGAGAAAAGAAAGGCCACATTTACAGTTTCATCAAAACCTAGAACCCCATGAAACATATTATTCATGGCAGAACCTGCATTGGATCGTACAGGTGTAGCTAATAAAGTGGTCAGTGAGTCTATTACAATGTACCAACAAAACCTATGACTCTGGTTTTAACATCGACAAATAGACTATTAGTGAGCCGCTGCTTGCATTTGCTTAACTTAACATAATCACCAGCATGAGGACACATACTATTTATCTTGGTTTCTACTTCAAATCCCTACAACTATAGCAGGAAGGGTCGCCTCAGTGAATATGACAAATAGTACTCCTTAAGTTGTGTTTGGTTTCATTGTTTAATGTGTTAAGAGTTTTTTAACAGCCTGCAGGTCAATTTAAATTGTGATCATTAGTCTCAGGAGCCTACATCAGCATTGAGTGAGTTTGTATCACCAAAATAAACCTTTAGATTGAGATAACAACATTGTGTGACACCTGGAGATGTGTCGTGTCACCTGTTGTGTGTGTGTGTGTGTGTGTGTGTGCAGTTCTTTTGCCGGAAAATCCTTAAATGAAGGTCATGGGTGCAGATCTCTTAACGGCTTTGAATGAAAAGCAAATATTTGTTTCACCATACAGTATTTGCATGAATTTGACAGCTGAATTATTTTTCTGTTCCATGTTTGTCTTGTTTGGCTTGTTGAGGGTGTACCCGGCCGCTCCAGTGAGAGGACAAGCCGTTAGGACAACAGCAGCATGGATGAAAATTTGTCTTTGGTCAATCTTAGCTAATAAGTGATGCGTTTGATTGGGGTTTTCCAATGTGTGTTTGACAACTCATCCTCTGACTTATTTGAAACATTCTCAGGAACTGCGGATAATTATGCCCGGATTATTTACTCAAGTAAAACACAGTAAACTGGCATGAGCACGGTTCCTTCTTTGTCCACACCACCTAAAGCTAATTCTGAAGTGTCACGTCTTTGTATATATCTAACAATATCCTGCTGTTTCAAAATAAAATGCATGCTATTTAATGTAAAACAAACAATACACTTAGTTTACGTTAGTTCAACTAAAACCATTTGATGAAACCGTTTGCCTTGAACCATTTAAGTTTAAGTCAAACAGTTCCACTGCAAACATTTTATTGTTTCCAATGTACAAATGAAAAAAGGTAAATGCTCCATTATCTTTGACAACAACAAAAAATCTGACTTAAAAGTTCTCCCTCCTTTTACTATTAAATATTAAATAGAACTTAATTGCTTAACTGCTTAATTTTATTACAGAGTGTAATAAAATTTTTGATGTCAATGACATTTTATTTAAAAAGCCCAATTTCTCATTATTACTGTTATATTAACAAACTTTTTATTAATACCTTTGATAAAATGAAGACTTTACTTAAAATGTCATACATGTTTTAAAACTTTGAAATATGACTTTTTAAAACACAACATTATATTAACATCATAATCCAAAAATGGGAAACAACTATGTAAAACCAGAAAGAGCAGCAATAATTTTGACCTCAAGTTTTACCAATTGTTGAGATGCAAGCCAAAATATTTTCAGACAATGCCAATCTCCAGTGACAAAACTAGCCTTCGCCCTCATTTCAGTTCATTCCTTAAGGTCTTTATTTTTGAGCTGACTCCTACCATCTTCAAGATTAAGGAGGACAACCTGTATGAACTCAAAGAAGCCACTTAGCTTCTCGGGGTAGCTCAAATGCAAAGCATAAATCAATCCGAACAAAATCACCAGTGAATCTGTCTAAGATCTGTGAGACATTACAACCTGATCCTCGATGACAATTCACACATGGCGAGCTTGAAAAGGCACTCCTGCAGAAACATCTTCTTCACTGACCACTGCCACCAAAGCTGCTGCCCCCACTTGGTCTTGCTCCAATCCATCCTATAGAACGAATATATGCTTAGTTTGAGTCTACCTTCATATCATCAAGCCTACAGAAAAGCCAATGACAAAAAACAAAACATCCAGATATTTACATGCAAGCGGTTGTTCATGCAAAGCTAAGACTACAAGTGTTTAAGCCGCTGACTAATGGGGACCCAACACCTGGATGACTCCAATGCTATAAATGTATCTTGTTGCTGATCCAAGAAAGAAAACCTACCGCTGAACATAACACAGCCAGGACTTATAAATCTCTGTAAAACATATCTGCAACCTCAATTTCGATTTTCTTGTTGCAGTCTGCTAGTTGTATAGAATTGTTTATTTTCCTTTTTAATTTGCATCAAGACCTACTTGCTGTGATTATCACATCTGTGTTTATGTGGATGCTTTCTGATCAGTGAGAAGAACAAATACTCAATAGCAATCACATGAACTACATATCCAGAGATGATGAGGAGTAGGGAAATTGAGCTATTTATTTCATTAATGATTTTAAACCCTATTCTAAGCAAAACCTAAAAAACGAAACAACTAATCTTAATATAACATACAAAACATTTGCTGATCTTCCATTTAAAGTTGTTTATGTGCGTAAAACGTCTTACTAAAACCAAAAAAAAAGCTTGCCAATTTTGAAGATGTCAGATGAATCCTCCTTTAAGTACAGGGTTAGGGTTAGGGTTAGGCCAGCCAGCTGTTCTTGCTGCACTGATGTCGTTCTTGTCCTGTTTTGTGAAACAAACAAACAAAAACGTTAGCATAGAGGGGTTTAATTCCCATCAGTCACATTTAGGACAAATGTAATGCACTGAGAATATGTTACTTATTCTTCATAAGCCATCAAAACCTCTTCCACTTTCTTACCAAAAACCCCTCTTCTTTTTTTTGTAGAGCTTTAGCATCTGAGGTGTGACATCACAGGTTAAAAGGTTGTTTTTTTCCAGACAGGAAGACTCACTGTAAAATAGAAAACTGCTCAATTTCAACCTTTTTACCCCGATTTCTGACAAAATGAGTGTCTCTTTACTTTTACTTACCTGGGCTTTACTCCAGGCCATCTGACTTTTAGCTCAGCAATGGGGAGATTTGAACTCACAATTTCTTCATGCCTTAGTGCAAAGGTGTGTTGCATATGTTGATGGATCAACAACATGTCTCTTTCCGCTAATGTCTTACTAAACTGCTCCACTATCACAGAGTTTCCAGAGTGTCCTTAGTTTCTCCACAGGGATAATTGGGAAGAAGGCTGACTTCCCCTCTTTGTTTGCTCATATGGGCCTCTGCAGCCTTGCTTATCTGATTGCTACTAGGATATGCCTTGTGCTTATATATTTCAGCAGCCATTACATCAAGTATATTGTCTTTTTGGTCCCTGCATAATCTGATCATTTGCCCCACAATTTATATTTCCACATTAACAATATAACCATGCAAACATCTTACTGTATTTTTAGGGAATGTTAAGCTATATTGAGTGTTTCTGTGTATGACATGAGATAATTATCCATTTTACACCAACAACAAGCTCTGGGGAAGAATGTAACGGAAAACGCCAAAAAGGACCAAGTCTTAAATGCACATTCGTTGTGTCGTCCATCGTGTGCTTTCAAATTAAAAATGTGCGACTTTACGTGACAGTTGATGAATTTGAAAGGTGCTGGGTGATGAGCTAACATCATGCTAACTATCACCTAGCTTACATTACAGCTAATTCCACGGGATGCTTTCACACATTGAAGCTAATGACATTGTTTTTTCTGAGTTCTACATGTGGTGTTTGGCAGCAACTTTCAAATAACTTGAACATTAAATCATAAGACCGCGTGCGCTTATGCTAGTTTTAGCATTGCTAAATAAGCAAATGCAACGCATGAAGAAGTTGGAAAATAACGGAACGTTACTGTGTTGGTAAGAGAAGCTAGTTGTTCTTTGTCCGCATAGGCAGATAGAGCGGCAATAAAAACACCAAAGAAGAACGATGTTATGTAACGAATAGATGTGTGAAATGTGTGAAAGAATATTTGTTTATTGATTTTCTGGTGAATAACAGTTATTGTTTTTAGGTCATTTACATTAAGTCTTAATAGGTTATTAATACTTGGGGAAAATGTTGTTCAATTATGTATTATTATTAAATAATTAAATATTATTAAATTGTGATTAAAATGACTTTAAAAGCTGCAGAGAGAATAAAGTGAACTTAGATAAAAAAACTTCAAGAATTAATTTTTGATTTACACAAATTCATGGGAATGAGTTGCTCCAACTTTTCTTAGAGATTAAGTAATGATAACTTTTATTAAGATATACTGTTTTACAGTTTACAGGATGAGGTGACAGGAGGGGAATAACGTTATGCAGCACTTCGGTGTCGAGTTTGGTTTTCCAAGCCAGGACAAAGTAGGGTACCATTGCAACAAATGAATACCACCGCATCTTGGAGACAAATGAAAACCCTTCACTCTGAGCAGCTAGGAGTCAACGGCGGTTCTCCCTGGTGTCACCTCTAGCCTATTAGTCTCTATAAAGGATGATGAATTAGAGATGGAGGGGGCAGGAAAGCCTTAGTATCGATGCTGAAGATGGGGGTCATAAGAATGATAAAGTGAACAGCATGAGCACTTTAATGGGCGACGCCAGCAGAGAGGGCAGAAACAAGGAGGAACATGAAATCTTAAAGAGGGGATTTCCATGCTGCTCTCTCAACACAAACACGCGTGTGTGAAAGACATTTAAATCAGGGTTTCATCTGCAGCATCCAGCAATCCATTGGTCCCCATTTGTTTTTTCTCAGTTGAAAGTACACTGAAAGATATAAAAAACAATTTATGATAAAGACACAGAAAGACAGGGGGCAGTCCCTCGTAAATGAGATCAAACAAATAGATCTGCAATACATTTCATAAGAGACACCGCGGAGCCAGACGCACCACAGAATGTTTACATAAAGCAGAACATGTTTAACATGTATTTTAGTGTAATTAGAATTTAAGTTTTTATTCTATCATGCCCGCATATGGTCACATAGTTCCGGTTTTTAAACCACTGTTCTCCTTCGAATCAGTCTCCTGCAGCCGCACATAAGTCACCGCTAACTTCTGACTTCTGTTCCGTATTAAAACGGTTCGTTTGTGAAACATTAGGTGGGTGTTTGTGATATACATATTTGCATGGTATCACAGTCAAAAGTGGGTCTTAAAAACCAGAGGGTGGTCAGTTGAGAGGACTTATTTTGACAGCGGATCACTGTTAAATATTTCAGTGGGTGAAGTGGGTGCAGCCGCAGTAAGCTGTTAGACGAATGGTTGCAGGTGACGTCCAACTCTGCAGCAAAGTAACAAGCACTTTCACTGTACTCTGCTGTTGTGTGGAAAGTACTTTAAAGAACGTCTTTGTTAATGGAGTGTGAGTTCGTCTGGGTGCACTGTGCACTATTTATCTGCTGTTTTAAACCACTCTTGTTGTCACTACAGGTGTCACTAATTAACTAAGAATGAAGGCTTATGGATTATTAGTGAAAGAAAAGTAAATGTTCCTTATAGACTAAACTACAAGAACACTTTACTAATTCATGTTACCACCTAAATGTTACTGAAGAAAATGAAATATATAGAGGGCCTTGAATCACTGCTATGTTGAGCATTTGGTTCCTGATATAGCGACTGGCATGTATAGCCTGGTTATTAGAGTGACAGCTGGCGCTGATAGATCTGTCCGGCAGTGAAAACGAATTATTCCCATGCGCATCACTGCTGCAAATCTGCAGCCAAACTGAACTTTTTGGTGTAGGTACAAAATTCGTATATTATACTTGCAGAGACAAGCATTTGTAATTATTTGTAGGAAGAACTCCACAGACATCACATTTAATTAACATATCAGGAGGTGAATTCAGTCTACATCATTAATCTGCAACTGTGGTAAGTGTAATTAAATATTCAAACACAAAATCAGAGGGATGATGGATTTTTCTATCGGAGCTATTGCTTTTCAACACAAGTTCATAAAAACAAATTATGTTTTGCATTTCGTCACTAATATTTTGTTGTTGATCACGCCTGTGGTGAGAGGGGAGAGTATCTCAAATGGACACTCACTGTGACACTTCATGTCAGAAGAACAGGTGCGGTTAACGTGACATGTCCTCTTTGCCTCTGCTTGGGATCCTCTGCCACGTGAACCTCCACTATCCTCTTCCCTGCATGCATCGCTGACAGCTGAGAAGCTAAGTATTGTGTAATTGCAGTAGCCGTGGCAACATGCCGTGCAATAATACGCTAAGTGACTATTAATCATTTTGGTGACAAAATAAAGGGGAGACGTGGGAAGAGACCTGGGTTTGATTGATGTTCTGCAGGAAAAGTTCTGTGTCTAATTGCTGATGAGGCACTCTTCTTTTAAAAGTAAGTGTGTGTGTGTGTTGCTTTTTTCTATCTTTGGTTGCAAACCCACTCTTTAAAAATGTGGCACATTTGACAGAGAAATTACTGGTGTATTAAAAGCCATTACTGAAGAAATTATCGCCGTACTACCTTTGCGTGGAAGTTGTGGTTTCTGTTTTGTCTTTGGTCTCTGTCGGCAGTGTTATTCTTAGTGTGGTAAATTGTTATTTTGATAAGGCGTAGAAGCTCAGCTCATTTGTCATGTCTAGAGGAGGAATGTGGTGCCAATCACCTGTACACATTGAATTGCTCAACTCCTTCTATTTTAATCACTGATGAGCAGGTGAGATTATAGTGTGTTTGATTTATGTTTGACAGTGTCACACAATCAGAGAACCAGTTGTGGGATCAAAAATATTTCACTTGCACGAAATATAATGCAAATGACCCTGCTTGACACGATGCTGACGCACCTACTGTGAGAGGAGAATCAAGAGAAAATTACTTTATGATCTAGTATTGTGGACTCTTTGAATAAAAACACACAGAACCGCTGGAACAAGTGTGTGCTCTTAGCAGGTTAGGTGGTCACTTATAGTTCGACATCAGGCATTTAGTGTTTTACTGTAAAAAACGGGCTTATTTCTTCATTCAGGTCACACACACGTCCTATTTCAACACGAGTTGAAAGTCAAGACGTTTTCTTTTGTTACACAGACCTGCAGTGTAACCTACGATTCAGTAGGTGTCGTACACACGTCAAAGCTCACCTCACAGCCATGTCATTAGCTCCATGTCACACAGTGTGGCTTCAAATGAACTCATCGCGTGCGTGTCATTGATTCCATTTTTCAAAGAATCGCCCCCTATATATGGCTTGTTCATATATTCATCCATCCATCAGCCATTACATTCACTTCAATCTCTTATGGCTTCACATTCATAACTCACCTTTGTTCGAGTTGGACCTGTGAAGTCTCGCTGTCAGCGAAAAGAACTGCAATTCGCTGTGTTTGCAAATGGGAAAGCTATTACTCTACACAGTTTCACCACCTGTTACAATATAAACTGCACCATCACCCTCACACACCCTTTACGGATAGCGATCGCTCTGCTTAATACTTATTGCTCCATTACTGCACGTGAAAACACAGGACAGGAGGAAACAACTGATGATCTCCGCAATTGTTACAAATCACTTCACGTCCTGAGATGATATTATTCCTGCGAGATGAGGGCTTAACTGGATGATCTGTGATGCTGTGACAGATCATCCTTTTCCCCACAAACCTCCTTTTGGTAAATCAAGGTTGATATGAAAGTGGCTCACAGTAAACGGTTGCTTCTGTTGTGCCACAAACACATGTCTGTCATTCAGAAGTGTCTCGTCTTCCATCCTGTACATTCTCCATCACCGGGTGATTAGGGCCCCGGGATGATGGATGGGGGCAGAGAGGAGCACTTTCTGTGCTTCTTCTCAGACCTGTATGTCACGGACTCGCTCCCCGGCGGCCATCAATCTGGCTCCTCTGGCCTCTCAAACCTGCGTGCAATAACACAACGACAGACTAAAGAACAAATAAGAAGCATGATCGTGAGAGGGAGCAAGTGAGGGAATCTGAGGGAGAAAGGGAAAACAAGCTGTTCACACTGACATCAAATGTACCTCAGAGGGTCGTCAAGAGGAAGCGCTGAGCGAGCGTCCCAGCATGAGCGCCTACAGACGGGAAGTGAGCTAATGCACGGGGGAGAGAGGGAGAATCGTCTCCTCTGCCTCTTGATTCGACTTGATTTATGTGACAACTTTAAAAACAGCATTAGGCACAAATAAAATGACTGAGGATCGTTTTGGTGGTAAATCAAAGACTGATTGCTGCAAAGGCA
This sequence comes from Microctenopoma stevenorrisi, assembly GCA_032270685.1. Taxonomy (NCBI): domain Eukaryota; kingdom Metazoa; phylum Chordata; class Actinopteri; order Anabantiformes; family Anabantidae; genus Microctenopoma; species Microctenopoma stevenorrisi. The sequence continues at coordinate 18,060,752 of JAUMTR010000002.1, forward strand.
ACAGAGCAGTGCGAGAAACACGCTTAGTACTGGTAACGATATGAAGCTGCACGTAGACCCGGCTAAAGCATTATCCAAACACAAATGTACAACCGGGTAACAATGAAAATGCTGCTCGTCAAATGTTGTGTAATCTATAGACATACTGAACATGAAGCCTGCATTTATTTTGACAGTGTTACACTAACAACATAGCTTCACTGGATCACCCCATTATGACGGGGGGTTCCCTGTGACGGTGGTGATGACTGCACGCTTTATATGTCTTTCTGTAAATAGATAAGAGTGCAGCGTCCGAAACACAAAAACATAGTTTTTTAAAATGGTCACAATGCTCAAAAGAATCTACTGACCTGTAAGTTATGAAATATAACTTTGCCAGGATTGCGCTCTAATTCTCTAAACCTAAAAGATGTGAAAGAATGAGAGGAGCAGAGGAGACTGGTGACTGTTTGACTGGCAGATGTGTCATTACTGCCCTCATGGCGACTGTCACGGACGTGCCTGTCACATCCCGTCACTCTGAAGATACTGTATTTAATTGTAAACTGTCATCTTTAGGTCAAAGTAATACTGCTCCAAATGACACAAGACTGACTCCGATCACAATTACAGGTCAACCCAGCTCCACATTGGTTTTATTACTGATGTCTTCTGCACCGGATTGATTGTCTTTTATCAATCAACCTGTCATTTGTGAAAAGACGTTAACATGATGAATGGTTAGTCGGTGAAGTAATAATTCACATCAAACGGATAAATGATGATTTTCTTCCCTACTGCTGACTGACACAACAAAAATTCAAACTCACTCAACTAAGTTTGTAGAACCTGCATTTCAGGCAGCAGCAGAAGAATAAAACGGACGAACAAAAGCTACAATCACAGACAGAGCTTCAGTATTTAGGCAGAAAAAAAAGGTCATTCACGTACAAATTCAATTTTGCACCAAGAAAGCATCATAACTACAAATTATGTTGGACTTGCGCTTCTCAAACGCATCATACCACAGAGAATTAAGTCAGTAGATTGATTGAACACCTCTCCAGCAATGACGGAGCCAGACGGCGGTGACAATAGCTAATATGTAGAGTGTTGGAGGAGTTTGATGAGCTCCAGTAATTGATGATCGGATGTGTTTTCCCAATGATAATGTGTCTTTGCTGTCATGGGGTTGCTGTTTTCCTTCCTCTCGCTCCGTCAGAGCCCTTACTGTCAAAACAGCACATGTGTCTCCCCAATGAAGATGGATGACTCTCTGTCAGGTGGCAACTAAGGGATGCCGAGGAAAAGAGGAAGAGGATGGGGCGGGCAGCAAGATGAAGGGAAAGACAGAAAGAGAACGAGTAGAGCTGGAAAAAGAGAGCTAGCAAAAAAAAAAAGGGCAATGATGAAGACAGAATGAAAAGGAGACTAATGGGTAAAGGAAGGGAGAGTGAGTGAACAACGTAAGGAGGCACAAGGAGAGAGACAGGAGATAAAATGATCTAGGAGGTTGGGGGCACATAGTGAGGCACTTCCCATGGAGACAGACTCTTCAGTATGTTGTGTTTCCTGTGTTTCTGTGCTTTGGCCTCAGACCAAAACTAAAGAATGGGAACTTTTATTTTGATAGTATCCCTGAACGCAGGGTACATAAAAAACACACTAACTGTCAGCACTTCTTTTGTTTAAACATAACATATGTTCACACACATTCATGATGAATATTTCAGTATCATATAGTTTAATTACAAATATAAAAACATAACCTATGGGTAAATTAACCGTGAAATAAATGATGTTATGATGAAAATATATAATATCACACATTCACATTTTATATGTCAAACCACACATTTCACTTTTGGGTTTTGTAACAGGGGAGTGAAGTATTGAATAGTGTCTTACCTGCTTTGTCTTGTGTTTAACAGTTGATTAATTCAGTTTTTAAACAAATGAGAAACTCCATTATGTATTTCTTCAGACAAGCTGAAAATATCAATATGACACAGAGAGGCTGAACGCATCTGAGTTTGAATCCTAAAAGTGACACATAACCACTTTACCTTACACGGTGCTGTGTATCAAAGTAACTGCCACAACAGGAAACCTCCCATAGCTTTAAAACTCCACCACACTCGCTCACACACTCACACCCACAGTCACACCCTGATGTGAAGCTGCTTCCCTTGCTACACCATCCATTAGCGCTGACTTTTGACCCGACCAGTTGTGATCATGCGATTGTGCAACACAGAGGTCACTCTAGCTTGTCAAAACACCAGAGCTGATGCGTGACACCGTAGTAACCCATGAGTCAATCTCTTTGAGGTCATGTTTTTCACTCACTCACTACTTCTGTGTGAGTCTGTATGTGGAGTTTTGCATTTTTTTGGCAGTCTGGAGATAAATACTTATGCATAATTCAACTGCACAACACTTTTGAAGGCTATGAAGCGTTGCATGCATCATTCTGTCGCGTGATTTATGCGTTTTCTGTGTGTTTACTGTTTTCAGCATCAGTTTAGCATGGCACAGCAGATACAGTGATGAGAGTTGATGCGAGTTGCACGTGTATTATCAATCTCTACAGTTTCCCAGTTCAAAACATTTTATTTATAATAGGACCTAAACAAAAGCATGCAGTTAAACATATTGAGTATATGACTGGAAAGAGGTTTATGCCGAGTAGTTTGGAAGGATGCGTTGATGGTATCAGTTGGTGTACACTCAAAATGGCATCAACGCAAACACAGAAAGTTAGTGATTTATATTATATTATAACATAACCTGCATTACTTCAGATGAAACATGAATCCGTTCAGTTTATTTCAGTTCAGTTTGTTATATAAGACCAGACCACGACAGTTTGTAAGCTAATGAACAGAATTATATGGAAACACTAACCTAACCCTGAGTTAGCTCTTTCTATTCTATCAAAATGGAAGGTTTTCCGGCCTTTTCTTAAGACTAGTGGGGCTTTCTGGCTCCTGAACCCGCTTCCAACTCTACAGGTAAGAACTAGGAACTACAAGTAGACCAGCAGTCTGAAAGCGAACATGCTTAGTATGTCAGGAGAAGATTTTGTTCCACATTTGATCAACAATTCTATCAGTCACTTGCAGATAACTTTCATTTTTTGTGATTTGAATCAGTAGGTATGTATCTTTTTACCCACCTGCATGTTGTTTAAAATTGAAATCCGAAGGTCCCATCGCCCTGACTGCTGAAGATTGTACTGTAAGTGATCTGTCATTTACCCAGAGCATGTGTTGTTTACCTTGTCAGTCATGAAGGACAACAGGATTTGTTTGTGTTCCAGCCGCGGTGATTCAGGTAGCGTATTAGTTTGCGGAGATTGGAAGCAGGGAATATTCCCTGACACTAATGAATATCAGTTTTATTAGGATATGATTGCAGCCATCAAAAAGGTTATTGCTTTCATAACATTGTATATTAAAAACAATTTAATCTCATCCTTGTAAACAGTAATTCAATCTCTTTCAAGCTGCATCTCTTGTGATTGATGGCAAAAGGAGAAGTATATCATCCATACGATGTCAACAGGAGACAGCTGCCTTATTTCAGCACACCACCACCACCTGATGCTGGAGGACAGTTGTGTTAAGAGTATTTTTGTTTCCCTTTTTGCACAGTTCAGCTCTTGCTTGAGGTAAAATGTAGAAAAATAGTAATAAGAAATATTAAGATAATAAGATAAGTCACATCACCCCAAGGCAATAAATACAAGTCATGTAAGACCATAGAGCATCTACATGGGTTTATGTGATATGTAGTCCTGAGATGACTAGAAAATGGCTGTTGACCTCAGTTGTTCTCATTTCAGACACTGCCATTGATAATGGCTCTTCCTGCAACTGTTGGTCTTAAAATGTTCACGATAAAGGTTTCATCGTAGCAACTGTGTCCCAAAGTGACCAGAAACAAGAAAGATGAAAGAGACTGAGAAGCAGAGAGAGATTGGGAGAAACGGAGAAAGGGAAAGACAGAGAGCAAGAGAGAGAGAGAGAGAGAGAGAGAAGCTTTTAAAAGGATTTTGTCGGTTATTGACTGGTTGCACTCTTCAGCTAATAGCCATTTAAAGATTATGGGCCTGCTGGTGGAAATCAAGGCCTCCATTGTTTGCCTTATTGCATTCTGGCAGATGGGGGCTGACACAACAACACGCAGCATCCCTCCGGGCACGCTAGGCAAGCACCGACCCTCCATCAGCAGATCTCCTATTGAACTGGCCCTAATAACTGGCCATGAATTATTAATCCACATACCATATTGAAGACAGAGAAGGAAGAGGAGAAAAAACAAGGGAGGATTGTGGGCCGGGTGCAGCGAGCGTGATTGGCGTACAGGTGCCAGTCGAAGGAAAAAAGGTCCGTTCGAAAGAGTCCCAGGGCAGCCATTTCTCGGAACGGGGAGGACATTCCGATAACTGGCACAGGAAGATAAAATATATATTCATTAAATGTCAGATTGCTGATGAAATGGGTCCGATCCATTAGTGGGTAGCGGAGCGGCCGGTTAATGTTTCCCGGTTGTTCTTGGGTTGGGTGGCTTTTAGTGTTGCTCTGGGTTACTGCTGGAAACAGGATCACTTGATCTGGAAAAAAAAGAGAAAGAGAAAAGTTTGCAACAGTGAGAGCAGGTGCTGTTCAAAATAAAAGGAAACACTTTAGAAACCTGATTCAAATGCACCTGTTGGTGAAACCTAAGAACTTTGCCACGTTTCAAAGTAGAGTAAACCCGATCACTGGTTTGCAGTCTACCTGTCTCCCTTCCTCCAGTCAGGTGATTTATTTGCAGGGATTGATTGTTCACTTTGGCTGGACTACCGTCTCTTTTGTAAACTGACGCAGAATGTGCTGGCAGGATGATTCGGTCAAAGTATAGTTGGAAATATGTAGTATTTCATTTGATTCTATAGACAGCTCAGCTGCTTCACATTTGTACATTTAACTATAATAATATAATTAAATAAAAATCAAGTTCTTGTAGGACCATTTGTGGTTAGATCAACCATTTCATATTCCAAATTGAGTTTTCTAAAGCTTTAGCATATGTGACTGAAGGCAAAAGCAGACGTACATCTTCTATAAAAAGTCACTGAAAAACAATTGCCTTATTCACTGTCACTGGCTCCAAGAGGACTCAACTGAAGTAGCACTGTCAACAAGAGAAACCGCATCTTTCCTTCTGTATCTTTACTGAGAAAAATAAGGAAAACTACTGTATTAGAGGCTTCTTATGGTGATCAATTGTAGGCGAACTTAAGAGGTTGATCGCATTAAAGCCATATAAAACAAAAGGGAGGACAAGAATCATTCCTGTTTCTTCAACAGCGAGACAGCTGCCACTTCTTATTGGGAATTCCTGTGGACAGACAGCCCTCTTAAGTTACCATAATTCCAGTTTCAATGTCCTGTCCAATGTGGCCAGAAATCGGGAGGAACCTGGAGTCAAACCACTAACTCTGGGGTTCGTAGGCGACTTGAAGCGTTAAGCCCTCATGGTGATTTAAAAAAGAAATTGCAAACCTAAAGATTATCAATCTGCTTAAATACACTTTACTGAAAAAGAAGACCGAGACAAATATGCCTAGCACTCACAGGAAGTCGCTTACTCCCCCACCTCTTAGGGTGTTCTTGTATACAGGCAAATGAGCTGTGGGGGTTACGATGCAAACCACGCTCGCAGAAACTTCTGTAGTCTCATTTGATCTCAACTGGTCTTGTTTTCAGTGAGCTATCAAAGAACATTAAAGGCTTTTGCTTCTCTGTGTGTGAACAATAAGACTTAGCCCAGTGGCTCTGTTAGCCCACATACGACTGGTTAGCATTTGGAATTTTTCCGTCTCAGATTTTTTTTTTCTTGTTTGTTTCAGAGTGTGTCAGCCGCAAGCTCCCAGTGAATTAAAAAGCCTTTGGCAGGGCTGTTCTCACTTCCCGTTGATTTGAAATGAAGTCTACCCAGCGCCTGATGAATTGAATTTCCTGTGTCAAAAGCATGTGATTTCAAACAAAATAATGAACAATGCCCGAAGATTCCCCTTTCAGATTTCATTATGAGGGAGAGGTTCTAATTGCGAGGAAATTAAATTTCCATTGCTTTCACTCCGTCTTTGAGTTACTCCGCTGCTGCTGCTGATGATGTGGTGAGGTTTGTTTCAGTTTGACGCTTAGCATCCTTTTAAAGGGCATTCTCATCATCTCATGTTAACTAAAACCACAACAGGAATATTATAATCAGCTCGGATCGAGATGAATGTGTCAGTCTTCAGCTGCTGACCAGTCAGTCAGAGAGCGATGAAAGCTCCTGCAGGGAGAAACATCGGAGAGACACAGAGATGAGGGAAGAATCGTCTCTGCTCTGTGGCTGTGTGCCCTCATTTCATCAGACACACAGACACGAAGAGCGTGAAGGAAAACTGCAATAAGCACCTGAAAAAGAGCCAAGAGTGAAGAAAGCTTGGATCCTTTCCAGCGAGATTGTCCTGACACTTTCACTGAGGCTCACATTCTTTTTCTCCTTTTTTTTTCCATATGTTCCTGGATATATGTGACTGTAGGTGACAGAACTGTTAGTGGCACAAAAACGTATGAAGGCATTCGTGCTAATTCAGACCACAGGAAAAACAACAACAGGCAGTGCTGCTGTGCAAACCCGGTGACATTTCCTGTGTGGGTTTTCCTCAGTAAAGACACAACACATGTAAAATCGCTCATAAATACGGCACGGACTGCAGTCAGTTACAGCTGAGTAAGACATTTTTTAACTTTTTACCGTTTTACTTTATATGTTTTAGAGCAAAGTGGCTTTGACAATAGTGAAATAGTAAAAAAGATGGTGACATATCCAACCAAAAGTTTTGAACCGTTAGATATGTTTTAAATAAAAAAAATGTAAAAAACGTTTTTGTTCTTTTCTCCTTGAGGCTATGGACCGTAGGAGGCCGGAACAACTGTTGAATACAGTACTGAATATTCAGCACATCAAACACAAGTTCACTTCTGACATTCAGAAAATATAATAATATTTGGGCAAATAAATCATCTGCACACAAAAGTGAAAGACCTCAAATTAGTTTAATTGTGTGCTGGGGCACAATTATGTGGGCAAACACACGTGTGTGTGTGTGTGTGTGTGTTTGAGAGACAGAGCAAAGAAGAAAAACGCCTGCAGACACGGAGGCGGAGAGGCGGGGGATGCAAACACAGAGCAGGTCAAAATGAACACCATCTGGGTACATGAAAGGGAGAGGGGTGGGGGTGAAACGAAACAAAAGCACCAGCTCTTCCAGCATGTAGCCAGCAACGCCACAACAACGCCACCTTCCATGTTGTGACACCCCCACCCCGCGCTCCAATCAGGTGGAAGAGGAGCTGTAGGAGTCACCATCACTCATCCAGCACCTCCCTCCTCCCTCCACTCTGTTCTCTTATCCCCCTGTGGGTTCAGATCATTGCCAAAGGAGCCACAGGCCACTTGCAGGCTGACAGTCAGCTCCTCTAATGGGCCTGGCTGTTTATTTTGTACCGCTTGGAAGTGGATTAGCTGGAGGTAATTATGGTTAATGATCTGCCCGCCTCACCCTGCTGATCTGTAGTCACCCGTTTGCTCGGCTAGTAGCAGCGCATAGATGCCGGCACCATTTATATGGGATAATGTTACCTATTAGGGCTGTGAAAGGGAAAGGGGAGAGGGAGATCTGTCAAATGGATCACAGCGTAAAGAGCAAAAAAATGACGTGGATCCATTTTGGAGAGAAAGTGGTGCTTGGTCAGGTTCACCGAGCTTTTCAAATTACTATTTGATCACACCCGTTGACATGTTGTTGTTTTCTAAAGGAAGGCCATTAACTGTGTGATTAACCCTCTTGGAGGATTTCAGGGGGATTTGTGCTGATTTAAAGGGTCCTCATTTAGAATGGGTTTGGATAAATCCCATTTGTTGGGATAAATTTGTTTTTGATTCTGGTGGCATTTGCCTGAAGCGTATTATATTCTATTAGCTCTGTAATTTGTCTGTTAGAGGACTATGCTTGCCCAAGTCAGCCACAAACTGTACAAGGAGTATTTGGCTGTGAAACCTAAACAGAGCAAAGCTTCTAGGCTGTTCGTCATAATCTCGGTGCCACCACACGCCCTGCTCCGTGTTCTGTCTGAAAAGATTAAGAATGAGATTTACACCAGCTCACCATGCAAATCATTTCAAAGAGTTCAGCAAACAAATAAAGTTAATGCTGAATTCTGTCCCCTCTGACACGTACTGTCCTTAGTTATGTAACAGTGCATCAGCACAGGTTGCCAAATAAAACACAAATAGATTTGTTGCCCAGAGCAATGTGTGTCCTTGCAAAAATCTCAACCTCTGTAAAGCTGAAATAAGGAACGACGAGTCATCTAATCATTTTGCATTAGGTCTGATATTAAAAATAATAAAAACGTGAGGTTTGCGTTTGTAGAAAATAAACTAAGAAACTACTGATTTTATTATTTGACTAAAGACACAGAATGCACAGTTTCACTTTCTTTTTCTCTCACCTTTGGTTTGTTATTTTTGGCAAACACCTAGTAAAGTAGGTTCCACAGGATTTTCTATTTTAATTAAAATAAATAAATCTGCTGTAGAATCTTTAGTAATAATAATATCCATCCATTGTCCTGATGGCTTGTCCTGGTTCGATTCGATCCTTCAAATTTTAAACGGATGTCGTTTAAAGAGTACAATGAAATCAGAATATGTTCCTCTTACCCTCAACATAGTTATCTCATATTGCTAAATTATGTATTATATAACGTGAAACTCTTTTAAAAGGAGACGTGCGCATACACACACACACAAGCAAATCGCTTGAGAGCGACATGAAAAATGACGTCTTGTGCAGCCTACTTTTTTTTTTTTCCTTCGCATTCATCCATCTTGAAAATGCACCAGTAATAGCAACAAAGTGGTTTTTCTCCCCAAAATGAAGTTTTACTTAATCAAATCAGGGGTCAGAAAAACATATCTTCACGTGAAAAGGACAGGACACATCAGGGTTAAACCGATTACATCTTGTTAAACAGGCCTTTCAGAGTCTCCATCTCAGACACATTTTCCTGCCTTTTCCAGTAATTTTTGAAAGCCTTCAAGCTGTAATAAAATATCACTTTTTGTGCATTTGTGCATTAAACACTCTTGGTCTCATTGCCTTTTTCTGATGATAATCGCATTTCTCCCGAACCCTCCCCCTGGCCTATTCCCATCTCCCCTTTTACAGCACTTTGCTCCTGTTTCAGTGAAGATGACACTGGCTTGGGGTGAGGCGGTGGAGGGGAGGGGTTGGAAGCAGGAGGCTTTGGATAACGGTTTCAAATGGAAAGCTTTAGCCTCGTTCTGCAGGTTACATGGCGTCACGTCTTGTTTTGACTGAGCTGGAGATCAGCCCCCGCCGCCACCACCACCATCACCACCACCACCGCCCTCTCAGGGACCCTCATAAAGTGCTCGGATGCTTCATAATACAGATCATTACCCAGAATGCTGTGGAAGACCCCAAGTCCCCACTTAGATGCGAAGCCTCCCAGAGCCCCCGTTGTGTTATGTATCCCCGCAGATCCCCTGCAGATGCTCTGATTGTCCATTGCTACCTGCCGTCGCCTTGCCAGCTGCAGGCTTTATTCATACTAAGTTGCCCCCACAAGGCGGTGTTATTATACACGACAAAGACGTTTCCTTCCCTCTGTGTCAACCTCAAGGTGCTTACAAGCTGGAGGTTATTGCAACACGAAGCTATAAAGCTAACAGAGATATGACTTAAGATGTGATTGCACCAGGTGACCGATGCATGTGCGCAATCAAGTCACAGGCAATGATTTCAAAGTGAGAACGAGGGGCTGCGAAGCAGGGAGGGAGCTGAAGGCCTTATGAGACTCCTGAATGATGCAGGCAGTAGAGGGGGAGCCGACTGGTGCACGCAGACTCGGGTCTGACTCCAGCGTGAAAAATGCTTTTCTCATTTCTTCTTTGAGTCTAGTTATTCACTCTTCCGATTTTTTGTCTCTCAAGCCTGCATGACAGATGGTTCTGGGAAACCACGATTGCGAGAAGTCCCTTTGAACAACCCCCTGATGCTGCGATTTACTGGGATGTTTCTCTCTTTCTGCTGCCTAAAAATGAAAATGACATTGCTAATTTCTGTTACCAGACAACAGTGTTCTCTCGACTTATACCCTGACATCTCACCCCCCAGAGAAGAATTACACTTGTGCAGTATCTGTGACAGCTGCACAAAATGCATGTCTTCAGCTACCAACATAAGGCGGTTTCACCCCGTTTTGTACACATCCATCCACAATTTATCTGTTGCTGAGTAGACCGACAGCTAAGTAGCTACGCTGAGAGATAATTTCTTTTTTTTTTTCATTTTTAATATGGTCCAGCCATGTTAACCCCGCCCCCTGCGAGGGGCAGAGCAGTGTTTCAAAGTCTGAAACTGAAAAAATTATTATCTGGAGTTGAAAAAATAAGGAAACATGTGAAACTAAAAAGTAGAGTAAAAGTAAAATAATACATACTTTATTATAAAAAATTATATTTAATATTTAAAAGAAAGAATCATACATTTTTTATTTGCATAAAGTGTTCAGAAAGTTCGTATATGAAATGCATGTATCATCATCATAAGAAAAATAAATATAATAACCAAATATGTGAGACACGAGGTTTTCACGTGGTCATAGAAATACGATATGTTCGGTGAAACCATCTAAATATGGTAGCGAACTAAATGGAGCCCAGATCTAACACTTGATCTCAAGCGTTCTGAAGCATCAGAAACCAGACTGTTATAGAAGGTATTAGGTGTCTGTGCGATATCTGATATGACGGAGCACAGAGTTCCCTCAGCCTCCATCACGTTGTCTTAATCAGTTAATCATCCACGCAATTAGAAACAACACAGCCACTTCTCTATTAACTGCTTCCTCACCTGGTCGCTGCCGAGCAATCACAAAGAGGGCTTCAGGTGTTGAGAGCGAGTTGGGGGGGGGGTTTAATGAAAGCTCTGGCATCTGTATCTGATTCATCTTGTCAATGTTGCACCACAATCTCTGCCCTAAACCTAACCCACAGCATGCCTTGCCAGCTACTTTAATTACTTTTCCTTTTTGCATGGAATGGCGACGTGCAGAATTGACAGACAGGTGCAGCAATCCTGATTAATTAAAATAATAAAGACCGGGAGAGAACGGGGAGGGGGGATATCAGCTTGTGGACACCTTGTCTTGATGGGTAAGCGGTGAGGGGACGTCAGACTGGGGTGGGAACATTGATTTATTTTGTGACAACGGGGTGGCCTTCGGGCTTGACAGGGATATGGAAGTAAGGGTGAAGAGTAGGAGGGAGAGTAGGGGAAGGTGGGGTTTGTCCCGTCCACATCCTCAGGGCCTCAGTTCACCTCCTATAGCATGGGGACATGAAAACGGTGGCTCAGCAGCTGCTGTGTCCCTCTCTGAAAACACCGGCGCCATCACTCCGATCAACACGAGATGAAGTTAATAAAAACCATCTCCTGGGATTCATCAGCTCGAAAAGCTGCACATTATTTCATCAGACAAAGGAAACAGGGTTTTTTAATTATAAGCCCTAGGAGAGATTACACTTATGGTTCCTCTTTACACATTGATATCACATTGCCCACATTTGTGAAAGTTAAAGTGGAAACATGGCCAGAGCGGACTGACTCCAATGACTTCATGAAGTGATGTTTTCATCCAGTTATTTTCCCCAATAGTGCCACTTTCACGAAGCATGTTCAACGTAGCCATCACGCGCGTCAGCATTTAATCTGGTGCCAGCAAAGGGACAGCGGCAACATCCACCCATATTGTGGGCTGAAACGTGAGAAGTGTAGGTTTGTGTGTGTGAAAGCCGACCTGCAGTGCTCACATCCTCAAGCTGACACTTTAGAGCTGCTCTGTCTCAGCTGAGCGTGTCAGAACAACAGAGATGTGGAAAAGACCGGCATGTTTACCACCTCTCTGTGAAATCAAATACAAGCTGCTCGCAGCGCCTGAACCTTGTGAAAGCAACAGATTGAGTCATTCTAACGCTTCAGACTGGCTCTGATACACTGCGGAAGTGTGCATATAAAAGCCCCTGAAATGCATCTTTGATTTGTTTTCACAGGTTCTGTAGCGCTAATGCAATGAGGAGTTGCCCAACAACTACTACAACACATGCTGAAACTAACACTTAATAAAGTGAGTAAATAAAGTGAAATAATCTCCATTTGCGAACCACCAGTATGTTTAGTTTGGGCCTGGTTCGAGCTGGTACAGCATGGTACTGACGTGCTCCAGCTCAAGGGCTTCTCTCCCATGCTAACAAAAAATGTATGGAATTCATGATGCTTGCAGTCGTCGGAAGTAACAGTGTATATTGATTTACTCTAAAGTCCTACATAATTTCAAAGGTGAAGTACTTTATTATTGTTTTGTTATTTTGGAGGAATTAATATCATGAACTTCATGATATTGTTTATTATGGACAATAATTTAAAAGCTGTTTGTGGCCGATTGTATTTATTACATTAAATTACATCTAAAGTTACATATGAGACGTTTTAATATTTGACTCTTCGTGAGCCGGGCACATGCATGTGTATGACCCATTAAATATCATGAGTAACATTTACAGTTCAGAACTTTAGCTTTGAGTTTATGCTTTATGTTCGGCACCTTTAAGTAACATTGAAATCCGAAGCCTTCACTTACATCTCTGAATATGATTTAAAAAGACTCTAAACTTAAGAATCAAAATATTTCTTCCATCAGTGCATCTTAAGGTATTTTTTGTGACATAGTATGAGTTACTTTCCATCCATGCTGACTTTCATCCTCACAGCTGAGGATGAAAGTCAGCATGGACGGGCTTTGCAACAGAGAGCGTTACACGCCACCTACTGGACACGCAATGCTGAGCATGCTCAGTGATGCCACTCACTCACTCACTCACTCTATAAAAAAAATACCACTTTTAATAATACATTTCTGCTTTTGTCATTGCTCAGCAAAGAAATAATACTAAAGAGAAGTCATTGATTTTGCTTATTGCTTATTAATGCAGCAAAGTCAAAAGCTCTTGAAGCAGCTGGCTATTTGATATATTCATAATCAACTGCACTGATGTACTGTGCAACAGTCTTAAATCTGGCAGGAAATGAAACCAATTCTATTGGATTTCTGCTATGTGTCTGAAGATTGGCTGCTTTGTTTCCTTTTGATTGGTCAATTAAAAGTGCGCTTCCACTTTCAAAGCCCGCACCCATTATAGAAAGTAATTTCCAGAGCCAAGCTGTTTGGCCTGTGCTGTCTGCTACGAGGAATTCCCTCTCCACTTTGGCAAAGTCAGACCGAGAGAGAGAGAGAGAGAGCTGGTAATATTAGCTCCAGTTTTATTGAGAGATCCATTAATCGTAGCCTTCTGCCGCTGAACCTTTGACCTCCACTGACCCCTGGACATCATGTTACCAGCTGGGCAAACTAAAGTTAAACCCGGCAGGGTAGATTCTGCACACCTAAAAACAAACTCGGAAGCTTTTCCAGCTTACCGGCTTTTCTCTTTTGACTTACATTTGTCCACAGCAGCACTCGCTATTATCATTTTTATTCCTTTTACTGTATTTTTCAGCCACGTCTTGGAGGTCAACGTCACCCAAAAGAGTTTAAAAGGACCCTCATCTAGGGAAACAGCCCTATTAATTCTCACATCTGTTTTGTATCTGAAGATCCTGCCTGCCCCAGTCATTACTGATAGAGATTATGACCGTTCCAAAAATATGCCCATAAATGTGCACTATTAATAATTCCAGCCTAGGAATTATTAATAGTGCAAGGTTTTTATCTTCTTGTTGATATCCAAAATGCCAATTCACTACAGCAGTTCTGTGTTGAACCCATGTCTGCTTTAATTGATTTATGGAACCTGTCAGATGTCTGAAAGATGGCAAATCATGACACAGAGAGCTGCCTGCTTCAGAGTAAAAAAAAAAAAAGAGGCAATAACATTAAGCCTGCTTACAAGCACATGCATTAGGGGGTGGAAAAACATCCATCCAGGTTGAATGGATGAGTGGGGCTATGTACCATAAAGCAGCACACTCCCATTAGGTATCCCACTTATCTAATGCTACCATTAAGTATGTCATGTCTTTAGCAAGAGTGTAGAATTCATTAAAATAGTTCTGACATGACTTTGACCATTGTGCAAATTATGTTAATAATGCGACTTGACAATGCTCCTCTTACAGAAGAATAAGAACACTAATTCATTTCCCGTTCTATGACGAGCTATTTTTGAAGATGATCGCTGAATACATTTACGGCAGCTTTATGATGGGTCATTGAAGAGGTATCATTCCTGCAGTACTTTACAGGATCTCTTTATCAGCTGTTGAGCGCCACACAATAGAAGACTTGTGTAACTTTATATACGCCTTTTGTCTGATGGCTACATAAACTGCACTCTACCTGTTTCCTCGACAGCTGAGGCCTGGGCATGGGACGGGCGTTGAAAGCAAATACCTGATTGTATTAGTGTCTCCCCTTTAAGCTGTTGTCACCTAGCTGGCCGATTATGGGCAATTACCTGCTCTGTCGGAATCCTAGCCGAATAGATTGAATTCAGATTGATTTTTGCCCAGGAAAGAGGAGGGAATTTAAAGCCTTTTTTAATTGGGTATTTGGTGTGTGCTGATCTGAACACCGTGGCCTTCCCGAGGGATCCTTTATGGGCCAATAATGGCATTGGAGTGGGGGGGTGCTGCAGTCTCGTCTGCCGACTCCCTCCCAAGGCCATAACCCTGCATTTGCTCTGAGTGCTTTTCTATTATGCATTGATAGTTGAGCATCAATCAATAAGAGTGGAAACAGAAAACCCCGCGAAACCAACTTCTTAAGTGTAAAATGCCTCTTAATACCCGAGGCCTTTCAAACAACTTAACCTGGACGCTTTTTACCCTCGTCCTTCCTCCCTCTGCTCTTTGAGGGACACTTACCGGCGCCTGGCGACACAATGTTTTATTTAGGAGGGCTACAAATGTGCAGCTCTCCAGTGAAAATCTACCGCAACCCTCTGGTTACAGTTCCGCCATACATCAAAGAGTGTGTCCAAGCACAAAAACAGACATACAGAGGCAAAATAGATCACTGTGTTTCTATTATATTTACCTGTTTAGTTCTTCTCCTACAGCAAAATACTTTAGTGGCTCTGGAAGCATGTCAACAAAGAAAAATAGGCAGTGACCTCCCATTAACTGGATTTGTTTTATTTTGCAGCAAATTATAAAAGTCTTCAGGGTTGAGAAGGTCAGCAGAAACCTGACTGATTATATTATGAATGTACTGTACAGTAGCATGTCTTGAAATCAAATCCCACAAATGATTTAATGATACTGAAAAGATGGCTTCTTTACATGAACTTTGCAGTTTAAAAAAAGAGTCACCTTCCCCATCGCCAATGCCGCAGTTCACCAAACTGGGACGATTCCGGGAAGAAAAGGGACAGAAATTAAGTCTCAACCGAAGATAAGAGAAGTAGTGGGGATCAGACCCCCTCACTGGAAAAGATAAGGGCGAGACAGTCACAGCAACGGCCAGCCACATAATACACAAGCCCACCTCGAGCCGTCTAAATCTCCCATCCGCACCAATCCCCACAGGCCCTCCTGTCACCACTAATGCACCTTTTCCTATAGGACGAAGCCCCAGATGCAGTAAGGTTATCTGGGGCTTTGCGGGATTTCTCGGAATTGGCGAGTTCACCTTTCCTTTAGTGGAGATGACAGCAGAAGATACAGTTGGGGGAGATCGATTGTTGGTTGCACTGAGTGTCTTCGTTCAACGTGTTTGATCTTCATCAACCGCCGATTATTGTTCTTACACACAAACAGTTTAACGTACAGTGTAGTGTTTTATAGTGTTTAATTCGAAAACGAATGATTTGCTCATCGCAATGATTCTAAAACCGAAGCAGAACACCACGCTGAAATAAGGGAAAGTGATTACCTAGAAAGCATTAGTCTTACCCGTCTTCAGTACTCCTTGGTGACATCATTGCCCCAAGTAAACCATTTCTGTGAGAATGATTAATTATCCTAATAAAAAATACCACATTCTAATGGCCAAATCATTTTGTAATCAGTGCTCAGCATATTAAAAGCCATCATTTCCTCGCTTTGCAAATGTCAACATCACTACTACAAAGAGACAAAAATATTAAGCTGGTCGAGGGAAGGCGGTGGTGGGAATAAGCCGAGAGAGGATGCCCCCAAACTACTTTGGTTACACAAACTTTGTTTTTGGGCTCAATGCATCAGAGCCCTCTCCCTCTGTCTGCCATCTGCTGCTGAAGAATCTGTTTCACTCGATGAGCCAAGCCCAGCCTTTATTGGTCCTAATGGCACTATCAGCTGAGCCGCCAAACCCAATTACCTTTTAAAAAGGGAGGCCACCCCAGCTAATCATGGCTGCCTAACCTGATTTGCCTGTGATGAAGAGACGGGATAAAGAGCAGTTAATGGAGGGAGAATGATCTCACAAATACAAAAAACTCAATTCATTTCTCCGGGAGAGCAATCTGTCCGATTCAGCGGTAATGGAGTGGAGATTCATTAGTCCTCGGGCCTTAGTAGTAGCCCCGTCCCCTTATCAACTGAATGACAAAGGAATATTTAGTGTGCACCTCATATGGACTCCATGATGTTGGCAAAGGTATACATATGGGTACCAGACTGGCTGCTTGAGGATAGATATTGAGATTGGGTGGTGTTTCTATGACTTTTCAGTCCTATTGGATTGGATAGGAAGACAGTCACACTATTTGGCACGTCTTCAATGCTAAAGGACTTGAATTAACTGTGATTCATCTAATTTCTAGTGAAATATTATATATTTCTGCATTTGGCAGTGAAGCAATAACTGGATTGGCACAATTTATAAATCCTCATTTACTTTATACTTCTAACTTGTGTAAGAATGCTGCAAATGGTTTGGCACATACATATTTAATCGGCTGTTTCCCAAACATTTAGTAACATGATATTACTGGTAATTTGATGTACAGTAAGCTTTTTATTATGTTGAAACAGAGTTTAGGCAAAGTAGTCACAATCATTAATGTCAGCTGTGTATTCTGCCGTGGGAGATCACTGACTCTGGAACTAAATACAAGCTTCTCAGGGTGAAGTGTCTGTTTGCCAAGCCTGAGTTATATCCAGGCTGTCTCTCAAAAATCGGGGCATTCTTTAGTCGAATTCAGTGGCCAGGCTGGAGCTACTCAACTGGCGCTACATGGGAACCAAAGACGTCCAATGTCCGCTCTGTGCTTCGACAAACTCCAGTCTTGCTCACACACATGTTTCCTTGATGATGTAAGTAACACGCATGAATGACCAATTGATGCCAAGAATGTCAGGGGATTAGTCATTGAGAGCATGGGACGAAGGACAGCAATGACCTGACCCCCAACCCTGCCAAATCCATGCCCCACTGCAGCTTCAGCTTGGCCAGGCCCAGATATAATCCAGAGGACGTCGACTAGATGGGGCATAGGGCCATAGCCAGGGTTTGCAGACGGACATTAGGCCAAAGCCAGAGTTAAAATTCTATTAGTTTGAGTTGGGAATCGGATTATCGTCGTCGAGAATCACTCGTCTGGCAACTAGGGTCTAATTTACGCCAATCAACGGCAATTATTGAGGGGAAGGGAGCCCCTATTAGAGAGCCTCATCCACTTAGTCTAATGAATGGGGAAGATTCAATCTTGGCTGTGGAGAAGCAATGGAGAGCTGCAGCTGAATGCAACTGCACCAGCAGTCTGAGGAAGAGCTGCTATTATTTATCAATGGTCGAGTGCTGTCAGAGCAAACACGTGTTAGCCATGGAGCGTTAATTTCTGGTTTCTGATGGTCTGGGACTAGTCTGTGCAGTATGTGTTCAGTGAAGATCTCCAAAGCGTGCGTGTGTGTGTCTGTATGATGCTCGTAAAGAAACGCTTCTATATGCACATCATATGTTTAAACTCTTAGAGGTCTAGTTCTCATTAAAAACATTCGATTATAATGTTTCTTACTTTCAGTGCCAGACTGCATTCACAGAACTAGGTAATAGTAAAAACCATACGGTCAATTATGTTAAACGTACCTAAATACAAAATATTTCAGTTATGGGTTTTTAAGTGTTTTACATTTTTGAACAAAAACATAACTTACATTTAGAAATGTGTCTATGGCGTCTGTGACATTTCAGGATGAGGTAACTAATGCATGAGAATTGAGTGATATTTTTAAAGCCACTTACTCATTGCTGGTGACTCATGGCCCCATCACTGAGGCCTGTCATTGTCATTCCCCACCAATACGTGACACCGTAAACTTTCTCTTACTTTGCATGAATGATGTCATGACGAGTGAGCGTGTGTTCGACTTATGCCACAGGACTTCGTGTTATCTCCACTCTTACACTGCCCTCTTCTGTTGAAGATGAAAATAAAAATCACATGTGAACATCAGTGGCAGCTGAACTGAGGATAGTGGGTCAATCGCGGATACGCTGTGATGTATTTTATTAATATTCCTATGCATGGGATTTGGAAGACACAAAATTTGGAAACTGCGTGTGAAATGTCAGCAAAAAAAGGATCGTTATTAGTCTATTGATTATAATTATTGTTGTGGGCGGAAGCAAAAATAAGACTCCCACCATGGAAGGTTCATTTACATATGCATCATGCATGTGCAAGTGTTTGTGGTTATCTCCAAAATACATCAGCTCCTGTATGTCATGACCTCATACAACGCACTACAACGCTCTAGCCTGGTGCTCTTTAAATAATAAATAAACCCAATCATGGTTATTTTTTTTCACAATAACATTCTGAAACTAAAGGTTTTCTGTCTGAGTCTGATACGACAGTGTTGTCCTGAAAATCTTACTCCCTCTCACTCTCAGGGAAATTCCGCTGCCTTTAATGGCTTTTCTGTTGGGGTTCAGCTTTTCCAAATCGGTGAGAGTGTGCAGTTATTAATAACGGCAAATATTTCCAGAGATGGGGTTTTCATTTCCGTTTGAGACTGTTGTTTGAGACTGAGATTTTTCCATTCTGAACAAATAGATAAACTTTCTCTTCGGAGCGACAACATCTGCAACATTTACGAACATATGTACCCCACAAGAAATGTGCTGTAAAAACATATAAGTTCTCTTTAGTAGCAGCCGTATGTGTAAAATGTCTTTTTAAAAATGTATGACGTAATCAGATGCAATCATGCAAGCGTGTGAACTACAATCTCCATGAATAAAACAGCTTCTAGAAGTCAATGATAAAGCTGTAATTACCAGCATATCAAAAATGGGCAATTCAACAAAAAAGCCACAGAAGGAATGAGAAGGAATGGTTTTAGAAAAACTAAAACTAAGCGTCTTCTCTCCCAGCCTTTTTAATGGGAAAACTGGGTTGTCGCTGAGGCCGCACACTCACAATCAAGTGACTCATCTTTTTCCATTGTCTTAGCTACTCATGGGAAGATGAACAGGAGGATGGAGCGTTCAAACTCATTTCAGACCAGGTCCTTTCCCTTTTCAAGTGTGACTGATTAGAGAAGCAAACATCTCCCTAGATGCTGCGAGATGCTGTGGGGGTGTAAAACCATAACTCTTTCCTGTGGTGACCTTCACAGCTTTCTGACTGACGTTTTACTTTTGATGCTTGTAATTGCTAATCGCTGCCCCCCGCGAGGACACTTCATGGATTCCAGGGGGTGAATTGAAACCTCTGAAGCCAGTAGCCTTTTAAAACGACCCGTAACACATGAAAAGTTTCGATTATGGCAATCGCCTATACATACCACAAGCCTCACCTCTCACCTGCTTCTACAGCCTACGCTGTCGTATTGCTAAAAGTAGACAGCGATTAGGTTGGCAGATAAGTACTACAAAATGTAGATTGTAGTTGCAGTTAAACAGGGGTTGGTGCATGTGAGTATTTGTGGACACAGGAACTGGCAACTTCTTGGTGATAACAGACTTAAACACACAAATTATGATGTGTTATGATGTTCCCTGCTGGTGCATAAAGTTTTTTCTTACACACAGCTTTCGCTCCTTATATTAGCTTAACTAAAAAACATCTGGCAATAACTACCTATTAGTCGAGCAAACATGACAGTGCAATCAACTTTACCTCAAGCAAACAAGCATATTTTTATATTAAACCATGTTTATTATAAGAATAAGTGTAAAATGTCTGTAAGCTTCAAATAGAATCACATTTACTTGTGTAAATAATACAATCCAAAAAAAAAGTGACCAGCCTGCCCTGTCGCTGCAGGCAGAAATGAGAAAGGAAACTCTGCACTACCCACACGTTTCCTCATAGTGTTGCATGATGCCGAATAAAATGAAAGACAAATTGAGGAAACATGACTGGGCAGCACATTTTGATCAATGAGAATGAAAAGTGAAATATACAGTGTCATTTTCATCGGGCATCTGTGGAGGTACCGATTCAGCTCTTCAGTGCCAACAGACCCAGATCAGACATCGAGATAAATCACTTACTTTACTTTACAGCATGCTTTCACTGTGAACATGCAGGCATTTGGGTTAGCAGGGCACTAGGTCAGGATATAAAGGTTATTTCACTTCACTGCTTTCAGGCGGCAAACACTGCTACTGTTCACATTAGCGAAATAACTTTGTCAGTTTATGATGTCAACGGCACCAAATATAATCACCCCCAGTCGAGAACGGAGTCTGTTGTCGCTATAGTCGCAATACTAGGCCAAGTGTCCCGTGACTTGTCATTTTATCATCTGAAACTAAGCACCTTCTATAAATAACAGAGCAAGACAGTGTAAAAACCCCCAAATCATCAGTAAGAGGTGACAAAACAAATGCTGTAGGGAAATTCCTGCACTGCAGAGCCCGTCACATTAAGGACACCTGAATGATTACTTTATCTTAATTTAGTAAGGATGTACAAAACTTTGCTGACTGTGAGAGTAGGAGTGCATCCTGCTGTCAGCGCATGTATGTCTGAAAGTAAGAGGAGGAAGCTTCCCGTGTGCCAATATATCGCTATAGACATCGGGTCAGTGGTGGGATTTCTGTGAAAGAGGAAGCCCCTTTTATGATCGCCACTCATTTAAATGTTTCCCAGCTTACACTGAGTTTCAATGGAACAAACTACATTTTTTTCCTTCACGCAAAGATGTAGGTTACAGAAGAAGCATGGGCAATAAACTTTCACTGTTTTTTTACTGTAACATTTTTATAGGCTGCTTATCTACAGTATGCTTATCTAGTTAAAACATACATAGGTGGTGGTTTTAGAAAAAGCGGGGACTAAATAAGACTGTAAATAATAGTGTCTATGCACACATACTTAGTATATGCATACCATCCATCTCAAAAAAGGTTTATCCAATAGCAACTGGACTTAGTAGGTTTCTTGACGACGTTTCGCCCTTCTATCCAGAGGGCCCTCTGAGAACCTTCACAGATACATACCATCCATGCTTCTTCTTTCACTTATCTGAGGTCAGGCCCGGGGGGCAGCTTAAGCAGGGATGGCCAGACTTTCTTCTCCCCAGTAACTTCTTCCAGCTCCTCCTGGGGGGAGCCCATGGCCCCATACGTGAATAAAGTAAAATGTTGTGTATCGCACAAAGACAAAGGTTATATATTATATGTGTAGTCTGTAAAAATTCTATAATTCTGCTCCACTTCAGTCCTATTGCTGATGAAAGACGGCGGGGAGTGATTTCTCCTCCTGAAGTCAAAGATCAGTCCATTGGAAAAAAAAGAACCTCTTTTTAAGTATTTTTCAGATTGCCATGCATTTTTAAGTCAATATTACGTTTACGTGTTCTTTTCCCGTCTCGGTATTTGTGGAGAGGGTTTTTATCGACAGAGGGTAACGTGCAACCTGTCGCTTTGACTTGTGACCTCGGAAACACCAAAGCGTCGTTATGTTGAGCATATACGATCTTTGATCGGCCTCCGTCAAAGCGCTGTGGACGCACCTGTTACCAGGAGCTTCGTTCAAAGGGTAAGAGTCGCAATCTTTTTTTTTTATCAACACAGTTGAAAATGTATTTTTTGTATTAAATTGTTGAAATAAGTGTTTGAATGCTTTGCTGAACACCAGTTTGAGCCGCGGGGAGTTGAGAACTTGTTTTTAGGGTTTCTGACTCCGCTGTTAGCTTAGCTAGCTTAGGACACGTGGTTAGCAGAAAAAAAACGACTTGTTTAAGTCCAGTCGCCAGGGAACTAAAACCTTGACTGATAACCATGAGCTGGACGACTGAGAAGCATCACGGAGACATTTAGCGGCTTTCTTGTAACTTAGCCGACAGGACATGCGGTAAGCATCATGGCTGCCCCACCCCTGTCTGTACTCATCTATTTGTTTTTAGGTTTGGTTTTATGTTTACCGTGAAGTAACATTATCATTTCATATTCTCTTCTGTGTGACAGTGTTCAGGATGATTCCAACCGGTGGATCATTTCGAGGCTCCAGGGGAAACTGTTTTGCACAAATTCTAATGAAAAATGTGCCTGCTGAACCTGGACTGACTGAATCATATGGTCCTCGGTCTACTCTGTTTGCCTCAAATGTCTCAAGTCCTAGCATGGACGGCTTAGCCCAAAAATATAGCAGGGCATGCAAACCTGGTGAGTTTCAAATTTTCATTAGCTTAAGATGTCAGCCACCTTCATCACATCAGAGTCTATTTAACTAATCCAAATAATACCTTCAAGATTGCATTCATCTCCCGTGAGCTTCTTTCTTTTAGTGGTTAATATTTAGTGGTTACATGTAATCTGTCTCTTGTCCTCTTTTCCCCACATACAGATCATGCTGGTGACGCAAAATGCTCACTTAAAATACTGATAGAGAGATACCAGCAAGGAGAGACGCACGCTGTCACTTTGCTCCATCAGCTCGCCCAGATTTATCAGTTCCACCTGGAAATAAAGGAGACTGTGACCACAGGTGTGCATTCAGGTTTTCATTCAGAATGATTACGAGCCACTAATAGATTTGTCAAGCTTTGTTTGGTGTCATAAAAAACTAGTAAAAGCTGCAAATCCTCGCTGATTAGTTAGAAAATTACTCGTTGAGTATGTGGCCACAGCTTCAGAATTCAAAATGTAGAGGCTCCCTAGATTTCCCTAATTCAGACAGTAGTGATCGAGAGGAGCTGATCCGCTAGAGCTGAGAATTTGTTGGACTTGTCTTTTCAGGTAACATGCCGGGGTTTTATTTTGCCTTTTGTGTGGTAATTGATGGAGTCAAGTACAAGACGGGCATGGGTATAACCAAAAAAGAAGCCAGGCAAATAGCGGCACGCTTTGCTCTGGATGACCTTCTGCCCACCCTGCAAAAAATGTCTTTCCTCCCTGAGCCATCAGGTTTGTTAAAACAATATTGTTCACATTGAACATGTGTAGGAAAACCTTCTTTCTTAATATAGGGAGTATTTGGTGTCATTATTCGATGTTAAACATGAAACTTCCTCAATTTAAGTAGTTATTTGATGGTGGAGAATAATTATTGGAAATGTGTTTTTTGTGTTAGAAGTCCCTCCACCACTGCCAGTAAAAGAGGATCTCTCCATGTCTGACATCTATCCGTGTAGAGCCATCCCCGGTAACTCCAGATTTCAATATGCTTCCATTACATTCTGAACTGCTGCCACATTTGGGACATTTAGCATTTTGAAGTTCTGCATGTGTGGCTGAGCGCCACACATGCAGCACAAACGCCATACATGTATTTTCAGATGTGCTAAATTAAATTCAGTACACCTTTGTGAGTCGTTCGCACTAGTGCGTACATTTTATTTCATGTTGTAATTAAAGGGCACATGTACAGTCAGTAAGCCAACCGCTAAATCTGTTGACCGCTACTACTACTACACTTCAACATCACACGCTACGAGTCTAGTGTCAAAGTTACACTTACATGCTGAAGCATTAGAGTGACTGAGAGGCAGCTTCTTCTTTGTTCTATTTGAGAGGGGCGACTGTTGTATTATAAAGACCAGCTAAGATCAATTAGTTATATATACCTGTAATAAACCTGGGTGTAAGACATCTGATAAAAACGTTGAGATCATTTATTATGTAAACCCAACTGGTAAAAATGGAAATATTATACAGAAGAATTCTACAGCGGAACATCTCCCTCCTCTTCCCTTGTTCATCTGGCTTTGTGTTTCTCGTCTTTCCAGGAAGGAACAATCCTGTCAACCTCCAGATACAACGTGCTGTCGGGGATCAGCTCACCAAGCTGATAAATGGTCATCCGGACTTTTCTGCCTGTGCAGGCACCACAGCAGCGTTCATCATGCAGACGTGTAAGTGGATTCTAAAAAGGGTTGTCCGTGCTGTTCTCTGAAGCTTAGTTAGGAAGTTTCAGCGTCTTCTGTACCCACCAAATGTTTATATAGCATCACCCATTATTGAAATAGGCAGATAAAGTAAAGAAATCGTTGTAAAGATCACGAAATTATGAGTCATCCTTCATGAAATTAACAGAATTTGTTTAGGTGATAACGCATCTAAACATTAAAACTAGCAGTGCTTCAATGAGCATTTGCTGCTGTCCTGATGTTTTCTATTACACACAAATGATTCAGATCATCAAACAAATTGGAATACTACGTATTAATATCAAGATGAAAATGAAAATCGTATATATTAAGGGGTGTAAAAAGCTGCCCAAAACCCGACGTGAAAAAGTAATGGTCTGCTAAATCTAAAAGTTGGTATTGCCACACTGGGCCGCAACTGCAACCAAGCACCGTGACAAATGTGTTTTGTTTTGTTGGTGCGAAACCCAGGCGTGCTAGAGCTCTGCAGATGATCAACGTTAACACATCTGGCGCTAAGATTATTTCCATTATTGTTGGAGGTGGAAGGATGTAACTCGATGTTACACAATAGAAACTGTGCTTTCATAATTGCATTTGTACCTAACCTAACACATCGCACACGCAAGTTCTCACTTCACAGCTGTGAAGGTGCTGCATCGCATTTCTCGTGTAAACGCGCTCCCTTCTCTTTCTCCAGCCAGTGGATGTGAGGTGGTTGCTCTTGGCACCGGGAACTACAATACCAAAGAGAATTTCTCACCGAGTGGACGGATCGTGCATGATTCACATGCAGTTGTAACTGCACGGAGATCTCTTCTGAGGTTAGCTGCGTACATCTGCCACCTTTGCGTGGCAGATCACGTAAAACATACAGTATTGTTTCCCTGAAGAGCCCCGTACATCGTGATTGGGAGGTTTTGACACATTTGAATACTGTTAATAAATTTGCGGTCACACAAATGACACATTTGTTGAATGCGTGCCTTCTGCTAGTGGCAGAGGTAAATGTTTGACCCATTTGCAGACCCTAGTAGCCTACATATATCTGAGAATGACTCTCGGAGTGTGGGCGCGTTTCCTGTTTTGTCAGGCAGGCCCCTGACGCGTGATAGCACCGATTCATACTACAACTATGTGTTAAATATAGGTTCAAATTTGACTGTCAGATTCAATTCAGTTTAAATAATCATTCCTATTATTATATGTAGGCTTTTTGCTGTTTTGTGTTTTAGTGATAAATAAATGAAGACCAGGAGAAAGATGCATATAGATCAGTGTGTGTCCTTATCTTCCCGTGGATTCGTTTTCACCTAGAGCCATGTTAAACATATGTAGGGATATGGTGATGACATCATAATGACCCGTTTTCTGACTGTGTTGTCAGGTTTCTGTACCGACACCTGCTGATGTTCTTCAGCAAAACAGCCAATCTGACAGACAAGTCGATCTTTCACCGGAACAGTGGCAGCAGCCTCCTCAGTCTGAAGAGCGGGATCACCCTGCACCTTTATGTGAACCAGCTCCCAAAGGGCGCGGCTCAGGTACCTCTCACGCTGTGAGTACTTCAGTGCCAGCTTCATCTCTGCAGGTTCACCGCTATTCACTTCTGTGCCTCACACACGCAAAGTTAGGCCTGGAAGTATCTGGTTTATGCTTTTATACAACACCACGTTTGAAATAAAACGGTGAAGATGTGACTTACTGCTTCACCTGAGTGCTTTGTTCCTAGGCGTCTGAACCCTCTTTCCATCTCGGCATGGCAAGTCAACGACGAGTTCAGCCTGCATCTGTCTGTCGAGGGCAAGGTGTTGTACTTATTTTTGCTTTTCTTGGGGGATCCTGATGCCTCTTGTGCAAATTTTACCTGCATCGCTACAACTTAATTTGTTTCTTTTTAAAGGTGTTCTCAGTTTTCTCGTCAGCGTTTGATCACTCTAACTCAAAGGTGGTCAGCATGTCCACCATAGACAAGATCACTCAGTGGCAGGTGCTGGGGTATCAGGGAGCCTTGCTCAGCTGCTTCATCGAACCGATCTATGTCCAGAGCATCCTGATAGGCAAGTGAATATGGCAAATGACTCTTCTAAAGCAAAGCTTATTAGAAATGGCATAGGGAAATGATGGCAGTACCGTGACGGCTTTTAAACGAGTTAGACTTGGAATAGCAGTAACACTTCAGGGGAGACATTATGACTAGGTAAATGGACCAGAAGGCTGCACACAGGCGTGTGATGTTAGTTTGAGCAAAAGATAAGGTCAAACTCGTATCTATTATATTTCATGAGTCCTGGGATCTAACGCTAATTAGAAGTAGAATCCCATTAATTTATGTAGTGGCTAGGAGTGTTTTTCTGCTTACCAGTGACTTTCTTAGTTAAACCTCGGTTTATCTGAATCTCTACATAGACCGTGTGAAAAAATGTTCCTCCTCCTTATGAGGATGGAGAAGAGTGACTGTGCCTTCACCTATTTACATGGCCAGTGTTTGCAGCAAATATGTTTTTCATTGTGGTTACTCATACACAGATAACACAACCAGTCAGCAAATTCCCCAACATTTATATCGTCTGTTGATGAAAGACAATTAAAACAGGTGTGAAATATCCTACTCAAGTTTCCAAGGTAGATTTTATAAAGGACAATTATGTAATGTTTGATTTTCCATCTGACTGTGTCAGATATGGGTAATAATGACTATATGACCCATATTTGCCCAATTGATGATGGTGGGAAACTCCCAAACTGGTTGCACTGGATGTGTGTGAAAGTAGATAACTTTATATAATCTAATGTATGTATGTTTTTTATTAAACTGTTACTGTTAAGATGTAAGTTATTTTTCTATAATTATTAAATGTCTTATAGAATTTCCAACACGAGCATTCAAGTGTACAAAATCATTATCTGACAACCGTAGCTGTTTGAAGGAAAAAACAGCCAACGTTCTCTTACATAAGGACACTACGAGTGCTATTCTCTGAACCGTGCATCCAATTTGCCTTTCCTATTAAATAACTGGGGCAGATATACAGGTGTCCTCTGTTATGAGGTGGCAAAAGCTGACAGTCCACTAATAAAGACTGGAGAGATGAGACCAGGTGTTTTGCCACTTTCATAATGCTGTAAACTGAAAATCATGTCCAACTGTACATACTGGGGTATTTGCAGAAAGTTGTTTATGAATTCCTACAGGTGATTCTAGCTGCAGAGGTCTCCATGGCATGGAGATCTCTGTGAACCAGCGTGTGGAGGGGATCACCTCTCAACTGCCTATGTTCTACTGCATGGTGAGGCCCCAGATCAGCCTGGTGCCTTCTGTGGCCGCTAACATCACTGACAGCAGCCAGTTGACATGCGGTCTCAACTGGGGCGAAGGTGACGGCTCCATAGAGGTTGTGGATGGTCTGGAGGGCAAGACGACAGAGGAGTAAGGATGACTGGACATGACGTTGGCCATTATAGTGTCTTATTGTTGGGTCAAACTGTTTAAAGGTGACCTGCTGTAAACTAAGAGGCTTATTTGACCAAGTTAAAAGTAATTGCTCTTCTGTTTATGCCTTGTCTGCGGTAACTGAACACTGATTATGTTGTTGTAGCTCTCCATTTAAGAGTGGCTCTGGTCTGGCAAGCCGTCTTTGCAAAGCAGCTATGCTGCACCGCTTCAGGCTGGTGGCCAAAGAGGCACAAAGGCAGGACCTGTTGGCTGCAAGCTCCTACAGAGAAGCCAAGGTAACTTTTTCATGGACACGAATCCACATGACCACTCAATGAAGTTTAGCCCTTTAAAACCGGTCCTGTAGAATGTTTTACCCTAGCGTAACCTTTTCAGCTTTTGCAGGATGTTTCTGAAGGTGGACACTTGTGTTATAGTTTAAACTTCTTATTGATCCCTCAAAACTTTGTATGCATGTACATTTTGCATGTAAAATTTCAGTTGTGTTTTTTGTTGCGGTTTGTTAATGCAGCCCGTTACAGCGTACAGTAACCAAAGCAACTATCGGATGTTAAAGGGTTTTTCCTGAAAAAGGGACACAATCACATACTCGGCAGATCTTATGACACTTTTACAGCTAAAACAACAAAATAATTAAAGAAGTCTGTTCAAACTCTAGGTTTCAAAGGGTTAGTTCACTTAGACACAGAATTATAATAATAATAAATAAAACAACTAAGATAGTAAAAGATAAACTCTGCTCATTCTTACACCTCTGGTACTTAATGTTATTTGTTCATTGAAGGTGAAGGCGAAGCTGTACCAGGAGGCCAAGAACGTGTTGAGGGCATACCTGTTGCAGAAGGGGTTTGGTTCCTGGCTGGTCAAGGTTTCACTTGGTGATAACTTCAGCATGTAAATAAAATACATGGCCACTTAAAATCTACATGGAAGAATTTGTGTTCCGATCTTTTTTTAGACCAAGTGTAGTTTGGTTGAAGCACTTGTTAGGCTATGGGACCATGCATATTATAGCATGCTGTTGTTTTGTTGTAAAGGTATTATAATCAGTCCCTGTTCATTGCTTTAAGACCTGTTTGGAGACTTAATACATAATGGTAATTTTAATAATTTGCATAATGTTAAAAATGTGGGAGAAAAAAGAGATTGTTGGGCCAAAACTTCTGTAACAAATGTTTCTTTGTCTTTGTGACTTTGTTGTTACGGTTCTTATATAAAGAGTTTTGTCTCGGTGAAGGTGCAGTTTATTTTTTTCAGCTGGGGGGGGGCGTACCTACACTGGTTGAGTGATTTGAGCTTTAGTAACCAATGGCTAACACCAAACATCTAAATTGAGAACAACATAAGAGGACAGTACGTTTACGTCTTTCTTCCTTCCTTACATATTTAAACCACTTATTTCTTGTAATTGCATTTTTAACCTTTCTAAGGTCGTCTAATTTCACTGCATATCATACGCGTGACTGTGCATGTGACAAATAAAATCTGATTCTGAATCCTTCAGGTTGGTTTCACCTCACACATGACTTGTTAAGTGAAGGTGGATGTAACAGCTCCACCCCTGGCAGCTCCTCCTGCACCCATTAAGTGGGTTGTTAAGGGTGGCCAGCCTGGTGGATGTGTGAAGTGGACCTGATTCACCTGGCAGCATGATAGGCGGATGATATATTGTGCCCGAGACCCCCACCCCTCATGTAGATTCTGGCTTTGAGATGTTGCTCCTTCTGGGTTGAGGGTTTGGTTTCTTCGCTGTACAGCTGAGAGCACTGACTCGACCAACTGTCCATGCGTTATGCTACTGTAAACAGCTAGTTTCCCGAAGAAATATGTGTCGCCTTTTTTACAAGTACAAAGTGTTATTACAAGAATGTGCTGCTACTGATGAACAATAAACTAAAACAATCACTGTAGTATGAAAGGGTTTCATCAAAAATCACTCATAAGATCAATGTTTACAAACGGAGTGTATCAGGTGGAGCAGAAGACAGAGAATCTGGTCAATGAAACAGGGACATGTCTTTTTCTTCACAGGTTACAGGAACAACGTGTCCTGTTTGCATGACGGTAAAGAAATCAGTGTCCTTGAGAAAGCAGATCGGAGCCTGATCATGGTGCATGCACACGCACCGACTGACCTGTTTGGTTTCAAACCTTCTCTGACCCACCCACTGCTGAAACCTGTACCAGGCGTGTTTAGCCAATCGGCCGTTTTAAGTGCAGGAATGGTTAAAAAACAAGCACCACAGTGACCCTGGAGGACCAGGATCGGACGCCCCTGGTACGGCTGCATCTCACTGAATTTAAACTTGTTGACCCCCGTTGACTTGCCTCATACGCATACAGGAAATGCTTTGGTTTCCTGTGTATGTGATGCAGCAGATCATTTAATCTTAAGTGCTGAAGAGTCTTTTGAATGGAGTGGCATGTTTACTTCCTACTGGTTTGCCCAGCAGAAGGAATTTCCAGTGCGTTCAGGGAACTTGTGTCCAAGGATCAAGCCTTTGAGTTGTATGTACATGTCCAGGTTTTATGCTTTTTCACATGTTATTGCTGTTTTAAACTGGTTATATGCAGATTGGCTTTATTGAAACAATAACTTTGAGGGGTTATAGTCTGTCTGAGTTCTCGTGCTTGCGCCTTTGTTAATTATCCTATGCAGGCGTGATGCTTTGAGTGATGATGAAGAGTCAGCTCACAGTCCAAACAGCATTGACTTGATTTGTGTTACAGTCTGTGTGTGTGAATTGCATGTCCCTTTCCTGCAGCTTGTAGATTTTGTAAACATTTTAACGTTTTTCAGTTTATTAGCAAAGGTTACATCATCAAGACAACCGACATCCATCCTGTAAATTATTAAGTTTCCCATCACTTAAGGGCTGAAAAGAAAGGCTACACTCCAGTTTTTAACACTATATTGAGGTCATTTTGTATTCTAACACCAGGTTGCAAGCTCAAAGTTAACTTTTCTGTAAAACAGTACCAACTACACAACTAGAACTGTAATCTTCAAAGATTGTGTAATTAAATATTTAAGCCTCTGATTCTGTTCTGCATTATTGTGTTAAACTGAAATCTTAAAGTAACATTTCTTCCGTTTTTGAAGGTACGTTTTACAGATTACTAGAGTTGTTGTTTCTAAGACCTAGAGAATGTAATTGATATATATATAGTATAATAAAACGTAGAAGCCTTTTTTTTGGTGGCTCGAATGTGCTGAGGTGATACTAGTAGGTTTAGAAATAAACAGGATGTGCAACTGTCTTGATGTGGTTACGCAGTGAAAACATTTGAGACCTGAGCTGTTAGAAGCTGTAGCACCTTGATGAGCTACTATGCAGGATGCTGTGATGTGTAATATGTTCTGCATTCTTGCAAACTGTGGCTGAATTAATTAACTCCATACGTTCCTCAGTATTCGCCCTTTTTTTTTGCTCCTATGTACTCTCCCATGGACTATGGGAAAGTGACGTAACAGCACGCACACAGTTCCTTCCAGGCAAAAAACTACTTTGAACAACACTTTTTTAAGGAAAATGCAATATTGCTGGATGTGAGTAGTTTTTTCTGGTATATTTCATTTTTTTGCATTATCGTGCATATTACCAACCAATAATAACGTTTTTGCACTTCAACATCGGGAGCTGGGGTTTTCCAAATGTTTTATTTATTGAGTACATCTAGTAATTCTAGATCTTCTCAGTAGTGCTAAACACAAACCGTTTCCTGAGATAATGTACCAGTGTTGAAGGGTTATTTTGTGATTACCAGTTTTTCGCTGGGAAAATCAAGCCCTAGTTTGGCATGGCTGTAAATACAGTAGTATCTTGCTCCTTGGCAACTGTTACAACTGAGAAACAGTTGGTCACAACTGAAGCAAATTGAAAACGTGTGCAGGATGTGTGAAACTTGTCTATAACGGCAAAACAATTGGTGAATGACAGGCAACATGTTGTTTTTGAAGTATAACACTGGAACATGCATTGCAGGTGCTTCAAGTCTGGTTTAAAAGTAGACAAATGTTGGCGTTATAGATCATTTAAGTGCACAAGTTAAGATAACAGACAACTAAAAATGAATGATTCTGTTAGTGAATAGAAACTTGGAATGAAACGGAAAGACGCGCTAACATACTGCTGGGCTGTTCCGCTGGACAACTACTAACTTGCCAGCAGAAATACTGGAGCGTTTGGCCCAAGTAGCTAAGTCCTGTGGCATTTTACCCAAACTGTATCCGTTCCTCAAGTGACTTCACGCTGACTTCACTATGACTTGACTTTCCATACTCAAGCTTTTCATAGACAGCAAGTGCATTTGCCGTTAACGCTGAGGAAATTAATCTTCCCACGGCAGCCGCACAGCTATTATGCTTCCACATGAATTGCATTACTGCTGAGGTTTTAAAACCAGACCTTTCTCTGTCCTGCGTGTCATACAGGTAGATGAACGTGGTGCAAATTTGCATTACGATTTGAAGATGTCTCCATCAAACACAGAAGCTAAAGTACAGTAACCATTTTCTGACAAATGTAGACGCTATTGTCTAGTTTTCCACAATTTAGAAGGAAATGTTCATAGTGGTGATACACAAACATTTTGTGATAATATTTATTAAGTTAGAGCACCATGGTACAATATAATAAATAGATAATAAATATATAAAGTGGAAACTCAGAGCTTACATTCACTCTATTCTCATCATTGGAAGCTGAGATGAGAACCTTTAAATGTAATTCACAGCTGTTTCTTACAATAATGTACAGTAAATATTAGGCTAGAAGTCTTAACATTATATTGATATGTAGTAAAAAAATAACAAATATACAACCCTTCAATATGAATAGTTGCAGTGTTCAGCGTCAGCGTCACAAAAATGGGTATAAATAAGACCAGTCCAATGTGTACATGATGCTTCATTACGTACAATTATTACAACTCGGGGGGACAGTCTCCAGCATCAGCTTCGCAACTGGTGGTTATTTATGTCCTGGCACTATTCAAGCGATTACATAGCTCTTCCATTTTCTCCAGAAACTTGTCAAAAGGCATTTGGGGCCATCGCTCACAGGGACATTCGGTTGTGTTCACCTAGAGAGAAGATCATACGCATCAGTTCAGTTGAGCACATTGTTAACGTTGTTTTCGTCTGGCTTAGAAACAATGTATGAAAAATACCCACCTGGTGTCTCGACTGTCTTTCGCTGATCATATTTTCCAAGGCACTGGCTGCTTGACCTATGTATTCGCCTTCATCTTCACATTCCAATTGAACAGTGCCAGTGAGCTCTCTCCTCATGCATTCCAGTGCTGTAGTAAAGCATTTATCCTGTGCCAGTGAACAAGATGTTTTAGCTTTCTTTTTGCTCTGCTCTCACTGTGGCAGACTTGTGGCTGCACACAGACAAGTCGGCAAGTAGAAACTGTCACAGCTGTGACAGGAGTTGTGTATCAACACCTGCCAAGCTCATTTCCTGTACTAGAGAACCTTTGCATGTGGTTTACAAAAGATCAACTAAACCCTGAAGCTTGATGGCAGGGGGTACCCAGAAAGTTTTTTAATGTTTTCTTGTGTATTCTGACTTAATTTTTCATTAATATAAAATGTTTCCTAACATGCATTGTAGTGTTTTGTAGAAATGTAAACTAAAACTTTAAAATATATCCTTACCATAATTTCTCCTGGTGTATAGAATACTGTTCCTGGACCTGGTGGCTGTGTGGAGAATAAAGAGAGGCATTAACAACCCATAAGAACATAGCATACTGAGCAGGGAAAGCATATTTAATTTGAAATGACTTACACATGTGACGTTATCCCGCATCTCCTGAATTTGTAAATCTCCACATGAATTAAATGCAGCAGGTGTAGGATGCGCGTGAAGGAAGCTGTGGAGAGTAGCAATCCAAAAGATGGTCATGATGAAGAGCTCCATATTCAGCTTAAACGCTTGTCCTGGTGATTAAACCAGTTGTTTAGTGGAGGTGTCGTATTGGTTTACTTTACCCCCTGTGCTGTATTGAATTTATATAGCTCTAGGGTGGAAAGGGTGGGCCGAAATAACTTGTATCAGCTAATGCACACAGCAGTGTTTTTCCTTTAGATGACTCTTGGAATTTTTTTTTTCATGATGCTGTTACAGCATGGTGAAATCCCTCAAGTGGCCTATTGTAGCGCAGCATGTAGCGCTTGTGAAACTAGAGTGCCTGTCCCTAGCTTGTGGTGTGGTGATGTTCTTTTCTCTTTTTGGCGTGTGAGCTCACCGTTTGTCATGAACTGACACTTGATATTATTGTCCAAGATATATTTGAAGTGATAGGCAGTATCTTTACCGTGATTCATTTAACTAGGGCGCATCTCGTGAATGAACGTTTAAATATGACTTGTGTTGTTGTTGACAGAATTGTCAGGGTTAATAATCTTAACGTTGCTGAACATATCTAGGTTGTCCCCATTTGTTTGCACTTGAAGCATGTGTGGCCGATACACAGAGGTTCCAAGTAGACATTGAAATAATAGAGGGTGTAATGAATATTTTATTATTTTATTGGTTTACCTGCTTCTTTCCTTGTGCATCATTCACTGCTGTTGGTTATCTTTCCGCTCGGGGTTTCCACACAATCTATTTTACACTCTTGTGTCAGTGTATTCCCTCCGCCTCCACTGTGTGTTGGTGTATTCCTGCTCTATCCACTGCCACCTAACACTAGTCACTACTCTTATCAGTAAAACGTTAACATTCATGTTTTCAGACTTGGCAAAGCCAGTGAGTTGAACTTTACTTCGTACTTAAATTTATTTATGTAATGAATTACATATTTTAAGAAGTACAGTGAGATAAAGCCAGGTATGATTTCTGTATTGTTCATGCTCTACACATTATTAGAGAAGTAGTGAAAGCATGTTCCTGCTTACTAATTTTTTTTTCCTGTAAGAGTTACAAGGCACACACATCTGTACGACTGTCACTCTACAATATCACTGTGGTGACTCACACAGTTATTGTCATGAAGTGTGAAAGGACGCAGCCTTGTGGCATCATGTGTTTATTGGCGCAGATAATAGATCATTACTTTTTTTTTCTTTTTTTACTAAACAGTATATCATCCATTATTTTTGGACATAATTTCATAGTCCTTTCCCAGGTCCGGATGCAGTCTGTGACAATTTGATGTTCCCCTGATTTAGGTTGTTGGGATACATATTTAACCCAGTTTTTACTTATTTTCTATAAACAAAAGTCGTTTTTGCACGGCTGCTATGACTGGCGATCCGTCCAGGGTGTACCTCTCGCCCGAAGACAGCTGGGATAGGCTCCAGCTCCGGCCGCGAGCCGACCGTGGATAAGCAGGAGAAAAGAGATGGGTGATTTCTGCACGTGTTTGGGATTTTTTGTCATGTTGGAAAATTCCATGATTGTTTTCTCCAGCATTTGGGTATATGCAAACAGTGCGGTGCAATTTATGAGTGTCATATTCCCTACACCCTTTGCACTCATTCAGCCCTGTATCAGCACACTCCCACCTCTGTTTTTCATAGTCTGCACTGGGGCAGTGTTGACCTGATCTACGCCAAACATGCGGACTCTTTGCACATTACTACGTTTTTGGGGGATGCCCTTCACCTTTCTCCATTTCACCAGTTTTCACCTTATTTGCA
Organism: Microctenopoma stevenorrisi; assembly: GCA_032270685.1. NCBI lineage: Eukaryota > Metazoa > Chordata > Actinopteri > Anabantiformes > Anabantidae > Microctenopoma > Microctenopoma stevenorrisi. The sequence goes on from JAUMTR010000002.1 coordinate 18,096,281, forward strand.
CCAAAAGCAGCTGAAACTAGTTCACAATCACTTGTTTGAATGATGTTAAAGGGAATCGAGAACCAACATGAAAACATCTTGCCCATTATAAAAGATATTCACACCTGGTACAGGGAGCATCATGATTGTGTGATTATGGAGGCGAAATGATTCATCCCATAAAAAGTTGGACCTCGATGACTTAGAATCTTCCCAGACAGATACGGTTATTTAGGTGTGGTACAGGGTGGCTGCCTGACCATAAACATCAAAGTCAATCCGCTACAGGACGGCTCCGGAGACTCAATCCACCTTTATGTGTGTCCCAGTTAGAGTCAGACCTCAGCTATAGAGAAAGTGTGTAACAACTTTGAAAGCCACTCGCACCCAGTATCTCAAGAGATGACGAGCTGCGCTGAAGTTTCTCCTGAATGTTGTGGGTGTTTAATCTACAGCTACAGGAAGCGCGTGTAAGGGTATCGCAGCCACAGTTGCTTCAATCACCGTTAAAATACTGTTGCCATTACTTTTTCCACCTTCACTTCGTACTTTAAACGGATGTGTGTTTAGTATATTAAGGCTGAGATCTTACAAAATCACAGAAAGACATCCAACATCCATCCGTCGAGCAAATTGCTCCTATCGCTCCTACCCGTGGCGATGGAGGAAAGGAAGAACTTTCTTTAGCAGATGAAACTGCTCAAGACTGGTTTGATTAAGTGAAAAGCAGAAAGAAAAGAACAAACCGACTACGAGTTAACTTTGTTCTACTCGGATAGATACAGTATGTGTAGAGTACAACCTAAAAGTCACCCAGACTCTGCTTAGGAATTATATTTGAGAGACACAGAAGAAGAAAACTACGTTCAAACGTTAAGAAAAGCTTTTATACTCTACTGCTGTACATGTTGTAATACTAAGGTTCATGTGTGCGTATTTGTGTGTACCAGGATGGCCGAACGGTTAAGGCGTTCGACTTAAGATCGTCCAATGGACGATGTCTGCGTGGGTTCGGACCCCACTCCTGGAAGAAAGTTTGTGCTGTCTGTAGCTGCAGAGGATACTGACACCAGTCTCCAGTGTTCATCTGTCTCTTATTCTCAGTGTATTATGAAAAAAAGTTATATTGATTTCAAAGCAAGAAGTTTTTAATGCCGGAAGGACACAAAGGATTCACCTTGTCTTATTTTTGTCTTAAGCCTGGTGAAGGAGGACGATTTATTGTCAGTTGTTCTCTCAAACTCTGTTAATATCTACGGTGTGAGAGACAAATGCAGGTGTGTTAATGGTATCAGATAAATATCTATATAGCTGGTTTCTCACTATTACAACGTCTCATATGAGAGTTAACATTTTACACGACCAGCGTTATCACTTCAAGACAATCATGGACAGTGGTTGTAGTTTTTAAAGATTTTATTAACCAATTTTCACATTGAATATAAATAGAAGTGTTGCAAAAATAAATAGAAATAATAAATAGTTAAATTATTCACTTGGGAAAACAGGCAGTCTCCTCAAGGCACCAGTGATTTGTAGTTCACACAGAGAACTGCCCCAGCAACTGAGCCACTACCACTAACTGAGAACTTATAAGTGTTTTTAAAGTGTTACCTAGACAGCATTGCATTTAGTGCAGTATGTAAACAGAGGTACAATCTGTAGGCTCAGTGTAGACTCATTGTTTTTAGCTTTTTACAGCTGCAAGACTGTTAAAACGTTGGATGAAACTGTCAAAGTCTTCAACAAAGCCTGCAAATGGCTTTTGGAAACCCTTGTTTTCCCACTTGCACTCTGCAGGGACGGTCTGGTTCTGTAAAGACAAAGTTGGTTTTGTATTACATGTTGCAATTTCATTGAGGAAATTAAAATTTAAATCATGTATCAGGCAAACAGCATTAATACTCACAACTGGTGGGAAAAACATGTTCAAACTTTCCAGCGTGTCTAGAATCCGCTCAGTTTCATCCACACATGAGCTATTGGCACGTTCCAGTCCTTCCCTGAAGAGCGTCAGTGCTGCAGCACGACATTGTTCCTGACAAAGAGCAGACCTTACGTCACATATGTGAACGAAACGAATATAAAATGCAACAAGACTGTGAAACTCTGTGATAGAATGTATCTAAGGGTAAAGTTGGTGTTGATAAGTATTACCAGCACATGCAAACTGATTTCAGAAAATATCTACGCTTTTTTTTTGGCCATAGTGGTTAGCACTATGGTTGCAAACAAGCAGCAAGAGCATGAAAGCATTGCCACAAAGTGAAAAAAATGGGAAGTGATGAAAATACAGCTCTAAAATAACGTTTGAAGCGCCAACTCATCTGCAGAAATCTCTTACCTGCACGTTTGCTGGAGAAGTGAAAGTCACATTTTCTCCCTACAACAAATAAGAAAAAACACTTTTTTTACAAAGCAAGTCAGTTTAAAAATTTCCTTCATTTTCAAATTGGTTTGTAAATGAATGTTTAGTAAAATGAATAGCAAACTTACACATAAGACTTTATCTAGATATTGGATGCGCAGGTTGGGGAACGGGGGGATAGGAGTCCCTTGAAGTTGCTCTGAAAAAGTGAGGAGAAAAAAGGTCCAGAAGATAATTCTGAAGTACTGTTCCATGTTAAGCCTGGAGAAGTTGCAGTTTTCTGTGAAGATAGTACTAGAGGTCTGTCAACAAATACTATGTCACTCTCCTGTATTGGTGGCCAATTTATAGGTTGCAGCAAAACTGAAAGAGTGGGTAGAAAGTCATGATCTTGTAGGGAAACCGTATTCTTTCCTATTAATTATGAGCATTTTCCTATCTCGACTGCATGGTGAAAACCCAAAGATAGAAGAATGTCAGGTGGGCAAAGGAAAGTCCTTTCTGTTGGTGACATCAAAGCCATGTGACTTCACAGAGGGCACTCAACATTTCAATTTCTATAGTGATGTTTCATTATTGTTAGGTTGGGAGAAGAGAGACGAGTGAGTGACATTTTCCACTAATAGAGAATGCAGTAGCTGGACACACGTGTGCTCTGGGTGATTGTTGTTACATGTATATAGTATTCTGCCCTCTTTTGTTTAACCACACACAAAAGTGAGCATGAGGTTTGGCTTCCTCTTTTCAAAGAAGCTTTTTGTTCAACATTGTGCAAGACCACAACCCATCCGTAACATCTGTGCCCTTTTTCCTTTCTCTCTTCATTTTATTTAGCAGACCATGAGTTCAATCGTTTTCATTTTTCACTTGTTCAATGTCAAACTAGTCACACACAACACCACGATGGAGCAGGCGAAGAAACTGCAAGTACGACGAGCGCAGACCAGAAATCTGGCTGTATTCATCCAAAAGCACGTGGTATGTTTCAAGTTACAGTTGCAGAAAAAATCAAGTCCCTGTCCCTTTGCATGAATCGGTCATGAGATGTGATCTGATTTCTCAACAAACATAATATTTCGAAGCTAATAAAACACAGTCACGACGAGTCTTAACTAACGTTGCTTCACATTTTTGGTAAACTCTTCCAGTCTGTTTAGTTTTCCACTAAAAACTCACAGCGTGGCTGGCTGCGAGTAGTAACATATGCTTTGTGTATGCGCGTTACGTCACACACTTGGCAGGACTGAATGAACTGTTTCTCTGACACCTACGTTGTTTTGGGGATTCCCCACAAGAATCCCCACTAACAGCAGTGGCAGGGCCAGCAACCCCTGCTTAAATCACATCGGTCATATTCATCACTCGTCCGTGGTTTGCTGGTCAGGTTTCACTCTTAAGGTTGCTTCAGGAGTCACCAAAAATAATGAATGCAAGAGGGATTTTGACGTGAGAGAAGAGGGCGGGGAAATTTCTATCCATGGAATCTGTCACTGTGCAGGGACATCCCTACTGCTGTTTCCATGTCTTACTCTAAAGCCCACACTCTAGAAAGTGTCTGCCAGACAGAAAAGTATAGTTTAATTGATTACAGACATGTTTATTCTTTAGAAAAATGCATGTTTTTTTTGTGTTTGCTACATCTAGAGTATCATGAAACAAACTCTTATTTGCTCATTAAATATTGCTGCAGGTGCAGTAAAGTCTGGGGTTTTGCTCAGATTTGGTCCCGTGCAGGTTTCCTGTTTTTACGTGCCTCCTGTGAAGTGAGGTTCAGTGTCGCAGGTGTCTTTTGATGCATAGAACCACAATGTTGATGAAGATGCAGCTTATTTGCACCCACTCAGCCAACAGCCATTCCTCATGGTTCATTCATTCTGTCACTGTCAATTCAATTCAACTTCTGAATTCCTCCCACGCAGCCTTACCTTTCTTTATACCTAGGACCATTTATGAATTCATTCTTATTATTGTCATATCTCAAGAGATTTCTTGGCAGATGACTAACACACATCCACACACGATTTTAATGATTCCATGATGTCGAAGTTGCTAGTGGGGGGATAGCCAAAATCACAGCGTAACGTAGCAAAGTTACAGCAGAGAATAGAGTCTGTTTTTGTTGCAAGCTGAAATCTGTAAAAATCCTGAGTCATTCGCGCCAAAAACTGACAAACGCCCACATTTGTAATTTTTGTGTTTATATTTGGCACTTTTTTCTGAGCTTTTCCGTTAATTCTTTTTCATTAACGGAAAAGCTTATCTGCAGGAAAGCATCAGACTTACAAATATTGAAATAGAGACCTGCAACGGCTAATGGGCCCTAAAAAATCTAAGTCTTCAGAGTTTTTTGGCTGCATGTTGGATTTTATTTCTAAATCTATTGTTCAGCAGTCTATTTGGAAGAGACTATTTGCAGTTGATGGCAGCTTTGTAAGTTTATGGGTTTTTGCTTAGAAAAAAAATGCATTATTCATTTACTTTAGTTCATCATTTCAAGTGCGGCAGTTGTTACAGTTCAGTTTTTTTTATTTGCTTTATTTATTTATCTTTTATGTTTTTTTCTATTTTCAGAAAGTTGTAGTAGATAAAATACTATGCCCTATAAAATGTAATTAAATTCCACATTTAACTTCCTGTGACGCTTTGTTATGGGGGTGGTGCAATGTGAGTTACACACTGACCAGAAAATTCACTTCTCAGTAAACCAAAGAATGAAAAAGGAAATAAAATATTTGGTTTCCGTGATAAAAGTGATGTCAGTGGAGACTGTGCATGTTCTCTTACCACAGGCCACAGTCTAGTATTACTCCCAAGCAGTGGCTTGGCTGAGTAAATGTGTTGTGCTTATATTCGTTTGAACAATAAAGAAATCTGTAAAAATGTTTTTTTGTTAACTGATACATTGCTTTTCCCTTTTCTTTTTGTTTTAACTCGCATGACACTGATGATGCTAAGGGTAAAAAGAAGGGATGCTGAGTGTGAGTTCATGCTGAAAACCGTAAAACTGAAAACCTTATACAGCAATAATAATCCTAATAATAACTTAACTAAGATCAGCATCCTCCGCATCCTCAGCTAATACAATAAAGCTGAAGGACTATGGAATAACAACACTGTAAAAAAGAATTTTGGTCATAACGCTCAGTCTAAGGACAGCAGGGTCGCCACGAAAGCCCTGTGAGGTCATTAGATCTTTTTATTTCAGATTCAGAAAACTATTAATCCCATAGGGGAATTTCTTTTGGCATGTTACAGAAGCTCTGTTCAAACAGAAGGAAAAAGAAATAACCATAACCAGAAAAGATTAACACCAACACCAATATTATAAATCACTTTATAGATCATGGTTAGGTATAAAAAACAATAAAAATGCATAAAAACTAGGTAATTTCCCGATACAGCAGATCAGCGTATGATGTCCAATTATAAATATGATTATGTTTACGACCATAGTCCTTCCCCCTCCGCTTTACATAAAGGAGAGGAGTTTTATAGTTTGATGGTCACAGGCAGAAATGATTTCCTGTGACGCTCTGTGGAGCACTTCACATTGATCAGTCTCTGGCTGAACGTGCTCCTATGTTCAGCGAGGACACTGCAGGGGGCGGGAGGGGTTGAGAGGAGTTTGCACATCATCCTTTTTCTCAGCTACAACACGTAGAGGGTCCGGCTCCACACCAAGAACAGAACCAGCCCTCCTGATTACTTTGTCCAGGCTGTTAGTGTCAGCTGCCTTCAAGCTGCTGCCTCAGCAAACCACAGCAAAGAAGATCACGCTCAATAGAAAATATTAATGAATGTTACAGTAGACAGTATAGTTACAATTTCTGTACGTCACAAATTCACAGGCTCCAGCAGCAGCATGCAGATTAAATAAAATAACAGAAATAAACACTAATACTAATAAAGAACCCATTGCCAGTTATAAGGGGCGGCTGTGGCTCAGTAGAGCAGTCGCCCATTCCTCGCCTCCTTCCGTCATACGTCGACGTGTCCTTGGGCAAGACTTTAAACCCCAAGTTGCCCCCGGTGTGTCAGGTCAGCTCTGCCATCTGTGTATGGGTGTGTGTGAATGGGTGATTGAGCACCACTCTATATAAATACAGAACATTTACCATTTCTAAAACACAGTTTACCCTGTAATACTGGAGTTTCACAGCAAATGGCTCTGAATGTCTACTGTGATCCTGTTGCTTTGCATCATTAAACTCATCGCATCTGTTCTCATACAGTTCTCGGTACAGTGTTGCTTTCTAGTACAGCTGGAGGTGTTGGTGTTTTGCATTGACACTTCGGTGGTGATGGGGGTGCGGGGGGGGGGGCATAACTCGTTTACCACATTGTTACTGAAACTGGTCAAGTGTTTGTCAGACAAGCAAACACTCCCTGTACAGGTGTGATGATGATGTCGGATTGATTTCGCTGATTATGAGCTGATGAAATGTGACGCTCCTGTTTCCCCCTTATGAAGAAACATTAATGTGCCACTTCAGGACCTTTTTCTAGTTCATCTTTTTTGAGCAGTTGAAATGGGACCCTGTTGTTCTAAAGAGAGTGCTGTGATCTAATCTGGTTAAGAAACAAGTATTATTGCTCACAGGAAGTTGGGCTCTTTGGGGCATGTTTCCAGTGAATATGTTGATGACCGTCGCTTTCTCCCCTCCAGGACAAAAACTACTCCTTTTTTTCATGGCCTGTCAGTAACACAGATGACACCTGAGTACGTCATGTATGTATAGATGTATAGTCCTCATTCACTGCCCTTCCCCCCCCCCAATTAATCAATTAGTTTATTTATGTTACAGACAGGACCTGGGGATATAAGAGAAAAAAGAAAAGAGGGAGGGGGAGGTGGAGGTGGTGAGAAACAGCGACACACAGTAACGACCAATATGCGTAATAATCACATTAATCAGTAACTATTTAAATGTCATTGAACATAGGAAGAATGTAAATACTTCTAGATTGCTTTGATGTTTCATATTCAAAGCACGAATAATTGGCTTCATGTTCATTCCCGGTAAACAGTGACACTGATGTGCGTAACAGTGTGTATTACTCCCCTGTACAGACGGGGTGGGGTGATCAGCCCGTCTTTCCTGCGCTTCTATGAATGTGTTCCCTTTCATACACAGGCTACAAACAGATTCGATTGTACCAAACGAGGGAAGATGTCCACGCAAAATCAAGACCTGTGCTGCACTATCTGCCAATTTTCTTCTTCACCTTCGTCACCTGCTTCTTTCAGATCAGAACCAGCTACTCTTATTCTGACAGAGGTTGTTTCTATTATTCTCATTATTGTAGTGTGCACTCGCCTGGTCCCGGCTCCTTATTCGGACCAGTGGCCCCCAATCTTGCCCTTTCAGACCTGCATCTCTACACACGTTTGTGCTCACCGCTGTGGAAAGCCCTTCTGGAGGGATGCGCAGAGACAGTTCTTTTGAGCTACTTATTCAGCTGTTTGACAGTTACACACCCATTTTGCTATTTTGTTTACATTCAGTGCTTTGTGGTTTCACATTAGAAGAAGACAATTCCACTCTGCAGTGCAAAGGTTTGCTTTGAGCTTTTTTTTTCTGAGCGAGATCAAAGCAAATGATGTTTTGTAATGAATCAGCCAGCTGTATGTTTTGCTCGAACCTCACTAGTTTTTCCCGAAAAAAGGGGAGGGGGTGTATGCGTTTTTCAGTTCGTTGATGTGTGCTAGGTGACTTTTTTCACATATAACAACCTTTTTCTTTTATGCATTTCCGTTAAAGTCTGAAAGTACTATTAAAAAAAAGCTAAAGATTTTTTGGGGGACGGTTTACTATTCTCTAAATTCAGGGTCTATTGACAATTCAACATGCAAAGCAGCAGCCTACACGTGTTTGCTTGCGAGGTGTTTGGGTCAAATTCAAAGTGTAGGTCATCACATCGTGTGTCTCACATTCGCCCCAGTGAAACTCCAATGTTGCAACTGCAAAAAATGTCTACAGCAAAATACAAAATGTGGCTTTGCACCAGGAGACTCGTTGCTCGGGAGACGGCTGTCGATAAGTGGAGTCTGATATTCAGCATTTTCTTCTTCAAAGGCTTCTTCAGAGACTAACTTGTTGACATTTCTTTGGTCACAGGTGTGAAATACATGTATGTTAAAGTTTGGTTGTATGCTGAAATCCCCTTCGTCATCTGGGAAGTCCGCAGTAGTGAGGACCTCTGCTTCATACAACATACACCTGTCATTGTGAGAGTTGTTAGTGGCATTTGGATTATGTGATGCTTCGCGCTTGCTTGTTTTTGTGGCAGAGGTTGCTCACCACATAACTTTGTCATAAATCCACCTGGTTGTAATGATAGAGGACCACACTGCAGCGACTTTGAAGAGTAAAATGTTATTTTCTATTTTGAAAGGGTCATAATTTAGATTCTAAAACTTGTCAGTTATAATCACTTCCCCTCTAGTGACACATGCCTCATTTCATTTTATTCTTTAACAGCGATACGCTGCAAGGATGGAGACCTCTAGTGGTGGGTTAGGAAAATGCATAGCTTGTTAACACCAGGACATTACATAACATGTAGAGAGACATTTTCCTCCGTTAAATTATCATACAGTTGGCATAAACAAAATCAGTATCTTATGAAGGGGTTATTATTAATCAAAAGATATCATCAGTACTTTTTGAATCATAATGACCTCATAAGTTGCACGTAGGACAGTTGCATAGAAGCACACTTGTATGTAAATGTGATGTCTGAATGTGTCATGTTGAAAGCATATATGACTACGTATTTTTATTTTGCTTTCTGTGTTTGCCCGCCATGTCTTGCATTTACTGCAGCCGAATGTGTAACTAAATTGACAGTTTCTTTTAGAATTTGACTTAATAGAATAGGTCAGATTTGTTCCCGTGGTGCTACTAGAATAGCTTGTCGACATGCTACGTACCTTGGTAGCAAATTACCGTTAAAATACAACAAGTTAGAAAGAAAAATGTGACATTTCTAACAAATACACATTTGCTCTAACGATATGTGTTGAGTATCAGCACGGATTTTCCACCTAATGGTGAAAACTGAGAATTATATCTTAAAAAACTGTAGTCTACAGGTTATTTGGCCAAATATCTAATTAGAGTGAGTCTCATTGAATTGTTTGATGACATGCACGTTACAGTTATTGTACAATCAGTACAATAACAGCAGTAGCCCTGCTGCAAACATTCACTCCAACCAGGTTAGTACTTGAAAAAAGGGGCTAGTGGTAGCACAGCAGAGGTTCCACTTAATGGGGCCTGCTGCAGAGGAGAAATGCATTTCTGCAGCAGTTATTTCATGACGAGCCACTGCTGGCACCAAGCTTCAACAACTTAAATCTATTTTTGATTTTCACGCTTTAAGGTTGTCATAAAAAAAAAACAAGGATTATTGCATTGTAAGTTATTTAATATTTTCAAAAGCCACAATTACACAAATGAAAGAATTCCTATACTTAAGGGATGTCATACATAGTATAAAGATGAGTAAATACTTTATATTCTTTGAGAACTACAATATATAACTTAACTTTCACTTTCAGTGAAAAACTGGAAATAGCAGAACTGCCGAGTCCACTGGGTGGCAGCAAAGCAGCCTTCTTTAAAATAAAACATTCTTTATAGCTTAAGACTTAAGAACTAAATAAATAAATAAGTTAAATATTTAGAAGATTACAATAATGTAGACTTTTCCACGTGGAGCTTTTATGAGTGTAGTGTCTTCTTTACATTCAGTCCATCATAACTTTGTTGTCCCCTTTTCTCATTTCATGCTCAGTTTGCTTAAAGCCTGATGAGAGAGAAATTAAGATTTAATAAAGAGCATCACATTCATGATGCAGTATATTTATATTTGTGATATGTGTCAACACTTACCCTTTGGATCAGAGACTTCAGTCTGTTAAAAAATTCCCTGCCAGTTACTTTAGGATGGGAGTCGCAGGCTGGGCAGGTAGACTAAAGGTCAGAAGGATACATGGATTTAAAAACGGCCATTCCCTGTTTATTCAATGTTATTGTGATAAATGGTGTAGTAACATACACACTATAACAGTTTCTCTTACATTTTCCTGTGGAATGTTTCCTGAATTACAGAAGTTCAGGCTTCTCTCCTGAAAGAAATGGTAGAAATGTGCTTTTAGAAACGCACTGCGAACCTGACATAAAGAAACACTGTACGGATTATGTCTGATGATAGAGCAGCCAGCAGTTTGCTTACAGTGAGGTGGCTCCCGAGGCTCCTGTGCAGTTTGCGTTGTTTCTTGTCAACGTTGAAATGCACATGCAGGTTACTCCGAAAACACTGCAGTGCTGACAGGTAGCAGCAGTCCTGTGAAAAAAAAGAAGAAGAGACTGTTTCACACCACCCAAAACTTCACTTTCACTATAAAAACAGTTCTGTGGTGATTTTTTTCATTATACAATTCTACATATCAGTCAATTTAAGGAAAATGATCCTCTCATTGGTGCCATCAAAACATTTCCAAGAAAGCTTCTGTTTCTGGTTTCATGTCATGACTTCATTGCAGTTCTCTTTCCAATCACACTCATAACACTTTGACCCAAACTGAAACTTTACCAAAGAAAGTTTCCACTATTTTAAAGATAAGTTTGTCTTCCCAAAAGTGTTTTGTACATTTTTGTCAGATTTTTTTCCCCCCACTAAATGTTAATGAATATGCTGATGATATGACATACTTTTTTCCAAGTTTCTGTTTGTGTACTCGCACTACAATGTGAGATGCACATGAACCCAACTGGCCCGGGTCAAATCGGGTTACGGCTTCAGCAAGAACATTGGACAGTGGCAACAGTTTCAGCAGCCGGCTGTACACCTTCTCTTCTACTTTGTATATTTTTTAATATAAATATGTATGTGACATTACATTGATTTTAAAAGCTACTGTTTGTGAAAGTGGCTTCACACCCACTCTTATGCTGCTTATGATCTGTGGTTAAAACCAGTCACAATTTGCCCGTTTTTCAACAAAAAAGATTGAGTCAGATGTTTTCTAGCAAGCCAGAAAATGTTTAGAGCGGTGTGTGGTGGTGTAAGGAAGTGTCATGGTTTTGTCTGCTCTCTGCCTGATTACTCATCACATTTCACCTTAGTGTAACGGAAGCTGTGAGAAAATACACTGAGCAAGCTCTTGAGTTGACTCACTAAGCACAGTGAGCCTGACAAGAAAGAAGGTGATCCGACTTTACGAGTAACACACATGACTTCTAAAGCCGATGCATTTAACGTTACATAGAGTTATTCTGACTGATTGCGTCGCATAGCTTTGATAATTGAAATGATTGAGTTTGTCCAGTGAGACACAGAAGCTGTATATGAATGTACACATTAAAATATTTTTTGTATCAGTGTTTGAATTGAATATTTCTGCAATGAAACTCAAACTAATATTTTTTAGCACTCAGTTATTTTAACCATATTTTATCTTCACTCTATCAAACCCAAATAAATTGGTTCCAAAGTGGCCTGTGCACCTTTTGTCGAACTGTAATATGTTTTTGTTGTGTTTAATACATTTGTTAGTTCTGACTTTATTTGCTTAGCTTTGCTTAATCAGGTAAAATGCTACCACGCAGTATACAGACAGTTGTAGAATCTATTTCATTCTCACATTTTTGTATTATTGGTAGGAATAAAAACTTTCTACTTTAGATGGTGTGTACACAACACGCTTTGTGATTTCACACATCATTTGATGTACTCCTACAGTAGCCGGCACATGAGAATTAGTAAGTAGAGTAAGTGGGAGAACAACGATGACTAAGCAAACCACAAATATAAATTGTGGCAGTGACCATACTGTCAACATTAGTTTAAATACAATTTAATTTTGTTTACCTTAATGTCCTGTGGTGGGGTGCTTATCATCACCTCAGTGTTCTGCATGACGAAAGAAGAACGTTGTATTTAGTGAAGTTGAGCCACTGCTGATGTTCAAAGTTGTGAAATAAATGTAGTCGAACCTACCTCCAGGCTGCTTTTCACTTCCTTCAGCTCCCTCAGAACTTCTTCTAGTTTTCTTTTCTGCAGTCCTCCGTTAGAGGCGGTTGTCATTGCGTTGACCAAAGACGAGCAGCACACTGCAAAAAGGCAAAGAGCAACCAGCTTCATATTCTCAGAGTCAGCAGCAGGCAACAGATCACCAAAGGTCGCTTTTCGAAAGATTCGCTGGAAATGCAGACAGCTGGGTTGCTTACCTTTTTATACGTATCCCTGGGGACACAGGAAAACCACTTGTACTGAGTTGGAAAGCTGCAGAAACTGTTGTGTGTGAGTAATGAAATTTTCTTTTCCACTGGCAGTCACCACTACGTGATTCGAGAGTGGCGTCAAGCCGCGCGTGCGTGGGGCCTATAGAAGTGTGTGAACGTAAACTTGTTTGAGTGCACCAGAGAGGAAGCGGCAGGAAGACGGCACTTCCCATTTTCACTTTGAATCAGTGGAGCCGTATCTATACCGTGTCATAGGTTGTCTTCGTAGGTGTGGTATTGACAACCTGAATGTATTCACCGCATCGTGACCACCTACACAAACAAAGTGCCTGCTGCAACAACAGGAAACATTCTTTAATAATTAACGGTGGGCCAACACCGAAAAGAATTACTACGCAGCCATCGTGGTGGAAGAGGAAATCCACTTTAGCTGTACCACAGCATCTTTCTAGCCATATTCAGGGACATTTCCTTATAGCGTTTTAGTGGACCCTTCTTTTCATCTCTCGCGGGACTGATCAGCCTGAAATTGACCAGGTTTCTTTAGACCAGGTATCACGCAAAACTGTTTAGGAAGTGCCCTGAAACAATGGTCTCATGTCAGCTACGACAGACGCGGACACTGAGCAGTTTCACACTAATTTCACATGAAAATGATTCACAATAAAGGTTGTTGAACCCATTTAGGATTCATATAGAGAGAGATTATGCACTTGGACAGTGTCTGTGAAGAAAAAATATGGCCCCTCTGTTGTAACTAAATCCATATTTATAAAGCTATAGTCCAAAGGTTTATAGAACACGTTACATAGAAAATCACACTTTGTGAACTAAATGCGACCCGTGCGTGCTGCACACTCGCCCGTCACAATGCAACAGCTGTCATATTTCTAAGTCTCATCTTGATGCCCTGAACATTTTCTGGAGGCATCATAAAGCTTGTTTGTTTTATTCTGTGCCATAGTCTCAGACAGACTGAAAAGCAGCCCACCCTGCAGCCACCCGGTTGTGGGAGGCTGCGCATTCCAGCTGCAGATACAAAGTTCAGAGAAACGTAGAAAAATCTATTGTAAATGAGCTCAAAGAAAGAGTTGCATAGCATCCATAGCCATCGTGTTTTTGAGTCAACGTGCACATTAGGACAGAGATGGTCTTCTCCAACATGCATTAGTATTACACCATTTTGGAAAGTTAGGATGCAGCATATGTTAGTCAGTTCATCCATGTACCTGATTAGCTCAGCATGTCTGTCCCGTCAGTGTTCACACATATGTTCCCTCCACACCTAATCTTTACATCTAGCTTCTGCAACCAGAGGGGAGGAAGTGAGAGTGAGACTGAGAGAGAAAACCCCTCTCGTCTGTTCTCTCTTTGTCAGCGTAAGGGAAACGGTGGGTGGGGGCTCCGACTGGTCTGAGAGGTGCATCACCCTCAGACTCCTGTCTTATCAGGAGTCCCTCTGTGATGCACTTAGACAAGGGAAAATGTGTCCTCAGGTGGATTTAAAGATTCTGAAGAAGTTTCCCTGCCCGGCTGCCATCAAGGAACCCTTCTAACCTACCTGTGCGTGTGTCTGAGAGCACCAAGCGCTTGCTAAGCAGCTTTTCTACAATGAGCATAATATGTCATAATATGTATACACAAAGTGAGAAACATTAGCTTAACCGCCACTAAATCATAATGTAGACGCACATTGAAAAACAAAGTTGGGTTGGAGAGTCAATCTCTGGCGTTACACTTGGCTCTTTAGGCGCTTTTTTTTACACAGCCTAAACATTCTCAGAAATGACTGATCAATAGTATATTTGTTTTTAACAGAAGTAAATATATAATTGTAGATATAATATAATATTAAAACGGGGGAAACTGCAGTTTGCTGCTGTCTAGGCCGAAATCTTCACGGTCGCCAACCGTCATACTCGGTCAAATGCCAGTGTTAATCTCATCACACACATCTCATGGTGGAGAAATGTAGTCGTCACATACGTCTCACCTACATTTGAGAGTTCTCTCTTTTTCCATTAAATTTAGCTAAACGCTGCTGCACTGAGGCACGGTTTAGTCGATGACTAAAGCTTTCGGTCAGGGTTGAAGACACCACACTCTGAGAATAGCTGTTTGTGGTCAGCCAGAGTGTTAAACGCAGCGCAAAAAGTGTGACTCGAAGTGAGGCTTGCACTTGGGATTAAAACTGACAGAGATCAACAGGTTAACGATCGACACCGTTGGTTGCAACGCTGCCAGCTCTCTGAAACGCGAACATTGTGTCGTATTGTTTGAAATGTTATTAATCCACTTATACGCGAGCATACAGTAATATCTTTATTCGTGAGTCGACTACTTGCACCATAGCACAACTGAAGAGCAGCCATGGCATGATTAAACAAACTGGCTGCAGTCTCCTCCTGATATATTTTACCAGTAAGGCCCGTTCATTTTGTTTGCTGTATACATCTGGATTTATCAAAACACGAACACACAAATTCATTTTTTATTCAGTTTTAAATCACAGAACGTAACACGTTTTTTATTCAATTGCACAAATTTGAAATGAGCACGCGGATATTTTTTTTGGAACCGTTCAGATAGCTTGCTCCTATCGATGACACTGTGGTCTTTATGTTAGTTTATCCTTATAGGTAAAACCCAAGGTTAAACCAGGACGAGTCCTTCATTGTTCTAACTACTGGTCTCACAGCAGTTGCCTGGGTTACGATAAGCACGAGTTGGTCACAGGTTCCCGCACTTAACCTTGGTATGATCTGAAAAAAGGACTTTGAAGCAACTTAATAATAACGTTTTAATTCTAAACTTTGGTTTTATACAATCCAAAAAAATTGGCCTGGCTGTTCCTGTATAGAGGAACGTTTCATTATACATAGACGTTTGAGCTTTGAAGCACTAATTCTGCACGGAAACTGTCGACTTGGAGGGAAAAAAGAAACCTTTCGATCAAGTTCATTCTTCACACATTTTTAAAGCTGTTTCTTTCAGCTGCTGAAAGTTTTTATTTTCACTATGACAGGTATAATAACATGTCACAAATAAAGTGTAGGGGAGCATTTTTGCTTTTAAGAAGAATAAAAAATGCATAGTAAAATAGAAATTTGCACCAAATTCTATAGATTTTTCTAAAAGTTTGGTGATGACATTAATTTTACTTCTTCTGTCAGGAGAATTTCTTGTTGTTCATACTGTGATGTTATTATTGTCTGCTTTTCCACTGCACTGCATTTCACTATTATGCAATCTCCAATATCAGTGCACATGTCTCAGCCACAATTGTTGCTCATCAATATCAGAATTTTGTTTGTTTTGTTTTGACTTGATATTGTCATTTGGTCATAATGCAATGATGTAATATTTGTTTTGTTATTGTTGTTGTTGTTTTGTGTTTCCGTTTAACCCTAATTCCCACTGTTGCTGCAAATAAAGAGATAAAATACTCATCATGTAAATAAACATTGTGTATTTACAACTATTATACTATCACACAAATATATATAACTACATCTTAATTACGTCGTTTACTTTCTACTCCCACTTGCAGTAGTATGATTTCCTACACTGCGGTCTTCCCTTAGTGAACACTGTGCATTTCCGGGTTGCGGGGCGAGTGGGCACAAGGTTGAAAGTTTGCATGCGACATATACACATGCGACGTTGCAGAATAACTGTGAGATTTAGAAATATACCTTTATTTACATAAAAGTGCAATCATCTGCTGTTGTGTAGCATCTACAGAAACAGAACAACTTTAGCGATTGAGAAAAGTGAGCATGATATTACCGTAAGTGTACAGGAAGAACACAGAGAGGCTGTGGGTGGGGGATCTCCTGTTTTGGTCCTCTTCACCCGTACCACAAGAGGGATGACACAGCTCGGTGATAATGATTATTTTTTTCACAGTCATGGTTAGTGAATTAAAAGACCAAACCATGTTTCAAATACATACAGTGTGGTACAGTTCTTATTGATGTTATTTAGTAAATACATAAACCCAGGTTAATATACATAAAACAGATTATCAATGGAGGCAGAAACCTGCAAGATGGGAATTTACCACGAGTCAGAAACAGGTGGAATCTGGTGCAATACATTAGCCACTTTCCAGATGTTGATTGAAGGTTATTATCTACTGAACAACAAATATATAGTATATAGATATCAATAAAGATATTTTGATTGATACATTTCCAATCTCCGTCAGTTAATTGTGAACAGATGACACATGAAAATGCTGAATCGACCCGGTAGAATCACTGAGAGAATTGTACACATTTAATTCCTCGTGTGCATGTGTGACTACACCTAATGTTTCATTTCTTTATTCACACTAGAAGATAGAGGATTATTACATGACTCCTGTTTAAGTCAATAGAACTAACTAAAAGTTTGATCATTTTGATCAAGTAAATGTTCTAGCACTTAACAGGCCAATAAGAAGTTCTGTCGGATTCTTTTCACATCGCATTTTTAGACACTGAGTTGACAAAAACTGTAAAACTAACTTTTCTATGCCGTGGTAAAAACAGTTCTCCACAATGACATTTAATTAAGTTTAAAAAGTTTTCATCTCTTCATGTAACTCACATAATTTATCAATCACCAAAGTCCTACAGTTAAGTGGAGATTAGCTAAACACAGTCAATATGTGTCTAGTGATTACAATATAAATACACATGTATCGGCTAGGTCCAATTACTGGTAAACTAGTATCCTTCCCCCCAAAAAATCACAATGAATCATGAAGACAAAAGAAAAACAGCGAGGCAAGTTTATTTGTGTCATTACTAAGAATAAGCCAAAACACTGACCTACATCTAGTTGTAAATTATAGGTACCCGTCATATTATTATTATTATTATGGACCAAATTATAAGATCTGATATTATTCTATAAATAACTATACTAATAAAATGATAATTATGCAAGTTTGATCTCATCATTTCAAATGAGAGTAAACCCAGCTGTCAGTGGGTCTGAGTGAGCCCTCTGAAGCTCTGTATAGGTTGCCAGGTCTCACATATAGAGACATAAAACCATGTGCACTGTTTGGGCAATTCAGAGCCACCAGATGACTTAATGGCGCGTCTTCAGATTGTGGGAGGAAACCAGCGTATCTGGAGGAAATCCACGCAAGCATGGGGAGACCATGAAAACTACACAGAAAAGCCACGGCCGGGCTAAGTTTGAACCAGCCACGTTCGAGCTGCAGGCATCAGCACTAACCACTCCACCACTGCGCTGCGCCGTCTATAGATGAACGTATGGTGAAAATAATCATCAGCTGCAGCTGTAGCTGCTGACTGTTCTCTGCGTTCTTGAATAATACACCCGGATGAGGAGTGAGTCTCAGCTAATGAGAGCACATTGTCTCTCACCGGCAGAGATGAAGGAGATAAATGCTGGTGAGCCTGTGCAACTAATAATCACTCACTGGAAGGTAAATCAGAAAACTGAGCCAGAAACATCACAAACCAAATCATATTGTTCTACGGAAGAAATATCACTTTCATTAGGAACAGCTATGATACAACACAAGACTGTTACCAGTCCCTACCTGATCACACCTGATCTACACAAAAGCTCCTCGGTGATTGGCCTAGAAACAGCCTTTCCTAAACAGGTCTAGCAGAAAAGTCTCAGGCGTACAGCAGTTACCTTAAAACAAGGACTAAATGCACGATGATGGGTTAATGGATCTTAATAAAATGACACCACGGCTGATTTTACAGTTTTTCCTCTTGAAATAAGGAGATAACAGTTATGTCTATCACACTAAACAATAAACATGTTCACATGCAGCTTCAGAAGCCCGTTGCACAGAAGCCATCACATTAGCACAAAAAAACTACAACATTCAATGTTAAAACCGGTAAGAGGCAAACATACCACTGGTGTAGTCACTCTTTGCTTCTTCTAGGCTCACTGAGTGTTATTAGTGCGTCTTACTCTGAGGGGGGGCTCGTGTAAATAGGTTGCCTACATAATGGTGACACATTCTTGACATTTAAGAGTTAATAATGTAATCATCTTTTACCAGCAGCGACCAGGCTTACAGCGCCTAGCTGTTTTGGAAATTGATCATTTTATGGGAAAAGACGAAGAGCAGCGGAGCAGTGGGAGTATTGAACAACCAGCGATATGTGACTGCTCTTTAACCACAGCAGTAGGGGAATAACAGTCAGCTGAGGGGCTGTGGAGATTATAAAGGCCATGAAACTGTTATTGTAGAAAAACATCTAACTCCAACTGGAAAGTTTTCTTTCTGAAATCAAACATCCAGACGTTTGAGCAACACCTACTCTTCTTAAATGTCTGCTTTCTGTGTGCTGATCAAAGTCGTGTTCTGCATTCTGTGCATGTCTTTCAGCAACATCTCAAACTAGACACTTATCATGCTTTAAAGCCACTGAGACATGGTCAATAAACTTGGCATGACCAGTCTGTCCAGCTGGCTGAACAGGGAGACTACCGGGACGTGCAGGAATTCATTTGTGACAGTGTGCGTCCGCTCAAATCGGTGCCGTTTCTTCACTGCTCTCACCTGGTGTGTGGTGCACTTTGAACTCCCAGGAGGTGGACGGATTTGAGTCACAGGAGGTAACATAAAAGCAATCTTTGAAATACGGGCTTTTTGATTTGGCTCATCTATATCAATATAAGTTTCAAATGAAGAGATTAAAAAGCGAGTGATGCACAAGATGATGCTTCAAAAAACCTGAAGGTCTGTTTGAAAAGGTGTGAGCGGTAGAGCTTTTTTTTTTTTTTACCACTGATTACAGTTCATGGTGAATAAAAACATCATAAGTGATTACATGTTCAAGAAGAAAAAACTGAACGATTGAACATCTTGACCTACCACCTAGTTTGTGATTTTTGAAACCCACAACACTTTCAATGTGCTTATACTTTTATGCCATCAAACATTTTTGTGTGGAATATTTTTCAAAAAAAAAGGGACAGAACTTTTCACATTTTCCACCTGATGTTCCTTCGCCGTCTACAACAGGTTATCATAACTTTCACAATCAGTGGCAAGCATCCTCAAAATAATAGACAGGCGTTTGACGGCTCGGAAAAAGACGTCACTACAATATCCTGTTTATTTTAACAAGGTATGATGTTTTGGCCAAAACCAGACTTCCGCTGTATATTACAATTAATCAGCAGGAGCATCTTTCCTATAAGTTAAGTAGGTAGGACCGTATTGTACAGTATGTTCTACAGACTAAGACTTGGTTCAGTAACCCACAGTATGAAGTGAGAGTGACTTTTACTGAGTTACTCATCTCGAGTTCACGCTCGTCATTTCTGTCGACTGTAATAATTCTAGTTCGACATCGACTTAGTCATATAACTTTCACTGTCTGTTGCCTGACATCTGACCATTATTGGCATGATGTGCTTTGCAGGATGCACTGCAACGACCACAGTGTACGGAAATTAACTTCACTGAGGCATTAAGAACCAGAGCTTCTTTCTCTTTCTACAGATCAAATGCTCATGGTTTGGATAAAGACACGTTGTAAAATCGCTATGAATCTAAGTGGAATATTTCACAAATGAAAACAATAATTTTGACACATAATGCGTGTGATATTTAAATACCACCCCTGGATCCTCTCAGGTTTAGCTAAAAGTATCAAGACAAGTTGGCTGTGATGAAATATATTTATTTTTCTTGTAGAAAATTTCCAGTATGTTAAAATATTTATTTACAAACAAATCTGCCCAAGCCAAAAGAAGGTATTATAAACTACCGTGATCTTACAAAGGTTTCCAGGAACAAGACTGTAGCAATCGGGTTCAGTAAAGATTGGTTTTCTTCATTATGCGCAAGAACTCCTGCTCGTTGACCTCACCATCTCCGTCTCGGTCTGCCTCATCAATCATTTCCTAAAAGGGTTTGAAACGAGATGCAGTATGATTTTTTTTTAAAAAAGGTACAAGTGAATTCAGCACTGAAATGTGAAACATGAGAACAACTCTCAGTCGGGCTGACAATGTGTCATACAGGTTTTCCTCAGAAATAACCAACATGAAGCATCAACGTACTGCTAGTTCAACGTCAAATCTCAAGATGAATTACTTTAAACATATTGTGTATTGTATTGTAAAAATGTATTGCCTGAAATCATTCTGCTCAAATACCGGTAGCTTCTTTGAGACTTTGAGACTGAGATTTACAAATAAAACCACAAACTGTTAAAAAGTGTCATTTGTTCAAAAGATCTTCTTCTTCATTGATCTTGAGCTAATTTCAACAATTCATCGCTCTAAACCATCTACTCATCTCTTATACCAACTGGACTGCCCAGTGATGTTTTATGTTCACTCTGCACATTCATACTGGGTTAGATGTGTAAAGACTTCCAGTCAGAATTTAGTGCATGGTCTAGAAACTATTCTATAACGAGAGCAAGACAGACAGTAGGAGAGTGAGACAGACAGTTTGTGCCAAGGAAGTGTCCATGCACATTATTGAATAAAAAACGGAGAAGTGCATATGATGCTGCTTTTAAGTTAAAGCTGGAATGCCGCGTGATGATGATGAAGAGGATGGTGCAACGACTGATGAAGCCGTTAGATAGATTCCACCTTCCACAGGCATAATAATAATTTATGGGGTTCCACAGGGTTCTGTGCTTGGACCTATACTTTCTACCTTGTCTACCTTATGCAGTATTATAACGAAACAGACTAAATTCTCATTGCTTCTCAAGGTACACCCAGCTATTTTCATCTATGAAACCAGACGAAATTAATAAATTAATCAGACTACAAGCATGTTAAAAAGACCTGCAGTTACTGGCTCTTCCAAAACTTCTTGTTGTTGCTCTTCTATTCTCTCTCCTCTTTCCACTCACCCCAGCCAGTCGAGACAGATGGCCGCCCACCCTTAGCCCGGTTCTGCTGGAGGTTTCTTCCATTAAAGGGAGTTTTTCCATTTCTCTGTTACCTAGTGCCTGCTCAGGGAGGTTTATTGGCTTTTCTATGGAACTTTGTATGCGGTTTCTACATAATTCTGAGCTCAACCTCACATTAAAGTTCCTTGAGATCACCTTTAAACTGAATCAAAAACTGCAAGACAGAAGCCTAACTAAAACCTAAAAATGCCATTCGGGTTAGGACAGGGTTTCTGCACATGGAATAAATGTCCTGTTATCTCACCAACATGAAGCACATAACTGATTATGGATAACTATAACTCAAAAAATATTTAGGTTGATAAGACAAGTGCTCACAACCTGCAGCTACAGCTTGAAATTTGGTAACCGACAGAACATCCAGAAATGTTTGTGCCAACTATGCCCTATATATACACATTTATTTAAAAAAACAATACTATATATAGATAGCAACAGAATAGATTAAAATGTCACATTTTCAAATACACTGCTAGAAGTGCCAATTGACAGCACTATTTTAAGATAATATTTTCACATGCAAACACAAAATAATCAACTACGCCTAAAAATGATATAGAATTTAAAGGCCTATCACTGTTACACTAATTACCTTTTAAGACTTTTCAAGGATCAATCATTCGTACCTTTAGAACTGCAGAAACTGTTAGAAGTTCTATTTGTATAACAAACCTGCACACACACGCACACACATTTAAAATTGTAATTCAGTCACAGCTAAAGAACTGTATTTCAATGCACCAGGCAGAAGCCTTCCCGCATAGGTTCACATGAGAGAACCTCTTGCAGATGCTCCTTTTTAACAGATTTGTTGGATACCTGTTACCAGATCATATAATGTCTATGTTTTAAAGAAAAAAACCACAACATACAAAAATACCAAAACTGCATAAAGCTTTTGACCTCCATCGAGCAAATGGGACACATCGCATGTCACCATATTACCTGTAATTCTTCATCCGTGAGGTTTTCACCCAGCTCCTTGGCAACTCTCTTGAGATTTTTGAATGAGATTTTTCCTGTGCAGTCATCATCAAACAGCCGGAAAGCCTTCAATATTTCTTCTTTAGAGTCCTTTTCATTCTGTTGACAATGAAACAAGAAAGAGATATAATAGTGACACATTAGAGTAACAACACAAACTGTTCTGTTGTTAGAATATATAGAATATATATAGAATATTCATTTACAAATATCCTACATTATGAAATATATTTTTGGAGCAGCTGTGGTAAGAATCTTATTATATTTAAAGTGTACAAATGTATAATCTGCACAACATAGAAGTTTCCACCTTTCTGCACACTTTACTATGTTGGTAAAATAAATCTGAGTTTGAGAAAAGCATTTTCTCCTATTAATCCGCATAATGACCAAGTGAAAACTTTTTTAAAGAAATTTGCTAGACCCCCTTTTCCAACTTTGAGTGTTATTTGTGAAATTGCTACAAGATTCTTAGACTTGGGTTTACGCAGCTCACACCATTCTTTCTGACAGATGTTTTGAAGCTGCATCAGAAAGTCCCAACAACAGGTCACTCTAATAAATTTGGATCAGTTGAGATCTTTCCATTTCAGAAAAATAAAAAAAATAAAATAATGAGGTGCGTTACTTCTTTAGTGCACAGTTTGGCTCTGTAATAATCCTTTGTTCTACTGTGTTGGGAGTAACTGCTTGTTTTGTGTTATTTAATTAATTAGTTTAGTTTAGTTTGATAAGTTTCTGTATATCTTTTGCAAATCTATTATATATTATATATATATTGTGATTTCTCTGGGCAACATTATGCAGACTGAAGGAGCTAATTTGATAAATAGTGAAACACTTTGAACGTCCAGCTGCCAGGACCCAATTGCTTAATATTACACTTACCATTTTCAGAGTCATCATACTGAGAAAGTCACTGAAGTCAATTGTTCCAGAGCCCTCCTTATCAATGTCTGCAGTCATCTTTCTGATTTCTTCTTTCTTTGGCTCGAACCCAAGAGCCCTCATAGCAACCTGTAGCACAACAAACATGAGGCGTCTGTTTTAATAATAACTTTTCATTGCACTCAATGCAGTGCACATTCAAAGAGGAACTGACCTTTAACTCCTTAACGTCTATCGTCCCACTGCCATCTGTATCAAACAGATCAAAAGCCTCCTTAATCTCTTGCTTTTGTTCCTCTGTCAGCTCGATTTTGTTAACTGCTTTTTTCCTCTGGCTGGACGAGGGAACGGATTTCCTGTAGTTCGAAGCCTGAAAAACAAACATTCAAACCTGATTGCAACTTCTTGGAGACTTTTAGCAAGTGGTGTTCAACCTTTTTTGTCAAGCGACTATCATGCTAGCTTAGCTTAGCTTCCATGCTGTCCCACGAGATTAAACAAACTGAAATGATTAAAACAAACTACTTTTGACAGCGGATCTCGACATTCCTTGTTATGATAGGTCAGCGTACAGTTCATACTAGAAGTTTGTTTAAAGTCATACCATTTAATCAATTGATAGTGGAAGTAACGCTTCGATGGCGTGTTTGATGATCGGATGTCAACAAAACGGAGCGTCTGTTTGTTTCCTTTCAAGTGACATGGAAACCGGCGAATAGAAGCCAAGAGAGTTTCGCGATGCAAACAAAAACAGCCTATCACAAGAAAAAAGGGGTGGGATATAACGGTGTGCGCCAATCGTTGAAATATGTTCTTGTCTCCTAGCGACCAGGAAACGTGACGCATGCGCGATGCGTATTTATTGGAGTCCTTGCAGCTGAGTGGCGGGGATCGATAGAAGCGTCACATATTGTTTAATCACGGTAATGTTTTATTCTTTATGGTATATATGCATTTGTGTTGCAGGTGATTTTGTGGAGACTTCTCTCTGGATGTTCTGTAGGTATGCTTTGTTAAAGGCAGTCTGAATGTATTCATTATCACTAGTTACTAGCTTATTAGCTTAGCTTACAAGCTTGTTCTAGACTCTTTTAAGCTGATTCCCCTCAGTTTTTTGATGCTGTGGCGGTTATGTGTGATGTGTGGAACCGTTGTCAAGGGTTATTTAGTAACAGTACGAAAATGAGAAGATGTTTTCCACAATTCTCTGCTATAAACTGCAGAACTAAACATCTACTGGACTTACTTTTTTTAAAGTTGAAGTTACATACAGTGTTAAACTATATGTGAGAAACTGTAGACTACTTAGTTACCTCCCACAGCAGCTTCTTAGTGTAAATAGCAAATAATAAAATATTTGTGGGGTGAACAAACCTTTCTTTTTCTTTTACCATACAGGCAACTTAAGTAATGCTGGGGAGTACAATTATAAATCAACGACAACATGTTGGCCTGCAAAAGCTGTCGGCACTGGCAGGAATCACACACTCCTCTTTGGGACCCAATGAAAAGTACAAGTTCATCCAAGATGACACAAGTGGGGAGTCTGCTATTGTGTGCTCCTGTTTTCGCATCTGTCAGAACCTGGAGCTGACATGTGCAGTGGGTCAGCTGGTTTACGAGACCATCCAAGCCCACAACAATGTATATCATACAGGATCTGGAGGCCTTCTGTTTCTTGCAGGAGCGTGGAGTCGTGCTGCTCTGGAGTGCCTTCACAGAGGAATTCCAGTACCACACATCATCTCGGCCATGTCTGAGGGCATTGATATGTGCTTGGATGTTTGCAGTAAATCCAGCATCTTACTGGAGGGTTTTGGTGTAGCTCAATCAGAGACCTGTCCTGTGTCATCTTATAGTTCAGGACTCCAGCTGAAACCTATCACAGAGGCTTCACAGGCTTTATCCCAGTTGCAACGAAAAACGGAATCTCATCAGAAGAACCTAACCGCAAGTGGACGAAGAAAGATGAAGCTCAGTAGACATTTTTGTCAGGCCTTTGTGAAGTCTGAAGATGTCACCACACTGTCACAGCCTTCGCAGCCTAAATGTCTTGACATTGGACACATTGCTGAGAGATTAAGCCATGGTTCTGCTGATCTAATGAATTTAGCTGTGAAAGCTAGCTATGTGCAGTCAGAAAACAATGAACAAGACAACGGGTGTTTCACCTTTGACGTTACTAAAGTGGTGACTTGTGTGCTACCTGGTTTACCAGAGGAGCAGGCGTGTGTTTTGTCAGGCTGCGTTATTCTCTTATCTGCCGAACAGGCATCTGTTGCACAGAATTTAAAAGAGCAGCGTTTAAATGTTGCTCTTATGACTGGAGATCTTTCGGACAGCTACCACCATCTTGGTTTCAGTAGGCCAGCAGGTATACAGTGTGTGACTGACCAGGCGGCTCTAGGTTCCAGTCACGAGGAAGAATGGATGGTAACGGTTGTGACACTTCTGCTGAATCTGGAAGTGAATGTCATACTAGTCAGCGGGCTCGTGGATGAGAAAGTGATTCAAAGCTGTTGTAGACATCATATACTTGTGGTGGAAAAAGTGAAGGCTTCTGTTTTGAAGACATTTGCCAAAGCAACAGGGGCTGTTCCAGTGACATATGCCACACAGTTGACTAAGCAGTGTGTTGGCACTGGTGTGACAGTGGTGATATGGAGGGACCTTAGCAACCATGAGAGAAAGTCCTTCACAGCTGTGAATATTTCCACTCATGGGCACAGTGGATTGGTCACTGTGATCCTCACAAGCTGTGTAGAAGGCAAGCTACAGGCCCGAGAGGACCAGTTCTGGTCCTGTGCTTATCGTCTACATCATGCGTTCAAAGACGGAGCCGTCCTGCCCGGTGCTGGAGCGATAGAAATGCTTTGCATACATCAGCTTCAGAAGCAAGCAGAGCACCTTGCCAGTCACTGCACAAAGAGGAATGCTAGTGCTGTCCAACGAAACAGAACAGAGATTGCAAATAACCACTATAGGGGAGCAGTGTTGCATCTCATGGCGGATGGTTTAATAGATTATGTGTCCACTGCAATGGTTAACACTGGTCGGTTCTCAAAGGTCAAAGCCAGAACTGTGGTCAGCCAACAACTGCAGGACTGCTCTGGACTTCCTGCAAAGTTCTCGCAACTTGTCTTGGAGGGTGAAAATGAAGATATGTTTTTGTCATTCATGAAATCCAGTGAAGCACCAGGGGTTTGCATCTATGACAACCTGAGTGTGAAGCAGGAGGCATGGAGGAAGGCTTTAGACCTTGTTTTTCTAGTGTTACAGACTGATGCAGAGGTCGTCACAGGCATCGATAAAGAAGCTGATAATGCACAGAGAAATCTGATGCTGCTGTGATCTCAGGGATATTTCTGACTGCACGTAACTTTCAGAATTTTTCTTTGTCATTGATACAAAGCAAATGTCTGTTGCTGTTTTCAGTTAAAAGTCGGCGGACAGCATGCAGGGGTAGTCAATCCTGCTCTGTCCCAGCACTTACAGTTTCCACACGTTATCCACGTGATCAGTAGTGGGTAGGGAAGGAATAGTTAGAAAACAAACAGGGCCCCTCAAGGACCAGGGTTGGCCATCATCCTTTAATCTGCCTACTTTCTACCACATGGGGGAGACAAATTATTATTATTATAAATATCATTATATACTATTATTATCGTCATTCTCATCCACGCTGATGCAGGGTTAGGGTTTGATGTTTGTATTTTGTTATTTTTAGACTTTCAAACTATGTATTAGATTTATCTCTTCTGGAAAATGATGTCAAATGAGCACAGGCTTAAAAAAATACATGCACACATTGTCCTAAAAGGGGTTTCCGTTTGTTTACTTTTTTTACCACCTGGCGCAGGTGTTCATGCTCAGTTTAGCCAGGTAAGGCTAATGACATGCTACTCTACTTTGCATTAAATAATCTTCTCCTGCTGGTCTTTCGCTGGTCACTCACCATGCCTACATGTCATGAGCTTTTTTCATTTAACCTTTATTTATTCAGATAATCTCACGAAGAGACGAGAGAGCTGTTTTGAACAAACATAATATTTAGTTCCAGACATACGTTGCATCTGTTGCACCTTAAAAATGTCTACTAGTTGGAAAAATCAACAACTGATGGTACACAAGCAAAGCAAAATACACCCTTGATTGTCTTCAGACTTTTTCCTTTGGTGCTTACTGTATTTCAGAGGTGTTAGTTTCAGCAACACGTGAGGCCTTCAATTTCCTCTCAGAGAGAGCGAGTTTCTTGTCACATTCTAAAAATAGTCTCCAGAAAAAACACAAACACACCACAGGTGTAATAGTGAGGCATTCAACCTTGACTCTGGCATCATTCAGTGGCCTTGTTGCCATGGGATGGTGGGGTGTGACCTATCAAATGCAATGTGGAGAAGTAATTGTGAAATTGATAATCCATAAAGGTTATTTTCAAAAGTCTTAATAAAGGTGCATTTTAATATTTTGAGAAGCCTTTAGATGCTTTACATTTGCATGTGGTCCATTTCTACTTCACCTTAATGCCAGCAGAACAACTAACTAGAGAGTGACAAGCGTCCCGGATATGTCCCCGGAGTTTAGATTGACCATTGAGAAACCATAAATTATTTTTTTTGCAGACACTGTTGCTTTCCATTGTGGTATTTATATTGCAGTCTATTATTAGAAAATGCAAAGTAAGCTACAGCTGCTGGTCTTACCGTCGTTAACACGCAGCATGTGCTTTGGATGCATTTTAACCATCTCAGTGACTTCCTGACTTCTTAAGTCCTGAAACTGCTCAATGTGGATTATTTTTCCATAATGGAAAAAACGTTTTGTATGTGATCATCATGAGCATGCTTATCTTAACAGTCATCATATTTTTCTTCACACTGGGTAAAATGGTAAACAATATATTTGACCTTATTATTAGTTACTAAGAGCACAATGAGGACATAATGAAATGAACAAGAAGTGAACTTCACTGGATGTAAAAGATTGGTTAGAATAAAGCCCACAAGCTGTTTATTCTTTTATCTGTGTACATTATCCACTAATTGCTTTTTGAAAGTTGATATCTTGAAAAGAGGGTCCGCTCTTGTGAGCCCAACAAGAACTAGAAATGCAGAAGTTGAGGGGTTTATGTCTGCAAAAGTAACAGTTTTTAGGACCATGACTGAAAAGGAAAGGGGCCTTTAACCCTGCTTGCATTGACAAACGGTTAAACTGTGCTGTGCTTTATGTGACTGTTTCATTGTTTTGACCCGAGCCAGCCGTTAGTGACTATAGTGAACTTCACTCGCCCTGTCAGACGTCAGATGTTTGATCAGTTTACAGGGAGGCTCCCAACATGACGTTTACCAAGAGCACAGCTGACTTTCTACTGATCGAGCAGAGTTTCAGATGTGGTAACAGTTATCTGGAAAACCCAGACCAGTGCGCCTATTTGGACAAATGCGTGCCCCTGTTCTTCCAGAAATCAAAAGAGAAACAAATCCCGCTCTCAGCTTGTCTGGAGAGTAGCAATTAAAATCACTCATTCGCGATGAGGACTTTTTCATCTAAGTCTGCCGTTGCTTTGAATTCCCATTGTTGTTATTTTTTACCTATGAATAGCTCGGGCTGAGTCACCAAAATGTCTCTCAGAATGAAAACACGGGTTCTGTTCGAACGCTCGCTGCTGCTGCTCCTGCTGCTCCTGCTGCTCCTGCTGCTTCTGCTGCTGCTGCTGCTGCTCGTGGCTCTCCTTGGAGTTTTGGTGACACAGTTCAAGTTGCGCGTCCCCCCCTCTGCTCCCTCCTCTCCTGTCTCGACTTCTGCAGGGTTGGTTGGTTAAATCAGTGAGCATTAGTGGGCGTGAGCATGTGAATGTGTGTGTTGGTGCTCCTAAGGCGCATGCGGACTGAGGCCCAAAGGGGAAAGCCTTCTACACAGATCTAAGCCAGCTGCTCTGCTTTAAACAATTCATTGCAAGAAGAGTAGAGGGGAGAGGGGGAACATTCGGGCATCCCCTCCACCAGTATGTTAGAAGTACCCTGGTAGAAGAGGAGGAAGAAGCTACAAACAGAAAACGGGCTGCAACACACAGTTGATCTAAACGTCACTGTAAGTAAAGGCTCGTTTAAGAGGCCTTCTGCTTCCGATTTACAGGACTCCAAGGGCACTTGCTGCCCTGTGAGGGGGGTGTTCAAGCAACCTGACCTCCAGGGTTAAGTAGAATCAGTTTGTGTGAAGCTCTGTGGAGGAGGGGAGGAGGGAACAGGCAGCAGTTAGTGGGAGGTAGGAGGCCACGGTGGGGCTTCTGCACTGCTGAAGAAGGAGACGAAGCAGTCGCCAGGAAGCGGAAAAAGAGGAGGAGATGGCCACAGGAGAAATCACAACGCTTCCCTCTACACCTGAAGACGGCGGCAGCGGTGCTTTTCCTCCTGGTGGCTTCAAGGATCCCAAAAGGCTGTACTGTAAAAACGGGGGATTCTTCTTGAGGATAAGGTCTGACGGGGGAGTGGATGGAATCCGGGAGAAGAACGACCCCCATAGTAAGTACTTCCACTTTTTCCTTTCGCCTTGCTTTGAATATTTGACAAAGCTGCTTTATGTTCTTTTTGACATGCAGTGGGGGAACTGTGTGATTCCAGCTCGCTGTAAACGGAAAAATGAAGCATGTACTTAGGGCTGTTTCAGGACTCGTATACTTCATATTTTCTTAATCAGTGGGAATGATTTCGATGGTATATGCTTGATGCTTTTTGATGAAGATGAGCACGCCAAGTCACACTGCTCACACTGTGGCTTACGTCAGACACAAGACAGCACAACATGGAGTTAAAAACCAGCACGAGTGAATTCCTGATTTAGGTGTCCTGTCAGAGTTTAAAAAGAGGAATATGAGAAGTGAAAAATGTGCGCTAAGTTGTGTCAATGAGTGGAAGGAGAGCAGTGGGAATGTGAAAATAAGCTTCTTCTCTGGAAAACATTTATTAGTACAGACTATTGGTGAGGATTCAGAATGACTTTCCAAACAGGTGTGCAAAGAAATTCCCGTTAAGGAACACGCTCAAGGAGAGAGGAGCCATTTCTGGAATAATGCAATTACCCTTTAATTGAAAAGGTCTCAGTCAGATTTGTGTGAAACGTCCTGAAATGTTAACATGGTGGCAGATTTTTGCAGAAAGGAATGTGTCCATAATGACTCATAAAACAGGACGCAACTTTCATCCAGCCTCGCACCACAATGGTTTCTTACAGATGATGTGACCTGAGCTGTGCTGCATCAATGCTCCTTTTGTTAAAGCTGCGACTCCCTGCCAGCTTTGTAGACAAGCAGACATACCTGCCAGTTAGATGGAAACCGTGTACAAACCTCACCAAGCATAGGATCCTCCAGGAGAGGGAGTCTCTTTTCTCTCATAGTTAAGCTTTAATTTAGGCTTTCTGAGCATAGTCACTGTCAGATGTCACTGACCCCCGGACGGCTACAGATTGGACCACGCTGTACACAGAACAGTCAACAGAAAGGACATAATCAACCCAGTAAACATCGTTCACACCACAGCACACTGAGACCAATTACGCTTTTCTTTTCAGGGGAGAACACCTCTTTGATCTGGGACCAACATTATTCAGGCATCAAGCTTAATTGTAGACAGATGCGGGTCTATCTGAAGTCTTAATGTGGGACAGATCCCCTTAATTTACCTTCTGCCGATTCTGCTTCCTGTTTGTTGTTTGGACGTCATGCAAACTCTGCTCTGCTGGTAGAAGCGTTGTCTCTGAAGAACAACAGGTTGCTGATTCAGGGCTCGAGAGATGTTGCAAGGATCATTCAGTTTGATGCCAACCATTTGTTTGGTTGTGATTTTTAGCCTCTTCTAGCAGCAGTTGTGTGGCTTTTTTCTGCAGACTGTCAGGAAACACACAATACGATGACTTTACTGTGAGTGCAGGAATGTGGTCCTCGGATGTTTACCCACTTCCCTTTAGGTAAATATGTGTGCTTTTGCTAGTTTCTGATAAAAGCCTTTATGTTTTCCTCCTCAGTAAAGCTTCAACTCCAGGCGACCTCAGTGGGCGAAGTGATCATCAAAGGAACTTGTGCTAATCGTTATCTGGCGATGAACAGAGACGGACGACTGTTCGGAGCGGTGAGTGAGCTGGGGTGTTATGTTTCCATTCACACAAACAGCTGGATCTTTTCTGTCCCGAAACCATCAAGTAGCACTTTCTGTAACATCTTCTGGGTGGGAAAGCAGTCAGCGGACCCAGCTGTTCTGTCACAAGTAACTTTCAGACTGCCGCGTTACTTACTCTCAGCAGAGGGAAATAATTAGTTTGACACTGTCCCAGTCAACATGAAGAACAAAAATAGAACTTTAGTTACTCCCGTGTCCAAATGCCACCCACTAGATGAAGTATAAAA
Source organism: Microctenopoma stevenorrisi (assembly GCA_032270685.1). Classification (NCBI taxonomy): domain Eukaryota; kingdom Metazoa; phylum Chordata; class Actinopteri; order Anabantiformes; family Anabantidae; genus Microctenopoma; species Microctenopoma stevenorrisi. The sequence goes on from JAUMTR010000002.1 coordinate 18,128,087, forward strand.
CTTTGTCATGTTTCTCACACTCGTGAAGTCATTTGGGTTCAGTAGGATTTGTCTAGATGCTGGTCGTGGACCAAAGTGAGCAGGTGAACGATGAGACAACCTGATAGCCGTGGGAGTGATGAGGATCAGAACCAAAGTGATGTGTTATCTGACGGACAGAGTGAATGTCTTCTGACTGATACTGACGTTTGTAAGTTAAGACCCTGCACATGCCTGAACACTGACGGACTCGCTACCGTCTGTGTTTTCTGATTCACGTTCTGCCACACATTAAAGCCTTCTGCAAGGATTTCCTGAATGCTCACGAGAAACAGCCAACACCAGTTTAGCACCTCTGCCACAGTGTTGTAGTTTACAGCGGCAGGGGGAAGTGTCGTAGCTGGTTACTGATGTGGTTCGGTGGTTGTGAAGGATTGTCCACAGTCCATGTAATTGTCAGGAAGCATTTCCTCCTAATGAGAAGCCACAGCGGCGATGTGCCAGCCGGGCCGTCGCTCTGCTTTCTACAGTTTTACAGTAGATACCATCTGTACATGTGTGGATCTGTTTCCAATATTGTTTTCAACCTAAATAATTACAATATATTATATAATACATATTACATAATAAAGCGCCTCACAAAAAAAAAAAATCAACGGTTGAAATTGGACTTTGGACAAAAACATTGCTGTCATTCAGCAGGATTATTTATAACTTGATGACTCAAATAACCTTTGGCTGGAAGGCAAAAGTTTTCTCACATGTTTACAGCTGTGCAGTCAAGGTCAACTGCATAAAGAAGCTGCGTCGGGCAGTGAACGATTTTAGCCAAATATTTTCTTCTTATCGTTAAGGATAAGGTCTTAAAGATGTGATCAATGACATGTCAGCACAAGAGGCTGTTCATTTAGTTTGTTTCAAGTTCTTAAAGTAGTCATGTCTGTGTCCATTCATTTCTGGCTTTAGCATTTACTCCTGCTTCTGCCCAACAAAGGAAAAAATAGGGAAACCATAGAAAACCATAAACATGAAACATGGTGTGAAAACAGAGCTGAGATTCTCCTCAACCAGCAAGTCCTTCGGAGTAAAGGTGGCATTTAGTTCGAAGGTGTTTCATGTGGGAATTTAATGTCACAAAATGTCAGCATTACACATTTTCCCCTTTTGCAACGAACAAATTATTGAAACTAAATAAATAATATAATGAACTGACATCTCCAGTACTCAGGACGTCATACAGAAATCTTGAACATAAACAGAAAGGATTATTAGCATTGTGGAAAGAAATACATACACATGTGTAAGAAATACTCACTATTTCTTACACAGACACTAAATGACCTAACTTCAGTTTCCATTTGTTGAACACTGTACCTAAGTCATGACCGTATGCTACTAACATCTTTTCCAGAAATAAAAAGTATTTTTATTATTTGCTTCAACCTGTATTTTCAACTATTTAATTTTATTTTGTAAATATAAGCATATTTACAGTTTGACTTTTGTCTTACAGGAGACCACTTTAGCCTCTCGTTATTTCTGTCAGTGAAGCTGAATCTTAACCTCGTCTGAAATGAACTTCCTCCTTGTTTAAAAAGTTCAGGTTGCATTTCTGGACGCATTGTCGGGTGCGATTTTCCACATGTATTCACTGCAGTAGTGTGATGGTTTCTTATGCTATGCCACCTGCTGGCTTGAAGGTCCGGCACAGTCAACCGTCCATAAAGTCCATAAATCTTTTCAATATATTTTGTAAGCTAGATTGTCTTGTTTAGCCTCTTTGGACTCAGCAATCCAACCCAAATATTGGCTCATATTTACATGAGACAATTAAATTAGACATAAATGTGAGGTTTTCATTTTGGGAAAAGCATTTCATTTCCTTAGGTATTTAAGTAAGGTGGCAGTGAGGCCTGGTAGTTCTTTGTTCTGTAAGAATAAGGCTTGTAGCCAGCTGTCTGATTTAAATCCCCTTCGCTGCCTCTCTAAACAGAAGATTAACTTAAACTTAACTTCTAATACATCTGTGTCTTTCTTTTTAGAGACGAGCAACGGACGAATGCTACTTCATAGAGCGGCTCGAGAGCAACAACTACAACACCTACCGCTCCAGGAAGTACCCGACCATGTATGTGGCGCTGAAGCGAACTGGCCAGTACAAGTCTGGAAACAAAACTGGACCGGGTCAGAAGGCCATTCTCTTTCTTCCAATGTCTGCCAAGTGCTAATTCAGGATCCTGTCAAGAAATGCTGAGGCCTTAGTGGGAATGACAAAGAAGATGTGACGGCAATGAAGATATAGTCCCATCAACATTGCCCCAAATAGCTGTGATGCTTTCCGACTATTATATTTTATTCTTTATTATTATTATAATTACTATTATTAAACCCATAACATACATTTTATTCTTCAGCTTTACTTTCAGACATTGTACATATTCACACCGGACAGAGCTTTTTATTTTAACCAGACTACCAGGATTCCCTGCCCTCCCAATACTTAATAAATAATTAAGCATCGAGTCAAAAAGGACCAAAAAGACAATTAGACTAGAAAGCAGATCTTGATTTACTATGAATCAAAGATAAAAAATGATGGATTATACAGCCGCATGTTTGATCTTTGACAACCTATGCCATCCCTGACACAGTTAATGGACACACAGGTTTTCAGTGTCTGATAAAATGTTTCTCCTCTTTCACCCTTGGCTAATCGGAGGTTTGTGCAAAATGTCAAAACACTGCGTGGTTAATTGGATTTTGAATTTAGCTCAGTGACAATTCAAAGGCAGTTATCTTAGAATTCAAGATCAGTAGATCCAGTGTGAATTTAGCCTAAATTAAAACAGTTAACAAGATAAATTTGCTTAACGCTAATTATGAAGATAAAATAAAGCGGATTTTAGAACATGTGCGTTTTAAAAATCAAATCAGCTGCTACTGCTGCTGCTGCTGTGGTTGCAGGTACCACAGTTCACCGCTTATTGCACCAACTGTAACATTAGGTAGTGTATGAATCACACTGCAAACATTAAATCCACTTTAACTGAGTAATACTGATCATCGCGTGTCACGGCACTAAAACTCATCAGGTTGATGATGTCATGCTAGGACCTTTGTGTAGGAGCAAGCGGTCTGTGGTAGAGCTGGTAAAACATCCCAGAGTAGACAGCGGGAAGCTCCTCCACGGTGAGGTCGATCTCGCTGAAGCTCTTCTCCAGACCGTGCAGCAGCAGCCTGGCTACGCGCGAGGTGATGGGCGTAGTGTTGCTGGTCCTGGCCAGCTCGCTGAGGTCCAGCCACTCGCAGCGCAGACACTCCTGAGTGCAGAGGTTGATGTCGTAGGTGAGCGGGCTGAGTCGGCAGGTGATGTACATGTCCGACATGCCAAAGGCGTTGGGGTGGTTGTGCTGCTGCCGGATGCTCAGCAGAGATCTGAACTCGGAGCGAATGCCAGTTTCCTCAAAGACTTCACGAACGGCGGTGGCACCTGAGGAAGGATTCAGAAATGGAATATGTATACGCCATATATGGAGGCATTCAAAAGACCCCGACTAAAGGGAATATTTTCACGTTTCCTTGTCAGCGCCGCCTTGTAGAATGTTCAAGATAAGGGAAAAGGGGAAAATCTCTCTATATATATCTATATATTTTTGACGCTGCTTTTTGGGTTAGATCATGTAAATAATATTAAAGCTGCTTTTTTTTAAAGTTATAAAAGATACATTTGGAAAATAGATTTTTGCATATATATATATATATATTGTGTGCCTTATTTTGTGTATTTCAAATGAATGTATATGCATCGCCTTTAAGCATTATACTAAAACCTTTTTGTGTTTAGCTAGACGTATTGGTGTATTGGTTCTTTTGCTCTGCTGAGTGTGACACTCACCGATATTTTCTCCTGGATCAGACAAACCACCGGGGAACTTCCACGCATTCTTTGTCTGAAAATCAAGAGAAAAGTTCAAATGTAACATCAAGCGTGGTCGATGGCACTGCTGTAAACGTCTTAGAGTAATATCAATCTGCACACTGCAAAAGGTTTCCTTTTAAGCCTAGTTTCAAAGTAAAGCTGCAGCCTTCATTCGTCTTTTAAATCCTGTTTTACCTGTCAAGGAATTGATTAATGTCTCCTGATCATAGATTTGGTGTTTCACCCGTCAAACGGTGAAGTGTGTCTCACCACTTCCTCTTCATATTTAATAACAGTATGCTGCTGGTTAAATTATGTCAGTGTTGTGTATATATTTTTGTGGTCATTTAAATAATTTTGTTATGCTATGCCTCTTTTCAGAAATACAGATTTTCCTAAAAAAGCAAATCCTTTGTGGGAAACGCAAATGCACTACAGCAGTACCTAATGTATTGTCAACAAATATATTATGTATTATTTGTGATACTTTCGGAGCTTAGAAGGAAGAAATAAAGAGATGTTTTGAAACTCTAATGAGTGTGTGTTTTTCTGGGGAATATGTCAGAGCTCTGTGAAAATAATAATCCCAAAGATCAGCTGGAAGGATGAAAACTACCGGGAAATGTTGCGTAATCCTCACTGAAGTGTATGCTGAACTTTCTTACCATTACATCACAGCTCCCCAGTGAACAAAGTGACATGTAGTCCACCGGGGATCTGTCAGCTGAAAGCGAAAATGTCTGTGTTGTATTCAGGAAGTTCATAACCCTTCATGAGGTCTGAAGTGGCTCAGTCTGCCAGAGACGCTCCACTGCCAAGAGCCAGACTGTTACTGTATAAAGCCCATTTCCCGTAAGTGGCGTCCTCGCGGGGAAGGAAGACGAGATAACCCACCCACATTTCCAGGCCACTAAGTGTTTCACTCTGCCTCTGGACAAAAGCCATGCAGATACATTATGCTTCCCTTCAGGATCCCTGACTGGAGCAGCTTGAATTCACCAAAAGTACCGTGTAAATGTTTTTGAGGCGTGACTTTAATGGTACAAGCCCACAGCTCTGGCCATATTTGCAAAGGTACATTTCTAAGAGCTTGATTGTTTTCTAAATGGCTGTGTCGTTGTGCAATCACGCTTTAAAATGGTCAGCAATCTAATTTTGGCCAACTGAGAATGCTTGTGCGGAAGGGATTCAAGAGACTCGTTGGAAGTGAACCCAGCAACAACTCTGGGCCCGACAACAGGGCTCTGTGAGAGCGGACAGAACAGAAACACACACTCACAGCGTTGCATTCAGGCCATGTAAACACTCAGTTTGCTTGAGGTCAACTAATGTTGTGTGGAGCTATGTTAAGTGTCTGAATGTTTGGATCGACAGAGGCCACGTAAATCTCACCAAATAAACACAACTAATCAGTGACGCTCAAGCAGCAGCATCGTAACGGGTCCATTTATCCCCATTAATACAGAGGCAGCAGTGAGCGATAGTTTGTCCAACAGATGCTTGTATTCACATGCTGACTGAGATCATTTACTGAATTCCCATTCCTCCTTTTCCTGATTTATTTACTACGTGTGACGTGTTTCATATGGGGAACATAGTACATGTGAATTCAGCTGAGGTTAACGTGATATGTGTATGTTCAGACAATAAGGTGACACTTGTACCTTGTTTCGGTCTTGGACAACAAGAACTTTTCCACTAGACTCGTCAACAACTGCACCTAAACGAAACAACAGCAGGAAAGAAAAAATAAATCAGCCACCTAAAATATTATGTAAGCACCTTCCCTCTATATTTAAACTGGTTCATATCTTACCTCAACTACCATTTAACTACTTAACTAAGTTAATTATCAAACTCAAAGTTAATTATTAGGCGCAACATAAAACTTTCCCCGTGTGAAAGAAGAACACTAGGACAGCTTAGTCCATTTAATATTTTATGCATTTTCCTATTAAGATTCATCAGGTTGTCAGGATAATGTCAAGGATTCAAGTTTATTTCTCTGACTGTTATCTGCTACTCAGTTTGTATCCAAAGTACAACAAGTACATTACAGTTTCAGTGACAACTCAAAAGTTGATTTATAACTTAATAGACACTAATGTTTGTATGTTTATAGGAACGCGGATGGAAAATGTTCAATAATAAAGAAGGGACGCAGAGTCAGAAGTTTTAGACTTAAAGCCTACAATACTTAATTATTTTGGCCACTTGGGGGCAGCAAAAACACTTGGCTTTCAATTTACTGTTAATTTGTCCACCTGTGGTAAATTGCTTGTTGTTTTGCTGATAAAAGCTCCACTTATTTTCAACAGGCAACTCTGCCGATCAGGCATTTTATGGAAAATGAAAATAAATGATGCTGATGTGGGTGTTGGGAGCAAAACAAAACAATTGCTGAAAGATGCCACGCTGCTCTGTAGACATGCTACTTATTATAAAACAGCTTTTTTGAGCCTAGACACAGCCTGAGTTACACAGCGGTACTTGTGAATGATGTGGACGTCCCACCTCACCCTTTAACATTTTTCTCTACCGTTTGAGCACATTCTTTCAGCAGGTAGTGACTAAGAAGGGCAGCTATTTGCTGCTCAACAGCTCAGGAGGAGGGAAAACGGGCCATTTTCCTTTTCGCTTACTCCGTCTGACTGGCCCGGACGGGCCTCCTCAAATGAATGTCACAGATGTATAAAGAGGGATGGGTTGTCTGAAAGGCCTGACTTGGACTTCCAAGTGGAAATTGATGTCATCCCGATCCCTGTGCCATATGGCGCTTCACGGGAGGAGGACCGGCTGCTGCCAAGAAAGGCTATCATTATGTAGACTCCAGGCCAGGAAACTAAACACTCAACAGGAGCAGCAGAAGAGAAGTGGACAGGAATTATGAGAAAATTATGAGAAGCTGTGGAGTTGATGCTGAGTTAAGTCAGTTAGATGCTGTATGGAAGTTATTTTATTTCATATCTCTTCATAGATTTCACCTATCACCGTTTTTCTTTACAATACTTATTAGTAATAATAGAACCGGATTATGTCTTAGATAAGAGTGTCAGAATTACCCCTGGTAGTTTTCGCTGTGTTTTTACACAGTGAGTTGGGCAGAGGGCACTGAAAAGAAGGAACATAATCCAAAACATAGTTATTAAAGGTTCCATGAATCACCGTGTGTTTCACTGAACTATGAAACACGCCTTGTGATTCACAATAATGTTGCTAATTTGTGCAGAAGCATCAGCCAAAAAGTATTTCCTTTATTTTAGCTGTTATGGCTCATTGAAGGGCAGCTTACTCGGCCTGTGTTTGGGAGGACAGCAGATACTTGTTTAGATGTAAAGCTGGCCAACTTTGGATCCGTGCCTTACGCTGCTGACCCTGGGGGAGCAGAGGTCAGAAGAAATGGGTGGTTTTCTGTTTAAGGACAGTTAAGATTCATATGGTGAAAACAATTCTTTTATTTAACAATTTGAGATCTTATTTTTGGCTAAAACGGAAGAAGATTCAAGACTCCAGCCTTCTCCATCTAGATTCAGACTCTGCTGCATCACCTCATTGCTTTTTTTCTCCTAACTCCTAAACATGTTTGTGTATGGATGGTAACTTATAATACTTCTTACTTATATAAAATAATAATCATAAAACAGTTGTGTGTTGCCGATGTAAGTGTCATCGTTGTTTGTGAGGGTGACATTCTTCCCTCACTGAAGGATGCTTTGGACATGTTCTGACATGACACCATTTAGGAAGGGGTGTAAATGGCACTCTGCCCTCTGCTGGACAATCAGAAACGTAGCAGGTGAGACGAGCAACTCCTGCTGTAGCTCTCCTTTGAGCGCTTTTTCCATTTACATCGGTGATATGGGCCAGAGTTAAAAAATGTGAGAGAGATCTAAGCCTAACAGCCGGTTAACTTTTCTTTTTCACTAAGGACAAAGAACTGTTATCTCTGTCGGACGTTATCTTCTCCAAACACGGCAGCACTTGATTTAATGCAGTATCTGTCTGACAAAGCCATCGGCCAGATTGAATCACTTCTGCTGCCATATCAGTCGTAATCTGAGTTTGTGGCATCGGTGGTTCGTTTAGCTCTGGAAAAAAACACTGCATGAAAACTATGGTTGCAAATCACTGTTATTCTGCTAAATATTGATGCAGTTAAAACATAGGTAATGTGTTATAATATGAACTTATAATATGAAGGTCTCAAACAGCACTGGTCCTTTCTTCATTTGATGCAAATAAATGATTTAAATGACCAGATTTGTATTTGGAATTTTTATAAATCTTTCTTTCTTTTCATAGTGATAACGATTTTTCAAAGGTTGTGTTAATTCTCTTAACATAAAACCTTTCTATGTAGTTGTTGTCTTTTCCTGCATATCACATATCACTTAATTACTCGTGGTCGTGATCTATTCATGACTCCCATGTACTGGCAGAGCTGTATCTGTGCAAAGGGCAAATCTAGAACATAATTTAAAATCCTTCTCCTCGTATATAACACATTAAACGATTTTTCCTCTCCGCTGCTGCCTTATGTTTGCTCAAGTGGGATTTTACTCTGTGATAACTGAGCAAACTCTGGTATATGTGTTCAAGAAGAATTAAGATTATTATGCCTGTTTCCAAAGCCCACAATGAACTTTCAGGCTACCTGCCACTCCGACTTGGTGAGTTGCAAACCCCGGTAGTCGGCTTTGCCCTTTTCCCAGCCAGAGTGCCAACACTGAGTGGTCGAGTTTGGCGTGGTGAAACCTGAACCCGTGAAAAGATGCGGCAGCGGCGCATCGACTCAGAGAGATGGGAACTCGAAGCCACACAGCTACTTTGTGCTCCGCCTTCCACTGGACCAAAGAATCTGTTGAGCACACAGTCTAAATGTTAATAAGCACCCACAAACCTTTGTCTGTGCATTTATTTAAGATGTCGGGAACAAACAGGAAACATGTGGTGTAATGGGTAGTGACAGCTTGCTTTAAGAAAGATAAGAGAGAAGATGACAAAGGGACAACAACAACGGAAAAAGCCTTAATGTAGAGAAACTGATTTCCGTTTCATTTCTCCCAGGCTAAACACAGTATATGGACTGATTGTGAGGACGGACAAAATGACCAACCTGAATAAAATAACCTTTATATTTAGAAATATAATATTTCTAAATATATATATCTCATATATATATCTATCATCATCACATGTATTGCATTTTATTAACACTGTACTTTTGTAGCCCCTTTGAGCACATGGCCCACATTGTATCTTGCTGTCCTACTGGTGACAGGTTATGGCAGGTAAGTGATTAAAATGATTTAAAACTCTGCATTGCTTTGGATTTTTAGGGACGTTACCTTGCAGTATCCTGCTGAATGCACTTTCACTGATGTCCTGCGGTAGACCCGTGTCGGACAGGTTCACCGTCACTCCACCGAATCGGTCCTCCTGTCCCGTGAAAACAGTGCTGCCCTCCACGCTGTGCAACTGGAAACGACTCGCTGTGCGTGACAGCGCGCGGACGTTTGTGCGTGCGGTACAACACGCCTGCTCACACAACCTTCGCGTCACCAGCGGGGAAAGTTTGGAAAGAAAAACACAGTTAGCCATGACACAACATTAGCAAAGTCAAATGTTTACAGGACGGAAAATGCTCAGTTCACAACCGGCCACTGCCCGTTACGCAAAAGCCCAAACAGGAAGTTACGTAATACCGTAATGCTCCGATAAAAAGGTCAAAGACTAGCTAACCGCAAAACACAGCGGTGCATCACGACAAGGTCTGCTTACACGTCGAATTATTTAGTACTTTTACAGCAATTTGCCAATATTAACATTAGATACCAACGTATAACTAAGGTCTGATACATTAAGATAGTATTTCTGCTAATTTAAACCAGCAACATTTACAATTTGGTCTCTTCTATTCATTGTGGCTTACTGTGTAAACAAGCTAACATAATATATAAAGCGAAAGTAAACAGTATAAAGCGACATTAAAATATGTGTTTATTCCTAAACTTGGTAAATTTGCGATATTTTTTAGGATTTTGCGTAACATTTAATCGGCGAGACACTACTTCCAGACTCTTGTAGGTTACATTTTGTATATTTTGTTATAAAACTCCTTTCAGAAATCCACAGAATAGTTTTTGAATGAATTAGGAATATAACATACAAACATTATATTATCCAACACCTCTCCAAGACCCAGAAACACAAGGGTTTACGGTAAAGGGGAGGCGGGACTAAACTTTAACCAGGAAGTTTACAACCAGCGCTCCGTGTTTACACATGTTTGCGCTCTCACGTGGAGAAGATTTACACTTAAAATGTCTTCAAAGAAGAGTAAAGGCAAGTCGAAGAAAGCGAGTGAAGGGGACAGTTCGCTGGTGTTGAAGGGCGGCTCGAGTGACTCCTCAAGCCTCCAAACATCTGGCCACGACGGGGGAAGCAGCGACTCATTCACTGTCATCGATTTCATTAATAAAGGTACAAATTTGAGGCTTAAACTCCAAAGTTCTAATAATGTTTGACACAGCAATTACTTGCAGTGTATAGAAATGTATGGATTTTACAATGTGCTTGCAGCACCAGTCCTGGTTAATGGCCAAAGTGCAAGTGACTTTCATGGACAGGATATTTTATAGCTAACTAACCTTGGTTTACTTCTTGTGGTTTTCAATTTGGCAAATTAGCTCTAGTTCAGCATTAGCATTAAAGCAGAACAGTGCACTGGCCCCTTATTCAGGCTACAGTTTCAGCAGTGCTGCGAAAAGTACACATTGTGTTAATTATTTAAGTAAAAAGAAGTCAGCTAACCCCTTGTACCCACAATCACAGCTTACAAACCCCTGAATTTTACAATACAGTTTACATTAAGTCTGTTTTTGTCGTTTCTCATTTGAAGCATGTTTATGAACATCTACCTATAGATTTCAAGTGACATTCAGGTTGGGAGACTGTCAGCGTTGTTCCAATCCCAAAAAACTTCCTGCTCATGTGTTTTATATGAGAAATAATTATAGCAAGTGAATGTTGTTAATGTTTTACAGATAATGCTTGTTTACTTTGATTTGATTCATTATTACCACTTTTACCTAGATTTGAAGAATTTTACGTCACATTTCTGTTCCCTTTCCCCACAGCTGATGACAAAACACCCAAAAGCTGCAGACTAACTTTAGCCCAACTGAGTCTCAATTCAATGAAGTCAGTTGGCGCATGTATCGGGAGACCGGTGCTGCTCTCAAGTCGTACAGGACAACAGGAGGTATCCTCCCCTCCCCTCTCCTCTCCTCTCCTCGTCGGACTGATATGCTGAATGACATCTGGAGCTTTGTCAGTAATCGTGTTTCTGTTTTCCTCTGTCAGGTGTGTTTGGGATGGCCTGTTGCTTCCTTTCCCGCCGCTAAAGTTGGTCTTCAGAAGTGTGCCCAGAGCAACCTGCAGGTGAAACTGGGCGATCGAGTGACGCTGCAGCCGATAACAGGCCCTGTGCTTCAGGCTGAGGAGGTGGTTTTATCTAACAGGTGAGTCATCTGTCTAGACCATACACAACAAAAAATATAATAGTCATTTCTTCATCATTACTATTAGCACTTTTTAAAACAATTGGTTAGTTAGTTGTTACAATAAGAAAGTAATATTTTTATATCTTAAAATGCAAATGCAGACCAGCTCAGTGGCCTGGGCTTACCCTTTTGTTTTAATTCAAAGAAATGCTGCCACCTGCTGGTTATTTATGGCTGGTTAATGCATATTTCCTTTACAATAATTCAGATTTTATATGAATTGTGATTATATTTAGTAGTGATACTGTTATAATTAAATTAAGGTATTTTTATAAATATATTGTTAGTATAACTGTATGGTCCCCCAGGCACAGGGAACACTATGCTATGAAGTTATACTATATATTTATGCTCTTGATATTGTATGAAAGTGCTGTAAAGACATCTCATACCTAACTTAAATTCAGATCAAACGACAGCACGCTACAGACGGACGAGTTCAAGAACTTCTTCCTGAGGTCTTTGGGTAAGTCGGTTCTATCGTGTCATTATGCTGCTGAATTGTTTTACGGGGTTCTGTTTTTTGTAGCAAGACAAGTGTTTCCTCCACTGTTCATTAAATATTATTATAAAGTTTTGGATGATACTTTATTGACACTTTTTTACCTCAGCCCTGGAATAATGTATAATATTATTATTCTAACTCTTGGTTTGTCTTGTGCCAGTTGGGAACATCGTTCTGCCAGGAAATGTCCTCTCGCTGACCTACTTTGGCCGATCGTGCAGTCTCCGGGTTGAAAGCATAAGAGGGAAAGATGGCATCACCCTTGAGAGACCAGTTCCTCTCCCAGGACTGGGTCCTGATACAGAATCCTCTGTGATGGACTCCGTGCTAGACTCCACGTCAGCCGACCTCTCCCTACAGCTCAGCCTACTCACTGTGGATGACATTGACGGACCACCAGGCACACCCGGAGAGCCTGGTCCTGCAGTAAGCACCCCACACCGGCCCGTCCACTTCCCTTCTCTCTCCTCTACCCCGGCTCCATGTAGTCCTTACTACATCGGCCAGAGTCCTTCTGTGGTGTCGGCAGAGGATGCTGTTAGTTTGCAGAGCTCACTTAGCTCAGAGCAGATGGGGAAAGACCTCACAGCTCCACCTGCTGGTGCATTGAGTACTGACACCTTCTACTGCCTTTCCTGCTCCACAAAAGTGGGTTTCAGAGACAGGACAGTGCAGAAGGATCCAGATGTAGAAGCCAAAAGTTCAAAGGTCACATACAGCATGATTGGTGGGCTCAGTAGCCAGTTGGATGTCATCAGAGAGACCATTGAGCTTCCTCTGAAACACCCTGAGCTGTTCTCCAGCTATGGTAAGTCACTGATGGAAAAACATCAGAACTAATTAAGTTCATGTGAAGAACTTAGAATGTGTTATTTTACCTTCTGTACAGCACTTTGCCCCTTTGTGGTTTGTTTTAAAGTGCTTTATAAATAAAGTTGGTATGGTATGGTATGGTAACACATTTAAATATTCAGAGTTCTCTCTAAGTTGTTACAAGTCGTTTACTCTACAGGGATTCCACCCCCCCGAGGAGTGCTTCTGTATGGTCCCCCAGGCACAGGGAAGACTATGATTGGACGAGCCATTGCCAGTGAAGTCGGGGCTCACATGACGGTGATCAATGGCCCAGAGATCATGAGCAAGTATGGTTACATCTCTCAAAAGTGTAGATGAATTTTATTTTGCCGTCAGTTTTACAGCACTGAAAGTGATTTCTTTCACATTTCTTTAGATTCTATGGTGAAACAGAAGCACGGCTGAGACAGATATTCACTGAAGCGTCTCAGAGGTAAACTGTGTGACTCGTGTGCTCTCCTTATGTTTCTGTCTTTTATTGTCGACGTTGTAAAGTTCACTTATTTTGTGCAGTTAAAAATCAGTCGCAGTGCACATGGAACCTTCAATACACAATTACCGAAGTACCAAAGGAGCTAAAGAAATCTGCTATATAAAGTTATAAAACATATGGTGTAGTGAGTTTTTATGATGTTGCCATGTATTTCTGTCTGTTGCATTGTTACTGGTCATCGTGGCCACTTTCCTAATACTTATTTACCTCTTTGGACGATTTGTGATGGTTTGTTAGGCAACCTGCGATAATCTTTATCGATGAGCTGGATGCTCTGTGTCCAAAACGAGATGGCGCTCAGAACGAAGTGGAGAAACGAGTGGTTGCTTCCCTCCTGACTCTGATGGATGGGATTGGTTCAGTAAGTATCTGCACCTATGGACAGTAGCTGCTATATATTGTGCTCTGTGATGGTCATGGTGCCTAATTTATAAGAGTATGCTGGGGTTTTTTTGTTTACAGTTCGGTCTCTTCTTACAGTTAGATACGCACAGAGTAGCTGCATTTGTTTCATCAGTTCCTGCATGAAGTTCTGCTTTGCATTTTCTGTCAGTAGCTTGTTCAGCAGACGTACGATTTTCTGCAGCAGAGTGTTGCTCTGTCAGGTTATGTCCTCAGTGGAAATGCAGATTGTCATGCAAAAACCATCTCTGCAAGCTGGACACCCTTCAGACAATGTGGGTTGTGTCTCAGGGGTGTCGTTTGTCCACTGCTGACGGGGTCTGATGAGAAAAAAGAAGACTGCCCCCACATACAGCAAATGGGAGCCTGGGAAAGAAATCACCTAATCTTGCCATGACCTGCCAATTTGCTATAGCTTTATCAGCAAAGTACTTCTCCACGTCCCCAGTTTGGATTTTAGGGATGTTACACAGATACAGCTACTCCCTGTCTTCCACCAGTGTCGTTTCCAGACCGGGGCGTCCAAGGTCATCAGCAGACTGTTTGTGGAATGTGGAGAAAGCACTTACTGCTCCTCGTCATTTATCCGCTTCAGTTCTCCCCGTGCTTATCAAAAGGTGGAAAAGAATCATTTCTAGTCTTGCAGGCAGATCACCCCAGGAAGTACAGGGTCAGGAATTCTGAGGTTTCACGTATGAATCATTGAAAACCAGTGGGATGGAATCATAATTGTGTGGTCGTGAAGTCACGGTGCATACAAGGATGTTTGGCCAAGCGCTGGGAAATTTGATATTAATAACATAATTCCTGGTTTCTGTCTGAGCTAGCGCAGTAGATTCAGCAATCCACGGCCGTCATCTGTTACTTTTACATTTCTGATTTTGAAAAAACGTCTGCCACAGTGGTGCGAGTGGGGAAAATGGTCAAACCAGTAATTTTCACAGAAAAGTGAAAACACATTAACACCAGAAAACTAGTAATGTAAAATCATGTTAGCGTGCCTCATAAAGTAACCGCATAGAAGCTGAGTTTCTATTTTGTCTTTCCAGGAGGCTCACTCAGGTCAGCTGTTGGTTCTGGGGGCAACAAACCGGCCCCATGCCCTTGATCCTGCCCTGCGTCGACCAGGGCGCTTTGACAAAGAGCTGGAGGTATGGTCTAATTTAGGGTACGCCATCCTATGTTAGAGGGATCACAGGTTAACTAGTGACTACATGCATTTATTCACCACCCCCTGTGCTTCAGAGGGGAAAAAACTTGGAGGCTCGGTGGTTTTAAATGTTAATATTTGAAGATATTTGTCAGTGTGAGCGTTGAGCAGAGCTGGAAAAAATCATCAGAGATGTGACGCGCGTGTTATCTTGTAGGTTCTTTAATGTTCTACCACAGTAGTCGGCATCTTTGCTGGATTCTTCTGGTAATTTCATTGTCACAGGTGGGAGTTCCTGGCGCAGCAGAGCGTGCAGATATCTTGCGGAAGCAGCTGAGTTTGGTGCAGTGCAGTGCCACCGCAGAGGAGCTGCTGCAGCTGGCAGACGCCGCTCACGGATACGTCGGGGCAGACCTTGCAGCTGTTTGCAAAGAAGCAGGCAAGTAAACATTTTCATGCCGTCACCAAGAACCGTAAAAGGCTTTGACGTGTCAGAAACATACTTCATAGCCGAAGGAGCCTGATGGGCATCCTAAAGGTTTGTGGTTTGTCTTGTCTTTCACGTGTCTCTCTTCTGAGTTTCATCACACACTAAAGGTCCCAATGAGAAAAACATCCTTTGAGATTAAATACTGTTAATTTAGAACCTAAAGCGTTGCATCACAGATAGATAGCTGTACAGTGTAATTAGGTTGTGCTGTGTGTATCCTCAAAACGCCACTTCCACACAGCACAGTTGTGAAACATCTTTGCTGGGCTTCGCATCCTTTGCCTCTTCCCGAAACCAACATCATTTGCGAAACCAAAACAAAGTTGCACATGGCAGCCAGCCGAGAAATGTTCGCTCACCATCTTTTAGTGCTTTGGTTTGCCTCATGGGCGAAGGAATTCCACCAACAAACAAATGACATGCAAACAACAGCTTTTAATTGAGCTTCAGCATTTTAGGTTTGATATTAGTTCGCCTTGTGTTGACTCCACTCCTGCTCCTTTGCCCAAACCACAGCTTCAACCGACTCATTCCTTCGCTAAATCGGGTCTGAGGTGTTTGGGAGATGTTCTCATGGTCTCGCTGACATGCCTACAGCCTCTTTGAACACGGAGGGTCAGCCATGCTTTGATATTTGCCAAAGAGGAAGTCGGGAGTTTCTGTGGTGTTTGGAGCTCAGTGAGAGAAACCGCTGAAACCACTACTTGTTGTGAAATTCCTCTGCCCCCTCACCCCTGATGCCACAAACCAATCCACCTCACATCCTGAGGACAAACATATTGGCTTATGTGTGTGTTTGCGTGCTTCATTGTGTGTGATCGTACGAGCACAGGCACATTTGTTTTTCCTGTGTGTGTGTGTGACCCCATGTGCCTCCTGGGTGGTCTCAGCGCCTCGGGTATGTGATGCTGCATTTCCAGTTTAGGAGGGAGCCAGGGGTGCCGTGTGGAAGCAACTCTGGCTCTTTACTGATCGCAGAGGGGCCAGACGTGACTGGCAGTGTTTTCTGAGAAACCTCCTCGTGGGACAACAGCCAACAGCAGAAAACAACGAGATGAGAGCACTCGGCATTAACCAGAGAGTTTAGGTCGTGGGCTGTAAAGCAAAAAGAGTAAGATTTAGCTTCATAGGTAAGAATCCAACCTTGGCACACGGTGTTTTGATGCATGCAAACGTGTGACACACAGTACACGCACATGTGCCCACAAGTTGATCTGTTTTTTCCTCCTGTGCCTGCATTGAAAGGAACAAAAGCCGAAGAGGCACAGAAACGCATCAAGTAGGAACTGCAGTTGTTTCCTTGTGCTGCTCAGGTAACAATGTGGGAATGTACAATCGGACGCAGCACTTCCTGCAAAATAGAAACGGACGGGACAATATAGCGGAGGCTGCGACGGACTGGGGTCACGCACAAGATCCCCCATGTTGCACAGCTGCAGAAAGGAATGCGCACTTGCTCCCTTATGTCTGTTCTGTAGGTCCACGCGTGACGGCGCACTTTGATTCTGAGCGTTTCCCATCCTTCCTGCTCGGATCAGAGAATAAGACTCGATCGGCCTTCAGCGGGATAGATGATGTTTTCTGCATGTGAGCATAAGAAGGGATGGAAAACTTGACGTCATTAGGGAAGTTTTCGTTTGTCCAGCCAGACTTGTGCCGAACCCCAGAAAGAACTTCTTGTGGACAGATGTGTTACATAATCAGCAGCTTAATTACAGTCGATCACGGATTGGCCATCTTTGAGTGTAATGTAATGCAAGTGAGCACTGTCACCACATCTAATAAAGTCCTTTTAATCAAGGCCGCCTCGAATCTCTTTAAGCCTCTGCTGAGCACACAGATTATTAAGTAGATCTGTGCTCCACACTACAATTCCTTAAGGAAAGAAAAGGGAAACCACAGGGATGCAGTATTAACAGGACTCCACCATGTTTACCTGATGCTTGTACATTAGATAGAAGTGAACACGTTGTTGCACCTTCTCACTGAACATGGTTAAATCGCACTAATCGAGATGATAGAAATGCAAAGGATTTATTAACCTGAACAAATGTCTCAATAGATTCTAGGGTTCAGTATTGTTCCACTTAAATATCGTGCGCTCCTGCCTGATGTGGCACATCGTACCCGCAGGTACGCAACCGTTCAGGAGACCCCAGACGTTTCTGGAGTCGCACGTTTCAGCTAAGCGAGCTGCTGGGTGGTCGGTACGTCTCTCCAAAGAGCGGCCGGTTTGTTGTGTAAAGTACTGGAACAATTACCAGAAAACAGATATTCTGAACTGTTGTTGTTCCTGGAAATACTTTTACTTTCTCGACATATAATTTAGAGCCAACAGGAATGGGTCAGTCAGGAAGTGTTGATGAGGTCTCTGAGCACACAAAGCGTGTGTGTGTTTAACGAAATATCATTCAAGCTGCAGAAATGGGTTTTTTATCCTCATTCTCATGTTTGTTCTTAGATTTAAAGTCTTTTCATCCCTAAAATAAAGCCCAAAATGAGAACACCTAGTGGCCCAATGTTGTAATGCTGGGAAGGTAAACAGCTCATCTATTTTAACTCCAGCGTTTCATTCTAACCGTCTCCCGGTCGCTGTGTCTGACGATGGACATGGCTTTGGTCAAACTTTCTTACACGTTGACAGATTTATGTACACGTAAGGACGAGCTGCTGGACTGTGTTAGTCACAGTAGGAAAATGGACCGTCTGTGCACCAGCAACCCTGTTCATGAGCGCGCGTTTCTGTCTCACGTAGCTCCTTGTCACGTCATTGTGATCGGTGTGTGTCGGCGCACACGCCGTTACTGCATAGGCTAATGCACACAGAGCCACTGTGTTTTATCGCTTGTCTGCAATGAAGAAGGTGCAAAGGACACAGCATAGCCATTACTTTCTGTTTCTGGTATAGGAATATGCGAAGGACTCAAACCCAGCATAAAAGCTGAGCATAGACTCAACAGCTCTGTCGATAATTTACCCTCATAAGGTGACGTGAGAGAAATATCCTGCGCGAGTCACACTACACTCGTATAATGATCAGCACCGAGGCCTAATCTGTGAGCTTACAAGGATAACAAGACAAAACTGTGTCCGAATGTGCAGCAACGCTGCAGCTGGCTGGGACTCAACCAGAACACAACCAGCTCCGAGTATTTACAGTGTGGTTCTGCAGAAGATCCCTGAAAAGATTTCCTCCACTCTAACCACACAGGCGCTGATTTCTTCTCATCTCTTTTCTCCAAACTGTACATGGACCCTGTTCCCAGCTCCGCGCAGATGATACAAAACAGCTTTTCATAATGAAGCCCTTTAGGTGTTTTGTGTGGTATTGGCAGCCGTCATGTGGTCTCGCGGAGCCTCAGAGACTTTGGGCGTCTCTCTGTCATCCTGTTGCTGTTCAACTGATCCTGGTGCTAGCAGATGACTCATTTCCATAGTCTAAACACTGCATACTGTGTGTGTGTGTGTGTGTGTGTGTGTGTGTGTGTGTGTGTGTGTGTGTACACGTGTGCATTCTTGTTTGGTTTGTGCCACGTCCGGACACACTGTTTACAGGCCTCTCCAAACAGGGGAAGCCCATTGGAACAAAATGGACCCGTAAAATTGATTACGTGCGATAATAAACTGGCTGCTCGGCGCTGTGTCGGCTGGGGGCTCGGGCCCGCCGGGGATTTGACAGCAAAGATCGGGCTCGATATTTAGCATCCACTTCTCAAACCCAAATGATTTCCTTGGTTACTGTGCAAAGTGATTTGGCCAACGTGCTCGGTGAAAACCCCTTAAATGTAAACACTCGGCGCTCTAACACAAACTATCGATCTGTTCGGCTGACAGACGCAGGAAACGAGGACCAGAGGTTACTACTCTAGAGATTGCGGCAAAAATCGAGCCGCGTTTTGTGCGTTTGACATAAATTCTGCAGCGGAAGACGAAATGGACCAAACAGTGCTGAATGCCTGCCGGTGTTTACAGCAAAAGCCTTGCCTTATAAAGCGCTTTCCCAAGCTGTCTGTCCTTTTAAAGACACTTCAGGAATTTCAGGAGAGCTCACATAAATATCAGTCGGATTAGCATGTGAAGTTTTTCGGAGGCCTCTGTTTATATAATCCGGAAATGTGTTCCTTGTACTCCTAAATCCCAGCACTTACCTTTACTCAGTGCCAGCTGCACGTGTGTGTGTGTGTGTGTGTGTGTGTGTGTGTGTGTGTGTGTGTGTGTGTGCGCGCGCGCGCCTGCACATGTTTTCCGTACGTCCAGGGTTGTGACTGTGTGTGTTTGTCTTTGTCCGCCCTGTGCACTTTAAGAGGACATATTATTGCGGTGTTTCAGCTCTGGGAACAGATGCTGGGTATTGTAAATACAGGTGCGCTCAGTGTCCCGGAAGCCCCGGCGGGTAATGAAAAAGTTCCTGTGGTTTTGTGATGGTGTAATGCCCGAAGTGTTTCACAATTCATTTGAGGACCGCGTCGCTGGAGAGCTGTGGCTCGGCCTCGTGGGTGTTCAGTGCGGCACCACGTCATCCACAATAACAAACCCTGAAGTCTCCGTGAGGGTTCAGATCCACCAACCTCGCAGGTTGTAGAACATCTCTTTCATGTTTACCGAGGCATCGTTACAGCATAGTGGAGCCACTGGGTTTGGTGGGTTTCCCTATCATTTGTCACCCGTCTGTTCATGTAGTAGAAACTGTTGGCTACTGTGCACGCTACACTTGAGTCAGGTGGGTGTTTTTGACAGTTACTAGAACAAATCCTTTAAAAACTGCTGGGATTTGTGCTTGTCCTGCCTTGGGGAGGTTTTAGTCTTTGTTACAGGGCTGATATTAGGGGGTTGCAGTTCTGTGCCGGTGTTCCTCCGTGTGTCATCATGAGTGTATAGCGGAGGGGTTCTAATAAACATCAGTGGCTGTATAGTTACTGAATCAGATACTTGCTTTGATCTCTGGTGAAAGTTCATCCACAGGCAACTGGCTGCTCATAGAAATGTATTGTTGACTTTTGGTGGCATCAGAATAAATGGAAAGTTTTGAATTCAGAGTTTAGATTTGTAGGTTGAAGTGGCCAATGTGGTTTGAGGATACCCCTGAACACAAACACCTTGTTTTGAAGGAGGCACATAATTAAGACCATGCGCTTTGCAAACGTGTTCTCCTATGCTCCCTCTGGCCAGCTTCACCTCTCTCGCCTCCATACGTGGCGGAGGCCCCGCTGGGATGTCTTGCAAATGTGCATTCTTGTACGTTTACAGGGCCCCCTTATTTTCTAAATTCCCACTAGATTCCTGCTGAATTCGAAGCATTCTGGAAGCGAGCAGAGCAAGGAAGAAAGAAAAAGGAAAATGAGTCCACATAAGGTTCAGATTAAATTGTGTTGTGTTGCCTCTTTTTTTTTTCCCTCTTCCCTTCCCATCGGATGTTTTCATAACTAAACCAAATGTGTGCTTGGAGTCGGCCAAAAGCAGTCGAGAGAGAGAGGATCCCTGAAGCAAAACGTTAAAGTCAGTCGTTGAAGTAAGTTTCCGCTGCCCTCTGGGTGTCCGGGCTGCACTCGCAGCTCTGCGGCTGACGGACCCCATTCCCCCCACGGTCAGGCCGTTTGTCTGCGAGGCTTTTCACTACTGCTGACAACGTGCTAGATCCAATCCAGACAGTTTCACAGGATTCTTAGCGAAACATTTATGAAACATTCGTCAGCCCCCGCGGCCTGTGTGCAGCCGTACTCGACTAGACTGGAACCTTTAAACCTGAGCTGCAGCGCAGTCGGACGGATGCTGGATTTTTCATACCGTCAAAAAGGATCCGTACAGGTGACCTACACATACAGAACCTTTTTTCTGTTTTAAATCTTTGGATGTTCAGAAGGAGGCTGCGGCCCTCCACTTTCACAGGCCAGGCAGCTCATGGTTTGGGTTTAGCGCAAGTGGTGTTGTGGCTGGTGCTCCTCATCTCCCTCCTTGCCCCAGCTTCCTTCCACATCCTGTCCTGTCTTGCCTCGTCCCTTCTACTCTAACCAGATGTTTTTGTGCAGCCTAAGTAGCCCAGCTCTGAAGTACTAATGCAGACGAAGAACTCAAGCGGCAGCCAGGTGGACTGATGGGATGTTTAGACCTCTGGGATCAGGAGCAAGAAGGCGGGCGGGCGGGTGGATGGGATATAGTGTGAAAGTAGAAGGCACTGTAAACCAGGGAGCCAGCACTGGGGAACACATTGACCTCGGTTTGCTGTGCTCGTGGAGGATAAACCTGCTTGCATTAATTGTGTTTCTCCTCCTCTTCTCTTCCTCCCCGTCTGTCCCTCGCCTAGTTGAATGGGTCCTGGAAAATATAAACAGGATGCAGTCTTGTCTGATCATAAATCCCTTCTTGTCTGCTCCCTGGCCCCCAGCCCTGGACCACGTCCGTTCCCCTCCAGCACTCGTCGCCCCATCTCCCGCCCAGATCCTACCCTTTAGCTCAGAAGAGGAAGCCAAGAGTTTCTCTGTGTGTGTGTGTGTGCGCGTGTGTGTGTGTGTGCGCGTGTGTGTGTGTGTGCGTGTGTGTGTGTGTGTGTGCACACATGTCGGCTGTGTCTAATATGCCGTTTCCCAACGCTGGGGTTAGAAACGTGGTTGTGGGCTGGTTTTGAAACTGCTAATCACTGCCCACATTTAGTGTGTCCTTCCTACAGAGAAGTCCCGACTTTCCACCTGTAGGGGTTAAAACTGCACATCTGGGTGCAAGCTGATGCACACGTGCATCGTGCTTATTTGTCTTTCTCACACGTTTTTACGTCGAACAAAATTATAAACGCAACACTTTTGTTTTTGCTCCCATTTTTTTAAGAGCTGAACTCAACTACAGACACAAAAGACCCACGACTCTCAGATATTGTTCTTCAATCTGTCTACGTGTGTGTTAGTGAGCACGAGATAATCCCTCCCACCTCACAGGTGTGGCCTGTCGAGGTGCTGATTAGACGGCAGCAATGTTGCACAGGTGTGTTCAGACTGCCCACAAATAAAGGCAGCTCATGAGCAATGGGAGCAGAAACAAAAGTGTTGGGTTTATACTTTTGATTCCATGCAGTGCTGCAACCAGACCCACCTGTGAACCTTGTTGTTCAGTTGTGTCGATTGGAGGAAATCACAACCAGTTACCTGCCGTTTGCACTCGACCGATGTTCGTAACCGCGCCGTGGCAAACGTCTCTCACGGTCGGAATGAACCAAATGTAGCTCTGTTGTCAAATAAAACGCGAACGCGATGGAACCTACGATAACAACCTCCAGAAAAGCCCTTCATCAATCTTCATCTCGCTGTCTGGCAGAGTTAGTGGCTCGAGTGGCTATTGAAATAGAAGACCAATAACAGGAAGTTCCCACAGCCTGCTTACATACTGCAGCCTCCTTTGAGCAAGGCACTCGCAGCAACTGGAATGTAACAGGAAACGAGGCACAGCCCCGTAACTGACGATGAACTGAATATCTTTACACAGGAGAACTCGCGGTTTTATATGTGTTGTACGTGTGTTATTCAATCGTCACCTCAACAAACTGTAGAGTTGTTTGTCTCCGTCGCTTCAGTTTGTATTGAAGTCGTTCTGGATGCAAAAGGTTGACGCGCCACTGTTTGCTTTGCTCCTCGGAACCTGGAGCTGAGGGTATTCAGACCTTAAGCACTTCAATTACGCTTCCCTCAGTCTCGGCTTGCTTTCCTTCCTGCAAGCCTTTTTCCATCAAAAGGGGAATTAGTGTTCATTTTGTGATTTGCATTTGCAAGGTGTGTATCATCAGAGCGTGTACGAGCCTGAATGTTCTGAGAATAAAGGACCAGGTAATAAAAACCCTTGAGCAACAACGACACGAGCATTGCTTCTTCAGGCAAACACAAAAAAAGTTGGCTTTTTTTATTTCTACATGATTGGCCTTTTCTTTTTTAGTGTTAGAGCCTGAATGTCTGAACAATCCAGATATCGGGTATTTGGGTTTAAACGGCTGCGTGACTTTTCCCGTGATGTTGTTCTCTCGTCTTTTTGAAATCCTACTTGTCTGAACTGAGACGGATCTGCGTTCATATGCTTTTACTCTTTTATTCTCATACGGTATCTTCTTTTTCTTCATCTAATCCATTTGTCTATCTACTCTCCTCAGGTTTGCATGCACTGAGGCGAGCACTGGGAGCTTCGCACCAACCATCCGACAGGCAGCTGATGGGAACAGTGACGGTCACTCTGCAGGACCTCCAGTTGGCCATGTCTGTTGTTAAGCCAAGCGCCATGAGGGAGGTTGCTGTCGATGTCCCCAAGGTGCTATAAACTCTCTGTTGCTACTTCCCGTCTCTTTTGTTCACTCATGCTTTTTCTCTTTTGTGCGCTACTGTTTTTAGACTGGTTGAAAAACGGGCACCGTGACTTTATTTTGAAACTCGGTGGAGAGTACAAGAAAACTGCACTAACAGTGACCTCAAACTAATATTTACCTTCCAATTAATGGTTACTCGGTGCTTTCTGGTCGCATGAATGAAGCTGCACAGATGTTGTAGCACGAACTACGGCGGAGTAACTGCATTTAGTCGTGGTTTCTCTGGTCCACATGCAGGTAAGGTTCCTGAGTTTTAGAAAAGGTTCCTAGTCTCCTGGAAAAGTTCCTGTGGTGGAAACGGGCTATAAATGTGAATGGAGGGATGTTTGCAGTTTGAGTGGTCAGGGAGCTAAAGAGACATACAATTAGAAAATTGATGCTTTCCAGGCTGAAATTACAGATTTAGTTCTGAGATTTGACCAAAACGTGTCCGTGTTCTGTGTAGATGGTAAAAAAATGGAAAAAGAGAAAAGCTGATTAGCATCTTCGTTAGGGGGGAAAGAAATCCAACGGATGTTACAACATGAGAAGTTTTACATAAGGGGTTTTACTTCTAACTGTTCATTTCTCAGTCTTGAACGAGATACAGACGTCCGTGCTGCTTATCATGGACGTTTTCTAAGAAGGCCAGCGTGGATGGAAGAGAAACTTTCTTCACGTGTTCTTGGCCTCCGGCCTGGTGTTTAATGACACAATCTGTACGTTTGTAATCCTAATTCGCTGCGTCTTGCCTGCGTTCAGCCATGTAGAGGCCTGAGGAGGAGGCAGACTGATTTATATCACCAGCGCTGTATAAAACCACCAGTGATCGAGGCAAGAAAAACTAGTCGTGAGCAGACAGAAGTCCTACTACTCTTTGGACTTCTGAATCACCGGCTTGGGTCTGATTGAACCTCTGGCCATTTTACCCTCCACTACAATGAAGACGAATCATTTTTCTGGGTAAGGGGAGAGGATGAGAGGACAGTGGTGAGCCTGCAGGATGTTTTGGAGTTTGCATGTGCAAGACATAACGGACAGGAAGAGACTAACATCATGCTCCGCCGGTAATTGAAAGCAGATCGGGTCGCTGATGGTTATTGCCAGAAACCAAAAAAAGAGAGAGAGAAACGTCCTTCATATTTGTTCACCCCCGCCAGCCTTCCTTCCTCTCTCTCAGCGCTGAGCTCACTCAGAGACATTCAGTCCTTGCGGCCAGTTCCTGGAAACTAGAGAGAGGAGTGACTTTGAGTTTGGATTCAGTTTTTTTTATCTCTTTAGCGCAGCGCAGCTGAAAGGGCAGCCACAGAGCCCCGGACTTGATTATATCCACATGAGTGCAAACATTTGGTTCTAATCCGTTTTATATAAGAAACTTCCAGTGGTGCCGGATGAATACGGGCCTCGAGTGAAACCTTCTCAGATTACATATCTAGAGATTTGGATTTTAAAGGTTATGCCTTATGATTTCCATTAGATTGACATGTAAAACATTCTGTGTTTGTTCCTTAAAACAACACATTCTTTTTCTTTCTGACAGCTGTATTCATTGCTTTTTTTCAACTAATCATCTTCCACCTACGGTCTGGCTTTAATATTGTCATTTTGCAGCTATATAATAAAACTTTTTTTATTTCTGCATCTCCCATCAGGCCCCTGCACCCCCTTGTCACCCCATCAAAGAGCCCGAGAGGCCCCTAGTAAAGTTCAGAAAACAACAGTAAAAGATAATAACTGGGTCTCGTACAGAAAGGAGCGGGGGCGGGTGTGTGTGCGTGTGTGTGTGTGAGTGAGTGAGTGAGTCAAAACATTGCCTTCTAATTCCACAGGCGCTTCATACGTGACATAAAGCACCTTGCAATTAATGCTGCTTCATATTGTTGTTTCTAACAACGACTCCTACGTGTTTGCAGAGACGTGGCCATAAATGCATTAAAAAGCGGGGACTGCACATCTGCTCCTTTGGTGGAAGGAGACGAGTAGTCTGTAGAAGAAAAAGCTGGAGGCCTTAAAAGCCCCCGAAACACTGATTCACGTTTTTCTTCCTACTACATCGTCTACCACGACGTACCACCTACAGAGAATGATCTCAGGTTTTATCCTGCTCATTACAGGCAATATATTATCTTTACATAATGATTGACATTTTTTTTTAAATGCACTTCCCTCTTCCCTAGTGATTTGAATCTAAAAGTGCAGAGCATCAAAATTCATTAATACTTGATACCATAGCTCAGAATTAAAGTCCAATGTCAACTTTACTCTTTACCTGTATTAATCCAACTGCAAATGCTGTTTAACAGCATAAAAAGTATCACTGGTCACATAAAAAGTGTTACTGACCCTCTGAGCTCAAGGTCCACCGAGTTTGTTCTGAAGCCACCGTTATCACTTAGTGTTGTTGTCAGCAGATGGATTTTTCCTACTTGTTTTGAGACGGTTTGAAGTGATCGTTCGTTGCAGCACGTGTAGGACTTCACGTCCGTGTTAACCTAACTCTGTGCGCCACGTACAATGGTTGAATGGTCATCAGCACAGCCCACAAGCTCACTGGCTGCTCGCTGAAATCCAGAACAAACAGACGGAGGGACGGCATCTTTGCTGCTGTCCTGGATATGTTGGTGTATATCATTGTCTGTTCATTGCTTGAATTGCCTTCCATTTTATCTTTGTTTTTTTCCCAACACATACGCGTCTATCAGCCAGCCCCCCCATACCCCCCCGCTGTTGTTTGTGAGATCATCGTATCCACTGCTGTTCCCCTGCTCCCTCGTCAACCTTGAACCTCACTCTACATTTAACCGGGTTAGTGGGGCTTCGTGTCGTGGACTGGATACTTGGAAAAGATTCTTATTTCGGACACATGCATCACAATGAGTAACTGAACCATTATGAGCGTTAGTACAGGTGCTTTCACCTGAACATTTGCTGGTGTTTAGTTTGGTGCCAGTAATCATTGTCTATAAAATGCTCCCGTCTGGGGGTTGAGACACAGAACATCTTGTGTCATATATGACAACCAAACCTGTCTCCGTTCTCCTTCCTTTTACCCACCCCCACCCCCCCTCTCTGTATACTGGCTGTTTCACAGTTTCTTTTATCTCACCCCACTCATTTATTTAGTTCCATTCCTCACTGGACTTTTAAGCAAAGTTCACTCGCTAGCTTCCGGCCTATCTCTCATCTCTTACCCCTCTCTCTCTCCTTCACTGCCTTCCTCCCTACTCCTCCTCTCCCCTCCAGCCGTCCTTTCCACTTTCTCGCTCGGTGCTGTCCATAAATTGTTCGGTATTTCTGCGGCCAGATGCCAGGTTTCCATTAGGCGCTTTGTTCCCCGGAGATGGCGCCGGTGGCCTGGGATGTGTTACCTCTGGATTGAGAGTAGAAGAGAGCGGGAGAGAAGGAAGTAAAATAAAAAGGAAAGGGAGAGTGGTATGCATCAGTATTCAAGGGGACAGAGAAAAAGATGGCAGGATAATGAGAGAAGAAATGGTGCCACAGAGATGAAAGATAAAACCTGATGTATATGACTATTCTGGTCAGAAACATTCTGCAGTTATCAAAAGGTGCAAAAATGATCACGGTATGTTTTCTTCTAGTCCAAAAGTCAAAGATTGCATTTTGTTTGAGCACATTCCCGGCGTTTTCCCTCGTAGTTATCAATAATGATGATTCATAAATCAGCAAAATGGCATTTCCTCCCCTTCATGGATCACTGAGTGTTTTTCCAGCTCTAAAACTATTCCACTGAAAGTCATTTATTCAGGAGTTTCTTTCTTCCTAATATGGAAGAGGATTTATATTTTATCTTCTGCCGTACTTTAATGAAAATGCAAATCGCATTACTACAGAGCGTCTAACAACGTTATACGACTTCCTGATTACTAACTGTGTAACCTGTGAGAGCCAAGTGTAGGAAGACGGGTTCGCTAGGTGAGACGGGTCAGGATCAAAAAGATCAGAAGACGCCAGCATAAAGGTAGATTTACCAAAGAGATGACATGCAGAGAAAACAAATGGGACACGGAGGAGGAGGGGAGGAGGTATGGACAGAATTTGGCTAGAATTAGCGAGGAAGTGACAGACGAAAGTATGGGTAATGAATTCCGAGACAGGAAGGATGAGAGAGGGATTTGGATGAGGATTTCTGCTCCTTATCTGCTTTATCTCCTCTGGTTGTTCACTACCGGTCGCTCTCCCTCCCTCCCTCCCTCCCATCTGTCAGGCAGACAGCTGTTGGCCAACTCCCTCAGTTGTTGTTGTTCACTCTCCCCGTCCAGAGTCTCCCCGATTCCACCTGAGGCCTCTGTTCCTCCGTCTCCCTCCAAATATGCTTTCATATCACACCTCCCTCCTCTCCCCCACTGGCCGCCGTCATCAGTCTGGAAGGACTCGCAGTTCTCTGCAGTGTGCGGATGGAAGGTTAAAACCGGGCCATGCGAGAACACCAGTGACATCGGCATCCAGTCCAGCAGCGTGTTTGTTGAATTTCTAGTTGGTGACGTGTTTGCGTGTGACCTGACGGATCAGAACTGTCCATGGTATTACTGCTCATGCTGCTCCTCTCTTACGGCTCCCTCTATGGCTGATCCTTTATCTTCTTCTGCTAAATCTCCTCATGATCTTTGAGAAACTGACATTTGGGGATTAATGGGACTTTCTGGGAGCTCCGAGGATACTGATTGTTTTTTTCACTGCATTCTATCATTCTTGCAGTGTGTGAGTGGAGAAGGAGGCCTCTGTATTTGCTTTCTTGCATTGCTTCCTTTAATGTTGGCGTGTTTCATAATTCCAGGTTCGCTGGTCGGATGTCGGCGGGATGGAGGAGGTGAAGCTGAAGCTGAAGCAAGCGGTTGAGTGGCCCCTGAGGCACCCTGAGGCGTTCACCCGCATGGGGATCCAACCACCTAAAGGAGTGCTGCTCTACGGGCCCCCGGGCTGCTCCAAGACCATGATAGCCAAGGCCCTGGCTAACGAAAGTGGGCTCAACTTTCTGGCTATTAAAGTGAGTTTCATTCATTCATATGAGCTTGACCAGAGTCCTTTTCTTCTTTTGCAGTGTACTACACTGATGAGTTAAGATCAGCATCTGAATTAGACAATAGAAAATCTTTAACGCCTAAATCCAAATGAATTAAAACTATTCCATAAGGTGTTTTATCAACCCATCACTTCATCAGTCCTCAAGCTGAATTCTTTAGGTTAGTAACTCACAGCAGGACGTTGGTCCACGGAACGCGTGACTGAGAACCACAACAGGTTCCAAGCTTCAGGAGACATTATGCTTACAGTAAATACAATCTGAAATTATGACACAGTCCCACTCCCGTTTTTCCCCCCTACTTCTACCTCGTCCTGGAGGTTGGCAGTGGATCCGAGTCCTCCACTGGGAATCTGGTTTGAAAGACGTTTCCTCGATGACCTGAAGGTGGTCTGGCTGCCTAACTTCCTCTGTGGAGAGCTTTCTTGTCTGCCCTTTGACCCTGTATTTGTCCCCTTTCATTCATCACCCCATCCCCTTCGCCACCCACTCAACACCCCCCCTCCCGCCTGACCAGGCCTGGTTGACGGGGATTGATTGATCAGCTTGCTGAATGGTTGATCAGTGAATAGTTTCAAAGCTGTTGCTGTGCGAGACGGAAAGCTTCGACAGAAGCTCTCAACCGGTGTCATTAAGTCGGTGGCCAGTGCTGCTGCTGCATTCTTCAACTTGGCCACGTCTGTGGTTTCAGCAGTTAGTCGTTAAGTCGGTGAAGCTTTCATTAACTGCTTACAGACTTTACATTCTACAGACCGGGACATTATGATTCAGGAGAGGACAAAATGAAAACGTTTTCGCTTTCGCTCTGGTGTTTGTGGAGTTATGTCTTTGCACTTGTTGCAAAGGCGGACTTTACACCAGCGTTACTGTAACCTCGAGCAGCAGTTTTCAAGTCACCAGAAAGTGAATCTACGGTTCAAAACATTCTGTCCTTACTGCTGGAGGCTGCCCTCCGCATCTGCAATAACGGTATCAGTTTCCTCCAGCGCAGCGGTTGCTTTGACATAGATACGTTGTCCACATTTAAATGTGGACACTTTAAGGCTCACTCTGTTTCCTCTGCGTGAAAAAAGCCCTATTATCATCTTGTCCATTTCAGTTTCCTCCCACTGCAGCCACTCAAACACACTCACGTCCGCAGATGCATATGTGCACACACACACACACACACACACATATCTGTACAGTGTCAATGGTTTTAAACTCACCAGGTCCAGCCCTCGGCTCTGCCACAGAGAGAGGAACCTGGGATTAATGGGTCAGCCTCCACACTTACTGCAGGAGACAAAGGGGCTGGGAGTTAAGTGTCGTCTCCTCCGTCAGCCCAGAGGTGTTGAAAGGGTGGATTGCAGGAGAGGAAGTTCCTCTGAGGGTTGAGTGGATGTTTATCTTTAGCTTTTGAAGAAGAGAAAGAGGAGGGAGAGAAGCTCGTGAAAGAGGTTCTCTACGCAAAATTTGTGATCCTGTCTACACGTGTACTCATAGTTGTACAACATGTGACCAACATTGGGTTCAGTCGTGGAACAAGCGTTTGTGACGGTATTTGTGTTCACTCTGAGTCTGAGGAACATAGGTAGCATATGAAGAGGACGTGCAGTGTCCTCTGAAACATCCCCACACGAAGCACCTGCCAACTGGAGTTCAGTTTAATGTCTCCGTCTTCCTCCTCTTAGTTATGATTTCAAAAAAGCAACAACAACAACAACGTTTTTATTGTATTTTCACAGCTGCACGCACAATCCAGATGTGCTTCTGTTCGTTTGTGCTCTCGTTATGACCTGCGTGAACACTTTTCTTCACAGGGGCCAGAGTTACTGAGCAAGTATGTCGGCGAGTCTGAGAGAGCTGTGAGGGAGGTACGTACGCTGCAAACGTCTGTGCATGTAAAGAAAGGAGTATTTCTGGAGAGTGACGTAACAACGTCTGAGAGCGATTCGCTGACCCCCGTTAAATGTCTGTTCTGTTTTCCTCTCCTCCTATTGTTGCCGGCGCTGCTCGCAGGTGTTTCGGAAGGCGAGGGCCGTCGCTCCTTCCATCGTCTTCTTTGATGAGATCGACGCTCTCGCCGGCGAGAGAGGAAGGTACAGCGGAAAATAGATGCCATCGTTTCAGTTCCTTCCCATCTGATAAATATGGATTTCCTCCATCAAAGCTCTTTGGCTTATTGTTCACTGCTACTGTCCAGTGTTTACTATTTTCAGAGCTGTGGTCGTTTATTGTCCAGCGATGACGAATGCACAGTCATCGCTGTGGTCTGCCCTAATCTGCCGGCTGTAGGCTGTGTCCCCACATCTCGCACAAAGATTCACTTATGAGCAGATCGAGCAAACATCCCAAAAAAGTCTGCATGACTGCACTATCAAAGCCAGCCACTCGGTTCCCATGGAGTCCTCTTAGACTTCTGCGGCTTTCTCCTAGCATAGAACATAGTCTTGTCCGGAGGCGCTTTAGTGGGATGGCACTGGGAACATCTGTGGTTTAGAGGAAGGAGGACGGGGGTGGGGGCGGGCAGAGGACAAACATCGGAGGCACACAAACACTTCATTGTGTCCTTCCACAGCAGATGGGGAAGCGTGCTTACTGGTAAACTAGTCGATGAAACTAAATGATGTGGGAAGAAACGGCGAAAGGCCAGCGAGTCCGTAGAACGTCTCCACATCAAACGTGCCACTTGCCGTGAAATGTTATTAGATGTGTATGAGGAGCTTTTCCCAACATTCAGTACTTTACATTACAAAGTGCCGCTTCTGATCAGTATGATATTTAAAACGACACGTTAACATTTATTAAAATAATACCACCACCGCCGCCGCCACTGCTGTTGGAAAGACGCGTCCTTCTGGTCTGCTTAGGAGCACCAGTCCTTCTCCTTTTCCTCCATCTCTACTGATGTAGATCTCATCACTCTCGGATACACCGTGCTGCATTTTCCACAGTTATCTGGAACACAGGTTTCACTTTGATATTCGGCACAGTGCTGATTCATTTCCAGTCTACAGGATGTGAATCTGTTTCAGCCTGTCTCCATCAATCAGTTTCTTTTGCCGGTGAGACTGTCGGGTCCTCTCTACGTTTAAATTTACAGCGTGAGGGAGCCTCCGCCTCCCTATCGCGACGTGTAATTTTGCGAATGTACTCTGTGACTCCGACTCTCCGCCCAGCTGCAGCAGTGCGTGGGCTCATGGGCTCGCCCCGGTGGTTGTGAGGCCACTGGCTGTTTTAAAACTGCACTCAGTGTTGATCAGTCAAGGTTATTTATTGGTCTTCACTTCCTGCCGTGTTTAATCAATAAAGTGTCTTATGCAAGTATTCAAAACTGTTGACACAACCGGTGTGTGTGTGTGTGTGTGTGTGTGTGTGCGCGCACATCTCAATGCAGGAGTTGAGAATCACTTCTCATTTTTAGGTTATTTACTGTGGATAGGTCAGAGTATGTTGCAGGGGGAAAGTCAGAAACCCTCTTTTCTCCCTCCTCCTCCTCTCTCGCTCTGGTCCTGCCTTTTCTCATTTTCTCCCTCTCTCTATATTTCTCTCTTACCCCACCTTCTATCACCACCTTTCTTCTTTCCTCCCAGACTCTGTCCTGCTCTCTCTAAGCCTCTTCTCTCTGTCCCGTTCTCTCCACCACCTCCCCTCAGCCAAACCATCTTTCTCAGTCCCCCTCTCTCTCCCTTCATATCTCGGTGACAGAGCTCCTTTGTGTTCGTCTGCGGCCTTGTCTCTGCTAATAATGTCTGGCACTTCCGCTGGCCCTGTCAACACAGTCTGTGTGTGTGTGTGTGTGTGTGTGTGTTTGAGCTGGGAAGGGTGGGTGGCTGCACTACGCCATGGAAAATAACCGCTTTGTAATGCAGGGTCTGACACACTGATGAGTTCCTTAAAGGACAAGTGGTGATTTTCTTTATTATATCTTTCTGCTGAAATGATCCTGGGTGTAGCCGAGGCCCGATCTACTGCAGCTTATTCCTCTGGCCTGTCGAGCTCCATCGTTGTCCAAAACGTAGTCTCATCCTGCAGCAGGCCTCATCTCCCAAAGTTTGGACCATGAATTAGCCAGTCTCATATCACCAATGACTCACTAATAACAATGGGAGCGTAACATATTTTATATTCCGTAAGAATATATATAATGTAATAAGACTTTACCAGTACGGACTTTTGTCTACTTCTACTTTCTGTGAAACACTTTTCCAAACGGATTCATTAGTCCCAGTAATTCCAAACAAGCCGATATAAGAAGGCTGCTCTGTTTCAGTGGGCTGATCCGCTTTCTGCAGACTTGTTCTGAGTGCGGTTCAGGAGGATGTCACTGGCATGGAAAACAAATTCAGTTAATGAAGGAACTGAAACTATGCAGACAGTATTCAAGAACTGGACAGTCTTCATTATGGTGCAATCCTGCAAATATCAGTGATTAGGAGCGATTTACATCACGTGCTCTCTATCATCCATCCCGCAGTCCAGTTGTTCACCTACACACTTACGTTCTCACCCAACTGTTCAGCTCTTCGGGCTCCGGGGGCGTAGGCGACCGCGTCCTGGCTCAGCTCCTGACAGAGATGGACGGCATCGAGCAGCTCCGAGACGTCACTGTGCTGGCCGCCACCAACCGGCCCGACATGATCGATAAGGTAAACAGACGCTGTCTCGCTGTCTTTATCTCTGCTTCCTCCTCTTTGGTCTGTGATTGATAAGGTTGAGAAGATGGTGTGCGTGTGTTTTGCCTCGTCTCCTCCTCTCCCTCCTTTTCTTTGTTGTGCATGACTGATGAGGTTAAAGGTCTCCCGCTCCTGCTCTGTCTTCCTCGCCTCTCTCCTGTCTTCTCGGACGGTTCAACTCGATGGAGGATTCTACGCCCGGTCTTACTGTTGGTATATTTAGAGGGATTTAGTCTACTAAAGCTTCTAGATGACAAACATGACTCCACGTGATAGGTTTTGTCTAGAACATCAGCAGACTTGTACCATTAAACGTTGGGCGAGTCCACTCGTGAAACCATTGTTTCCTCTTCCTCCTATCAGTCCTTTTACTCCTCTGTCCATGCTCCATTTTCTACCCGTTTTATCTCTTCCTCTCTCCATCCACATAAGCTTCTATGGTCTTTTATCCACCCATCTCTGTCCTAATGAAATTTCCTGAGTGCTGATCAAAGATGGAGTCTGTGCCTTGTCAAAAGGGACGCAGGAAAGGAAATTCGCAGCACTCCTCAAGCTCAGACTTTTTTCCCTTTTGGGCCTCGTTCTCTGTGTGGACTAAAATTACTCAGAGCAGTAACACAGATCCTCGGTGGAAGTGCTTCACTGTCTGTCCATCATTCAAAGGTAATAAAAATCACACATATGTAAACTCTATGTCTACTGATCCTCCCAACTGTTTGGACATAGAAATCGTGCATCTTAACCAAGAAATGAGCGCTGAGAGCACATCTGCAGTTGTTTTAGATAAGCTAAATGCATCAGCATTTGGAGATGCTCCTTGGAGAAATCCTCCACATAGAAATTTAGCATAACCCCCGATTTCTGGCCCACTTGTGGAGATTCGATCCATTGCTGCGGTGGGGGAAACGACAGCAACTTCCTCTGCAACCGTCTCACTTCAAACTTCATTAGCAGTGTGTCTGTATGAGTGAGGGAAGGGGTGGGGGGCCTGTGTCGCGGATTCACTTCAGGTAGGGGGTCAAGCCCCTGGGCAGACAGATGGGGAAACCCCAGGCGTCCTTCCACAAGTTGGCCTTCTCAGGAAGTGGTCTCCTGGGCAGCTGAGAAATCAGATTACCTCCTCCTATGGTGTGTGTGTGTGTGTGTGTGTGTGTGTGTGTGTGTGTGTGTGTGTGTGTGTGGTTGGTTTAAGTCATTACATTGGGAATTGAAGCTGCCAAATGGACAGACCCCCCTCCAGGTTTGCTTCCTCACCCTTTACAGTCTTAACACCCTATCTGCCTTTAACACCCCTTCGCCGCCGCTCCCCCTCACAGATGAGCAGGCATTTCCATACCAAATAGCAGGATATGATGGGACAAATTAAGATTAATGGGACTGCGTCGCTGTCAATGAACTTATTGTCGCCTGTTGGTGGAAGAGAGCAGGCTCCCAGGGGCCTCGGCAGCTTGATGGACACAGCGGGAGGAATGGGGAAACGAAGAGAGGGGAGAAAGTGGTGTTTGCTTTACTTTGAAAGGGGCAGGCCTGCTGTCCGTCTGTCAGCCCCTGCTGCAGGCCAGCTCGGGTTTCCGTTTCTGTTTCTTATCTGGTTGTTCCTCTGAGTCAGAATACGGTGTTATGAGTTGGGAAACATGGAACATTGATGTCAGCATCCAATTAATTTATTTATTACAGGATTAATCAAGGACATCTGACATTGTCTGAGATTGTAGTGTCTGTGTATGTGGGAATTCTTGATATTTTCTTATTTTTTCTCCTCCAGTTTATCTTGGTGTGTGTGTGTTTTTGCACGTGCACAATGCCCTTGGGCTTCCTTGTGTTACATCTTTGACAAACATGATCCGTTTTGCAATAACAAAATCATATCCTAACAAATGGAAAACAGATACTCCTCACACGAGCACACGTAGTTCCTCCCTCTGCGTTCGCAATAAATAGGTGACATAGTTCAGAATATTGCTTTTCTGTTGTGCCTGATACACACGAGTCTAAAGCACCATCCGTTACACATGCTGTGTACATGTCACCCTGCTCCGTCTCTTCTACATCATCCACTTCACCAAAACTTCCTCTTCTCTTCTTACTGAGCCAATCACTCGTCTCTGACCTGCTGCGACTGTTATGTGGCCATTGATTAGCACCACCAGGAATATTTAAGAGCCCCCTGTCACTCACTGTTGTCACTGTTTGTGGAGCAGCTGTGTCTCGCATGCTGCCTACACACACACACACACACACACACATTTGCTTAAACAGGACTTTCATCACCTGCAGTTTGTCTAAAACCACATTTTCACGTTTTTATTTTCCTTTTTCCTCGTTTGTTGTTGTGAATCCATAGGTGGCTTATTCCTGAGGAGCGATAGTGTCGGTTTGTTTGTGTACTGAATGGCCCATTTGTTTACCCTGATGTGTGCTCGGCTTCACCCGCACTATCAGGAGCCCTGGCTGCTTACAGCGGAGCCCATTACTAACAGATGGATCTTTGTTTGGGACCTGAAGTTGCCCACTGGGCTCTTATCAGATCACGGGGTCCTAACAAAACAGAGGCCGTAAAATTAGAGCCGATAGAAATGTTCAAAGAAGCAGCTCACCTGGATGTGACAGTGGCAGGGAAGACTCGTGTTAGGCTAATATCACATCAGTATACCTAGTTGTTTAATCATTTCATCTATGAAGTCAGGACGGTTAAGGAAACAGTCCCATCTGTTACTAATCCATGAAACTCCAGCTTATTCTTCAGGTTTTCTAAGCTCAAGCTCTGACGAATGTGAAAACAGTGGACCACCCAGCCGCCCTCTGATATCTGCTTGTTTTACTCACCTTGTTATGGGTAAAATTATACCAGGATGCTGTTTGAGTCAGGCAGCGGCTCCCCGGGCATGTGAACATGCTGGAAGAATGACAACAAATAAACGAGTGGTTCCTTCCTCGGTGTTTTTCAAAAACCACCATTTTATTTATTGCCCAATGTGGAAATTGCACATTTGACTCTGACGGTGTCGGCTGGTTTTCTTTCCCGCATTAATAACACTCCTTTTGCCTCAAACGATTTCTCTGTTAGTCTTTTGTTTGTTTGTCTCAACAGGAGTTTGAGAATATTTTATCAAACACGAAACAGTCCGTCGTCTTCTAACTTCTCAGTGCTGACCCAGCCCATCTCCTCTGTCCACAGATGTTCTGTAGTGTTTCCCTCTTCACCGTCAAACTCTGAAAATCAGCCCCACGTGCTGTAGTGTGGCTTCTGAACAGGAGATGGTGCCAAACTTGAAATCGTCTTTAATACTGACCCTTTCTAGAAACAAAGAAAAAGAAGATTAAATATTTCCTATAAAACTTATAGTGATGTGGAACAGCGAATGGCTGAGCTCCGTGAATAGATGTAGCTCTGTAGCATCCTGTGTAACTCTACAGCCCCAGGACAAAGCACGAGGCCTCGTGGGATGTGTTCTGAGCCTTCATGGTCTTGTGGTCTTGTGTCCTAACATTCTTCCAGGAACACAAGCTAGAGTTATTGCGCAACAGCGAACTGCGAGTGAGTGGTCCTTTCTAACCCACGACCCACAAAAAACCACCACCTGCTTAGTGGATGGTTATGTTTCCTCCCCTCTCTGCAGTACATCTGACGCTTTGTCCACTTTTTATATGGAGCATGTTAACGAGCGATGCATTAATTCATGCGTGCATGCATACTGGGTTTCAACAAGACTCGCACAAAGTGAATACCCGAGCTCGGAGCAGTTTTAGCGGGCACAACATCTGCCAGTGTTTTCCTTGCTAGTCTGGACGTTGCTAATTGTAATCACAGTTGAATCCCACCAGACTGTAATTAGTGGGCCACTTGGTAAATATTCAGCCATTAGCCAAGAGGAGCATTGATTCCTGTCCCCCCCCACCCCCTGTTCCTTCTCCGTTGTTTGCATTCACAGCTCACACCAGTGCCTCTTCATGTATGCTTTCATGCTGGTATCTCAGATCCTAATCAGTGGTGTTTCGCAAATGATATATGCTTTGTTATCGCCTTCCTGAGGAACCTGAATGTTAGGGTTTCCAAAGCGGTCAAATGAGTAATAATTCATATTAAAGGAGGTTAAATTCATGGAGCTTCAGGAGCGTGATGTTAGACGTGGTAATGATCCCTTCCATTGTGGTTTGTTCAATATATGAAAATGCCCAAAAGTTGCAAGAGTGAAATATTGTTATTGGATAAAGATGGAATGAAAATTTCCACTTTTTCTTTTTGGATTAGTTTTTATTTTGGTTTATCCTTGGCTTTGTCTCAATCACACCTAAAGGTTCTTTTAATAACAATCATGAGTTGTATAATATAAGAGGAATAACACCAAACACGTGTGCTCCTTCCATAAAGACTCTACCTTAGGACTTACGTGAAAACAACCTCCCTTGAACACTTAAACATTTCAATCTTTGTTGTGTGGCCTCACAAGAGGTCACTGGAGAATCCTCGGTTTCGCTCTGTGAATAGCTTTTTTGTTTTGCCTTTTCTTTGGCAGAAACCTCTACCTGAGCCTCGTCTCACCTCAACAGGAAACAACCTCTTGCTTGAAAAGAGGCTTTAAGCCAGCCAGTCAAAACAGGCCGTGTTTTATTTTGTGTCGGACTGACGTTATCATCTCCCTAGCTTTGCTGGAAACGCTTTTGGTGCTGTCTTAAAGGATTAGAGCTTATTCATTGTTTTTTTTCCCTGCCTACACAGTTTTGAATAGAGGCCCTGCTGCCACAGTACAGGACGTCCTGCTGAAGCCGAGCTGTCTAAATGATCCACACTGTTGCTAGTTGTCTCTGCGTAAATCCTAAACCAAAGCACCCTGAGTTCTAAATATTATTCACTGGCTGGTGTCGGTGTTATTCCCTGCTTAAATACTGTTCTTTCACCGTCCCATTTTGAGGGTATTCAAAGTATTTCCTGGCCTGATTGTGTTGCTCAGATGCTTTAATGAGAAGGCAATAGTGAGAGTTTTGGCTTCGGGATTAGTGAAGCTACAGTGGCAAAAGAAAACATAAAGTGTGTGTGTGTGTGTGTGTGTGTGTGTGTGTGTGTGTGTGTGTGTGTGTGTGTGTGTGTGTGTGTGTGTGTG
>JAUMTR010000002.1:18166659-18250223 GCA_032270685.1 Microctenopoma stevenorrisi
GTGTGTGTGTGTGTGTGTGTGTGTGTGTGTGTGTGTGTGTGTGTGTGTGTGTGTGTGTGTGTGTGTGTGTGTGAGCGAGCAGGTAATGGGATACCACCTGGGGATGGATGAGCTCTGGGAAGCGGTGTGCATGTGTGTTTGTGAGCATTGGGGAAGCAGGATCCCAAGGCAAGTATCAAACTTCAAGGGCTATATTAGTTTCGTCTTACACATGTGTGCATCCAAGAAAACCAAATCAGAAAGCCTCGAATCCATCCGAATGCAGAGAAAAACCTGCGTGGCCAGACTGACGATGGTTATGTGGCTCAAAGGTTTTACTGGAATAAAGGTAGAGAAGGGTCGTCTGCAACATTCAAGCTTGTAATTAGGTGATTAATTATGTGTAAAAACGTAAATAATGGGAAATAAAGCTGTGATTTTATACTTTTTTTTTCCATTCCTTCAGAAGAAACTACACTGCAGTTCTGTGAGCTATACTTTTCCGTTTGGTGAGCGAGAGAGAAAGACGTGAGGACAGTGTGTGTGTGTGTGTGTGTTAGGGGTTGGAGAGGAGTGAATGAGGGAGGGATCGGGAGGAAATGAGGGCTCTTTGTGCTCTGCTACCTGGCAGACATCTCCAGCATGTGTCGTCTTGCCTCTTGGCAAGCTGAGACCACCGGCGCCCTTGGAATGCTCTCAGTTCAGGAAATCTCGTTTATTCTCATAAATGCTTCCAACCAACGGCGAGATGGGCCGTGCTGCTGTGAAGCTCGTATAGTTCCTTCTCTTTGTGTCTCTATTCTAGTTTTCTCAGAAGTCCATACGTACCAGTGCGGATGCTCGGAAGCCTCACTGCTGCGTGTTAAGCAAATTTATGTGGCAGTGTTATGTTTGCCAAAACAAAATGTAGATTTTGAAGTAGAGTAAATCTACTCTGGTGGAGTGAAGCTGGCTCCTCTAGTCTGTATAAAGTCGGTGCGAAAGCAGTCGTCATTCACCGCCATCAGCAGACCCACATATAGAACAGAAGCTGGTGGGGGACCAACTGGGGGGTGAAACAAATAATAAACCCATTGTATGTTCCAAATATCCCCTGCTGAAGCCCCCCCCCCAGCCCAGCTCTCTGCTCTGTGGATCCCGACACCACATTAAGAGCTGCTTACAAGTGGATAAGGTGTAGGTTTTGGGGGGATTTGAAATGGGAGTTGGTGGAGGAGGGGTTCCATTTAATGTCACAAAGGGAGCTACAGTGCATGTCCCATTTTTCCTGTGATTAAAAAGCAGGTTTGTGCTCCATCTTTGCTCTTGTTAACGCACAGTGCAGCCATGTTGGGAGAGCAGCTGAATAACTGCACTGTTATTTGCTGTCGCCCTTTTAAGGCCATACTGAACAGGCAAAGGGAGTAACACTACCTGCATGTATAAGTTCCACTGGCTTCGGTTATCTTTATCGCGAGTTAAGTTACCTGTAGCTCAAATGAAATCCATCCCGCCCCAGGCACATCTGTGAGAAGCGCCATTTGGCTGTCAGAGCAGGAGTCATATTTCCACGAACTGGGGCTAGTGTAGGTTAATTTCTTCATATGTATGTGTTGGGAGGCATGACAGCTCAGTGGGCAGAGCGTCTTCAAACCCAAGGGTGAGCGAGTTCGATTCCCAGTCCCACCAGGTTACATGTCGCGGTTGGACAAGACACCGATTCCCGAAAGTGTGAGAGAGTCTCTGAAAAGTAGCCTGTCTAAACGCTGCTCCTGCCAAGTGTCGATTTCATAATAAGTGCAGTGGTACCTATAGAACAGGCAGCTTACACTTCTCAAAAAGGTGCCATCAGTTCCTAAAGATACACCCAGGTTTCAGAGCAGCATCCACACAGTGTGTTTCAGGGCAGGTCTGCACAATTCAGCTGGGCGATGCTAATGCAAGGCTGCTTCCGCGACAGCAAAGCTTTCTACTAGAAGAGTTTGGTTCGCTGAACTGACCTGCCTGCTTTAGAGACCTTTACAAATATTCCACACAAAATGCAAAATTCAAGGTTCTAACTGCTTAACAATCCCAGAGGATTTGGACGGATGCTACAATATGGTAAACATGACCCTGTCCCATCGTCTTTGAGACGTGTTCCTACCATCAATTCAACATCACTTCATGTGCGTTGTGTTTTTACGTGGGATTGGATTTGGACAGAGCTGCATCTAATGCTTATTGAAAGTCTTCTGTTCGTTTGTTTTTGAAACTAATTACTCTAATTATCAACTATGAGAAAATAGTGAAATATCGCATGTATTCCCCGCAATAACCCCGGAGGGATCATCAACAAAGATTGTTGTTGACTTAGCTAATCTTCAGATTGACTGATCGTCTCAGCATGAGTCATGAAACTGTTTATTATCGAATGTTTTTCTCTGCACCAGAAAGCAGATGTGTTTTTGCTGACCTCTAATTAGTGTTTTCAGCACAGTGATGGCTGCATGATAAAGTTGCATTATGTTGAATCGGAATCACCCACAGATCTTCCTGAAAGTTCCGCGGAGTGACTCGACGGGATTTTAGCGTAGGGGTAGGCGAGCGTCTTATGCATGGCTCGTTCCCCTGCGCATGGTGTGGTTCTCAACAACACTGCGGCCTTCAGCATGCACTAGCGCAGTCTGCAGCTCAGTTTGACGTGTCTCATCGCAACACACGACTCAGACAACACCTGCTCGTCTGTGGCCGTGGTTCTTTCCTGGATAACAGTGTATTCCTTTTCCTTTATCTTATCTTTGATGCTTTTAGGAAGAACATGTGAAAATGCTTTAGGAAGAAGCCAGAAACATGTTTGATGTTGCAAAGTTGGCACCTAAATTGGAAAGAGGATGACTAAGCCATTCGTGTCTGTGGACGCTGTTTGGGGACAGCTCCCCGGTGTGTGTGAAGGTGTGGGACCAGCTCTTTTTTTCCCTTGCTTGTCATCTGTGAAGTCTAAGCTATTAATGCCACTCAAGATGTCCCCGGAAGCGATCTCGCCACAAAGAAAACCCAAAACCTGACTGGGGTTGTATGGGGGAAG
Source organism: Microctenopoma stevenorrisi (assembly GCA_032270685.1). Taxonomy (NCBI): domain Eukaryota; kingdom Metazoa; phylum Chordata; class Actinopteri; order Anabantiformes; family Anabantidae; genus Microctenopoma; species Microctenopoma stevenorrisi. Next base: position 18,169,685 of record JAUMTR010000002.1, read on the forward strand.
CAGGGAGTTGAGTATTTCTTGTGTCACAGGGCCACAGGGAGGTCCCATGCTAAATTCTGCTGCCTGACAAATGAAAGAATTTCAGAGGTTGCCTTGTCCCCCGTCCTCTTGGCCAGACTACAGAGCTAATCTCTTTCATGTCCTCTTCTTGCTGGCAGGGGGAGATGGGCGGGTTGGGTTAAGGGGATGCTCCAGTCTTTCTGCTTCTCTGAGATCTCTGCCTCTGCTCAACAGATTGCCTCGGGGAGTTGTGGCTGTGCCTTTCTTCTCCATCATCCTTCTTCTCTTCGCTGTATAACTCCACTGATCCCTTTTGCTCTAAGCCTTCCCCCTTGCTCCTTCCCTTCTTGGGCCTCTGAGTTGGACTGCTTTCCCGTTGGCTTTCCCCTCTTCCTTCCTTCCTCAGTCCCTCCACTAATAGATCCCTTGTTCCTGACTAGTCAGGGCTGCCAGTTGAGCGGTCATTCGTGGAAGATTCATTCGCGGCACAGTAATTGTAAACAGAGAGAGTGCAAAAGAGGGCCGTTCGATCATCAAACATACTGGTCACAGACAGAAAGTTAAACGAAAGAACTCTCCACACGGTTTCTCTTTCCTGCTGCGTCCTTCCTCTTTTCATCTCTCTCATGTCACTCTTCCCCCTTTAACTCTTATTTTCTCGCCCTCATAATTCAGGTCCTATTTATATGGGTATGGATGATTTGACTAGTAAATAAATGTTGCATGCAGGTGGTCACATACACAACAGTATCGGGTATTGTACGCCGTGAGGCTGAAACAAACCGATGGACTTTGCTCTTCTGTGTCCGTACATGGCACAGAATATAAATATGATGGAATCATTTCCCTATATTTGGTAACACCATTTTCAGATAAATATTTCTTCTGTAGTAATTTCACAAGCGATATAATGTCCCTTTTAATCAGTTTTAAAGTCACACACTATAAATACTTCATCTGTACTAAGAACTAAGTCAGACAAAGTCTGAGAAATCTTTATTAATATATGTAATATGCAGAGAAACAACAGGAAATATCAAAGTGACACAATACAAGAAAAAATATTCCATAACTTTACTTTGCTTGGCAGACGCTTTTATCCAAAGCGACTTACAGGGAGCTAGCGCTGGGTGTCTGGCTCAGAGACACACCTGGTAGGGGATGGACTAGGACTCAGATGGGTTTCAAACCTGCGACCTTCTGCATCACGTCTGTGTGGAGAATGCGATTTCTACAGAGTGAGTTTCTTCAACTTGGCCCGGCAACAAGAAAATGTGTTTGTTGGCTGGTGGAAACGGTAAACATGAGAGAGGATGACACGGGGAATGTGTGCCTGTGAGAATCCAGGAGTGCTGAGCAACCAGACCTGTCCCTGACCTCCAATGATTGCTCCTGAAGCCTGTGCTGTAAGCCGTCAGCAGTCTTTCCTCTGCAGTTGTAACAGTCAAAGAACATTGCTTTCCCTTTAAGATGTTTTATCTTTTGTTTTCTGGATCCCGGTTCTAACGGTGCATGTCCTCGTGTCTGTTTCAACAGTTTTTCAAGTTTCTTTCCGGCTGTTTCCTCTTTACTTTGTTCTCATTCAGTGTCACATCACCAGATTTCTTTTGTGTTTAAGACCGTGCTTACACACCTTGAATGAGCAGCTTCACCGGGAGTGTTTACTTGTCTGCTCTCGGACACAAAACCACCAAACGACCCATGCCTTGCCATTACTCGGTTCTTTCCACAAGCCGTTATGAAGAGTGCTTTTTAAGCCTGGCTTCTGTATGACTGGGGCATAATTTATTGTCCCAATTATGTTAAAGAATATTTGCTGCACACAATTACAGTAAATACTGGACATACTCAAGTATTCCGTTGTATTTAATGCTTCAACAAGCAGATTTTTCTTATCATTTCTCTCATGATCACTGTAAAATTAAAGTATTTCCTACTTTGACTTCATGTCAAGGAATTTAGTTTTCCCTACCGTCACTCTTTGAGAAAGCGCGTGTAAGTGTAGTGTTTCTGCTCTGCTCAACTAATCTCCATGTTCAACATTCTCAGATTAGCTTATGTTTGGGAAACAACACTTGTTGCTCCCTTAACGTACACATATACATCCCTATGTCCCTGAGGAATGGGGAAAATCAAAAAAAGAGACTCTTTTGTGCACTGATTTGGCTGCGCTGCCCTTGAAAATGTTAATTTTGTGCCTTGATTATGGTGTACGGTTTCTCTGAAGACAAACAAAGCACACTAAATTCAGCATGGCCAATTTGTCCAATCCCAAATTGAGGCACATGGAAATGGAGAGAAACCAATTAGGAGCCGGAAGCCACTAATTAAAAGCTGCATGCACTACATATTGCATCAATTTTATTTTCTTTAGCAATGGCCAGGCCCATAATAAGAGCTTGCTCGTACTCCAGTGCACATTCCGGGACAGCTGCCTTCTGTGTTTGGCAGGGCCTCGTGCACAGAAGCAGCACTATCTACCAGTCTCCCTTGTTGGTAGTTTAAAATGGTGAAAAACAAAAAAGCAGAAACTGGGGAAATTTAGAAAAACTCCACATCATTCAGAATACACGAGAAACCATTCATTAGACCTTTTCAACAAGAGTCTGTTTGCAGAACTGTTTCCCTTTCCTGGATTATGTTCAGTGGATTGCTGCCAATACATTTTGTGTGTTGTGAATTGGAGATTGCATTATGCTCAAGTGGTTTGGGTGGTTAACCAATACGCTTGCTTTGGAAGGGTGCAGGGAAACATGGAGCACCTGAGGAAAGCCGCAGGGTTGCTCTGAACAGTGGGCTTACAAAGACCAGATTTCCAGGGGAAAAGTATTCATTTGGCACCATGACCAAGGACATTTGCCTTTGCACTCGTATTGTAACATGTTGATACACGTTTTGTGTTTAAAAAATATATATAAAGTTTCAGTATTTTCTGGAAATTTGAAACAAAATGAGCCAAGATTCGCAAAACTATTTCAGTATTTCCCCGCAATGTTGCAGCACCTCTGTGGACATTGTTCACCACATGACAGCCCTGATACGGTTTGTTATTGATGTCTGAGTAAAAAATAGTGTAAGTCTTACACAAAATCTAGGAGAGGCTATTTCCTGTTTTATATCAAGCTTAACGTCTTGCGTCTATTTCTCGCTCATTGTCTTTCACATCTCTGCAAACTTTTCACCTCAGGCTCTTGTGTAATTGTTGTACATGAACCCTCATAATAGCCACAAACAGTTAAGATCTATTTTTAGGAATAAAGTGACATTCCTTTAGTTGTTGTAATCTAGGATAGCTGTTTGGGTTTATTCCACTGTCGGTTTAATGTCCATTTCATTGATGCAGAAGAACTCCAAGTAAGAAAACACACAGCGAAATCGACATGGTTAATTCAGCACCTAGAAAGTTTAATTTAATATTTTGAAAGTGTCTATATCGATCCACTTAACACAAAGTTAACACTACACTTTTGTGTTAAATACTTTACACGTTGACAGAGTTGACATCTGTGAAACCAAAGTGTGTGGGCGGAGTCTAAATACAACGCTGGTGTGATCACCTCAAATATTTCCAACATTTTAATCTGAAAGTTTTTCATTTCTTCCTTAGGAGTTTAAATCAACTTTGAAATGTTTAACTTTGATATTTCAGCACTTCACCGCTTGCTGTGGACAAACTCACTATCACATACACAAAATGTATTTTTTGCATGACCCTGTGACCCTGGGCCACCAGGTGCATGAGCAGTTGCCCTGTTTTGCCACATCCTCTGGTCATTGCTTCCTTCCCTGCCGTGATCACTGTGTCACTCCAAGGAGAATACAGCCTTCCTCCATTGCAACCCTTTTCTCAAATGATGGAGAGAAAAGAAAAAAAAGAGAGGAAGCAACACAGACCTTGTCTCTTCCTTTCCATTGCACCTAATGGTTTTTCCAGACACCAAACACTGAAGGCTGACCTTCCCTCTCAAACTGGATTTTTCCTGTACCCTACACCTTGGATTTCAGGAAATGTACAAAACAGGATAACACCATATGCTTTACAGCATATTTCATGTGTCAGTATTCTTTCTTTTTTATTATGTTGAGAGACAAAAAACACTTGAGAATCCAGTGACATCAGCAGCCAAGGCTGCATTTTTTCCCCCTCTATAGTCTTCGTGAGATTCGAATCAAAGTCTAAGTTTTCATCAAATAACCCTAACCCTGATTTTTCAGAGATAACTAAACCTCACTCAGTAAAGCAGGGCTTAAATACAGTAATTATAAAATGCTTTTGAAATAGCAGTTACAGTTGTAACCTGGACACCAACAACTAGCGAATGACAACTCCTAGCCCGCACCAGGTGCGTTCTTAAGCAAGACACATCAACACTAGCTTCTTGTAAGTCTCTTTGGATAAAAGCGTCTGCCAAGCAAAGGAAAGTAATTATTGTGAAACTGTTTTTGTTTCTGCATAAGTGTGATTGATCTGCTCATGACACTTATTGAGTACTAATCCTTTAAGAAAAACAAATCCAAAGTGGACAAATTGACCATATATTACAGTTGAGTCCATATGAGCCAACTGTGCCCGTGTTGGGTTTGATGCGATGACCGTTCAAGCCCATTTTTACTTAGTATGGGCTACGGTGACAGGTAGGTCGATTCAAACTGTCCACTTCCTTGCTTAGGAGTGTCCACCTTTCACCCAACCTGCACTCAGCCTGATTGTCAGTATCTCATGTCCATTCCTAACATGTGCTGAACGATGACAAGCTGTAAGCTTCATTTTATCTCTGTTGGTACTACCAGCTACCCCTACCCCAAAGTGGAAAAGCCAAAGTACATTGTTTCCCTTTACCCAGGATTACACACAGTACGGCCATGTTGATACACACTCACATCTTCTCTCCTTTCCTCACTGTGTGTTTGGTATGAATTCATTTATTGGTAACTGCTGCTCACTGCACCTGTCTCTATTTATGGCGGCACCATAAATGCGTTGCGTCCATTCTCTTGCCTTACCCACTCTGCACTTTCCTCACCATGTTTGCTTTTCCCAATGTTTTTCCTTCTCCACAATCAAGGGGGAATTATCTGTCTTCCGGGAAAAAAACGCAGCCCGCTAATTTTAGATTGACTTGATTGAGCTCGGAGGCGAAAGGGATCAAACCCACATCCGTTGAAAACCAGGGATGCTAATTCTAACCATAACATAGCTAACATATGTTTTTCTCTCCCTAAGCACTGATTTGAGACTCACTTGAAGCTGGGCTTCTGGGCTGCTTCCTTTTCGACTCTACCCACTGTGAAGAACCTTTCTTTTTGTGGCATGTTTTGTGGGTATTGGCCCACCATATGTATATTTATAGTGACCGGGTCATGACACACGAACACAGACTACTTGTTCTCTCTTAAGGACATGAGGCCGACACCTGTCTTCACTGTTTTTGTAAATGTGAAGATAGATTCTTTGTACTGAACTATTGTTGCTTCATTTATTTTCAGAGTGTTGAACCTTCATTTGTTAAAACTGGATTTGACACACATCGCGTGCCAAAAGCCATTTATAAATCTTGAGTAATGAAAGGAGGTTGTTTTAATGGATATTTGTAACAGGCTTATAGCTTATTTCCATGTAAATCCTTGGACATTGTAGAATTCCATGTTAGTAAAAGCATTGTACACCAAATCCCACTCGGAGAAGGTCCCATTTCTATGTTTTAGAATTATTCATGCTGTATAATTGATTTCTCATGGAATTTCAGAAGAGAAAAAGTAAAAAGATTATTAAAACAGCTGAACTGTAATTTTGAAGGATTGTAATTTTATAGTTTGGGTTTTTTTTTTTTTTACCTTCACCATAGTTTTCATGAATTCACTAATGTTTCTCTGTAATATTTTTTAATACAAACAAGATGTGCATGCTGTCCTGAACCGTGGCATGTCAAAATCCCACACCTCATCCATCAACAATATTAGACATTTGTCACATCCAGCAATACTCCAGAAATGGTATAAGGAGCGTAACGAATGGTTGGACTCTGACTTGGGCATCTTCAAAGGGAGCCTAGTAATGACAACGTTGCTAGCATTTTGTCCCTCAGGGTCCACTGCAGAGATGCTTAACTGTGGCTAACTACCAGACCAATTACTTACAGAGACGACTCTCGGAAGAGACACTTGATGCCGCTGCCACAAACCCGATCCCAGCTCCCCCACATCCACTCGTCTGTTGAGTGTAATAGCTCTGACCTAAACCCTAATCCACTATTGAATGAAGCCCCGAGGCCATTCTCAGCTTCAAATCATGATTTGTGTCGCCACTTTTCCTGTCAAGACTTTGTTATTGCCATCTTTATCTTGGGGAAGTCAACATTTTACAGTGTGTTTATTGGTGGAGGGGATTTGACAAATATAGTTTTCAGGTTCATTTTTCTGTTTCATGGGAAAAATGGGAGGAAGTCATTGTATATGTCCTGTGAAGTTTGAACTCAGCGCAGGGACAGGCAGTACTTCACAGATGGGAAAAGGTTCTGTAGATGATACTTAAACATCCTATTTATGTTTTCCTGAAATCATAGGTTTGTTAAACAAGGACGTTTGCCACAAAACTAACCCTGGATATTAGTATAATAAAAACAGGAGACATTTAAGCATCTGATGTTTGTTTGCAAGTCACAGTGAAACAATGACTGTTTGCACAGTGACAAAGCCAAGAAACATACAATATCCTCTCTGGAAAATACACATAGCCCAATCACTTCATTACTCTTCTCGGGCATGGTCGTACAGGAGGGATTTAACACAATCCTAGTCGATAAGGGAAGTGAAGTAGCTTAGAGACTAGCAAACTGTCCATCATTCCCTAAGCATGCTGCCAAGTCATCGGAGACTCCAATTCAGCTGGTCAAGCCAGCAGTCATGTCTCATTCCCTGAGTCCTCCGCTATCCCCCCAGCTTAGTCCCCATCTGGCCAGCGGTTCTGTGCTAAAGCTGGGAGATGCGTAGGGTCTAACTCTTACACACTAAAGCATTACCGTCTGTCCAAGACCCACAGAGACAAGATGGTCACCAGGTGTCTTCCTGTCTTCAAAGTGTCGGCATCGTTAATCATGCCCCCACCCCTTCCCCGTCGCCTCACATGTGTTTTATTTTCCTCATCCCTCACCCCAAGTCCACACCCTTACTACTTATTTTCTGCTTTTTACTTTATTTTTGGACAGTCTGTCACCCAGCTGCATTTCCTGCGGGGTTTATGTACAGTCGTGGCCTGATGAAACCACATTGGCTAAACAGCATGCCAATGCAGTCGCTGTGATTCACATAGGTTGGTGGAGGGGGATAATTCAAGAAGCCTGTCAGTTTAGGCCCAGAGGATACTGCTAACCCTCCCAACCTCCCCTTTAGCCCCAGATGACTGCTGTTTTGCTCTAATGTGGCCACTTTTATTCTCAGCTCCCCTCCTCCTTGGTTCATCCACTCCTTCAAAGGAAAATGTATCTTTCATCTATCTTTGCTAATAGTATTAACACAGCTCATGCTTGGAAACACAGCCTCCACAGCTGCAAGGCCTTAAACTGCTTCAGAGAAGAAGTGCTAACAGACTTTTTTTCTTGTAGGAACAGTGAGGGGTATTTATGTCTTTCAAACCTATGCCAAATATTTGCAGTTTACAAGTCTGGTGGCACTGCAGGGTATGGGTTTCTGTTAACAAACAGGAAGTTGTGACTGCATAATAAGATGATAAAACCTTGTGCTTGTATCTTTTTGTAACCCCCGGACACTTGCAGATAATGTGAATCATCACAGGGTTTGTGTTTGTGGAGCTCTGTTCTTTTGAAATCATAAAAATACGCACATCCTTTTTGTCAGTGTTACTGTTGTGTGTGTGTGTGTGTGGTTCATGTCAAGGTTGGGCCTCTCTTTTTTGCTCCTTTGGAAAAGCAAATTGAGTTTAATTTGGCAGGTTTGCTGCCGAGGTGCACTTTTATTGACGGTGTGGAGGATGCACTCTTGATGCCCTTGCTGACGCAAAACCAAGCATGTAGAAAAAGAACTCTTTCCTCTTTAAAGCACCAGGGGGACTACTTCTGTAGTTTTAAATCGTTAAAGAGGGGATTGGGCTAGAGAAAGGGAGGGATGGGGTGTTCAGTTGTGACTGTTTCACGTGCCAGGTCTGTAATGTGTTCTTCTGGGCTGTGAGTTGGCTGAACTCTGGGCTGTGGCGCTTCGGGAGAGGAAGTCCCTAGCCTGGGGAGTTTCAGACATCCTGTTTTGGAGTGCCATTGGCCAGAATTGGGGTTGTTGCACGCCACCTGCAGACTGTAGGATCACATCTGCCAATACACCATGGATAGCAGCTGAGCGTCTCACCTGCAGTTTCAATTAGTTTGAGTTTATACTGCTACATCTTAACGTTGCTTTCCAAACAAACAAGCTCATTGTTTAAGAGAACAGTATAAACTAAAGTTATATATAGTCATTAGTTTTAGTTTATAGTTTAGTTATATATGGAAATCATTCCCCATGAAGGAGGTGTACACCACAGAGACTTAATATCTGATATAATGTGTATTTTATGTTTCTAGGAATTTTGCACATGTTGAATTTGATTCATTAATGTTGGGCATTGTGTTAATGTGACATCTTAAGCAATGCACACTGTAGCTTACAATACATTTCTGTGCAGTCACTGCTTGGTACGTTTGGTTTTTATATGTGTTTTCCATGTTTATATTGTACATGACAATAACCATTGACAAAAAACGAACACTGATTCAGTAATCGTACTCTGTTTGTTGGGATTGTTCTTGGATTTTAAGGAAAGCCTTTGACTGTCATTGCATTAGTAGACCTGTTCTCCCCAGGAGCTGATAGAGCAGGAAGTTTGGTGGAGATTGCGCTCCCTTGGTTGTTGCTATTTTGGACAACAGGATAGGGTTTGTGTCTGTCTCGACCAACAACCACCCTCTCCCTCCTCCTCCTTCCTTGATTGGCCTGGTCTGTTTATTTAGAGTCATTATCACCAGACCAGCTGCATTTTAGTCTTTCCTATCCAAATGGCCACCATGTGACCTTTTTCTAGCCCGTACACTATCAGCAGGGGGTTGTTCTCGACTCAGGCCGAAACTGTTAACTACTATCAACTATTCGATAATTCCTAAGAGGATTAAACTAACAAATAAACACAAAATGAGACACAGATGAGCCCGGGAATACCAAGAGGTTAATAAGAATAAAGAAATTCTAGAAATTTGATTCTGGATAAAGTCTAAACTGAGGTTCCCCCTAACCTTATAAACAGTACCTTTGCATAATCACAGAAAGTAGAACCATTGACTACTTGAGTATTTTCCCAATAAAAAACTGTCCAGATGAATAGAATCAAATTTTTAGGATTATTGAGCATGTGTTTAGACAGTAATCAATGTATAATTCCAACAAGTATTGAAAAGCATTGTTGATTGTCCCAATTCTATTGACCACTAAAATGTACCTGCACTGTCTGGACTAACCTTCATGACTCTTAAACCACAGCATATACAGTAATGATCACGGGTCAGAGGAGGCGTGAGACAGGACCAACCGATTGTTAAGACTGAATAATAGCATTGCTTCTGAACTCAAGTTCTTACTTTAGTTTTTTTTTTTTATTGCATTTGTGTCTCAAATGTAATCTTAGACAGTGTTTTCCCAGTTACCCAGTTATCTAAGGAGGCTTTTTTGCCATTTTTGTACTTCCCTGGTGACTCAGGCACACATTGTGTCATATATATATACATATGTACATATGTGCAAACAACAGTGCTGCTGTTGTGGGGCTGTGAGATGCTCATCTGGCATCCCTTAACTGGCCTGAAAAATCCTAAATGCTGTGAGGGCTCAACTTTTAACCCCAGGAAAGCAGCAATAGACCTTATAACCCAACTTCAAAGCGTAGCACTTCAAACGAACCCAGGCACATAGGTGGTCAGCTGGGATAAAAAAAGCTTTTCCATTTGTCAGTCCAATTACTTATATGCATTGTGCTCCTCTTAAAAACAGTGTGCATAGGTTTGCATTATTACTGTTGATAACAAGCGCCGCCGGTGCTTATTGCAGGCGGCATTTGTGCTGTTGTGCCAGGAAATAGTCATGTAGTATATGAAATGTTATGTCACAAATGAGGGCTTCCCCCCTCCACAAAGAAAAGATAAAGAAAACACGTGTCTATCTGTTTTATTCCATATCTTTTGTCTCTCTGCATACAACCCCTACCCCCCATTCTCCAACCCTGACGCTAGCTTGTCTGAGTGGCCTTTTGCCATGCATTCCTCCCTTCCCTGTTTGGCCTCTGTCTCAGGAAGTGGCCCAATTAGTGGATAAACACTAGGGAGGAGGGGCTGGGGATTTTGGGGGGTAGTAGTGGTGGTCATGGGTGGGGGCACCAATTAGGACTCTATGGGCTCCAGGATCAGGTCCTGAAACTATACAGCAACTCCCACCCCCTGTGCTTAAACCAGTACACTGCCAGCAAGAGAAGCAGAGGAGAGGAGGTCATGGAGAGGAGGTTGGAGTAGAGGGATGCCAGTGGAAGAGTGACAAATATACGAATAAGTCAAATTCCCAGACCCAGAAGTATGATTAGAAGTGACCATCCTTTGTGCATGGTCACCGTAGCTACTGTCAATCATCAGCTGATGCTCACTTAATTCATAAAAACAGTTTTAACACAAAAAATGACATCTCTTAATTCTGTGCCAAGAATGTAATTAATTATCCAAATCTCTGCGCTGTCACTTTGCTCCGTTAGACAGTGACAAACAGCCAGGAAAAAGTCTTTGGTAATTAATGCACTCTTTAATACATTTCATAACATATTGAAAATAAAGAGCAGCTTTTAAATTAAATTGAACTGTTGGCGTGTCTCGCATTGAAACTTCTATGATATCCAGTCAGAGCAGAATAAAGCACACCACCCCCCCAAGTCCATAGATCCATAGACACATTTAGAGAGATGCCCTATTACAATTTTGTGTAATATTATTATCGATTTGATGATCTGAATCATCAGGAAGTGGGCAAATACATTTTCACAGCACTGTAGCATATTGCTGGTAACATTTTCTCATCTGGAAAAAATAACAAAAAAATGAAACATAATTTTTTTTCCCAAAGTGGACTTTACTGATGGATTCTGCCTTTCCACCTCGAGCGGGCCCTTATTGAGGAGGTGGCACATGTATTTGTGGTTTAAACTATCTGTAGATTGACTAGTGCAGAATGTCGACATTGTAGCCTCAGGACAAGGAATCTGCAAACAGCAGCATAATTAGGCATGTTTATGATCAAATAAAAAACACGTCATTTATAGTTAATTTCCTGTTGGGTTTGGTAGACATTTCCTTTAAGCAACAAGTTTCCTGTGCTTGAATCTTTCTCGTATTTTTCTATACTTCTGCGTCATGGATGATCACCACCGGGACGCAAACTGTTTGCATGTTCCTTGTGTGTGACTACAATATGCCTTTAGGAAGGGGAATCACCTAAATGTGTACAGGGAGATAACTGTATGGTGTTTATATTCACATCGTGCCTCTCAGATTACAGTGGAATGCTTTTAACAATTTTCTAAAATGTGATTAAAGGTGACACAGGCTTGTTGTGTGCACATGCTTACCTTCAGTAAGCACTTTGACATATGACACTTTCATTTCCCCAAGGTAAAAAATGATTGAATCTGCCGAGCACGGTAAAAACTCAGCTTGCAGAACTTGACTTGATATCACTAACTGCCAGGTATTGTTTGGTGAGATTGTGACGACTAACAGAACAGTTCGTTCCGTTGCCTCACAGCACGTTATAGTCTGGCTCATTAAAACCCTAGAAATTACAATTAAACGAGTAAATCATTCTGCCGTAACGACATCATGCAGTCAGATTCATTGCTAATAATCTAGGTTATAGTGAAATATTCAACACGTTATTGTATTTAAATGCTATTGCTCAGCGTGTTTTTGGTAGAAATTCACTTTTTTGTATCTCCTGTTTGAATACGTGTCTTATAAAACCTAATGTTAATAAGGAAATTAGCTGCAGCAAATTTGGTTTTACAAAGGTTTAGGGGTGACTATCCATACAGGTAAAGCTAAACTTAGACTTTTAAAGTAGCAGTAAACTAAACTCAGTCATTTAATTGACCCAGCTCTCCCCTTTCCATTTTACAGTTATTTCATCTGGCAAATATGCACTCTGCATTCCACCTCCGTCAGTGGTGGCACATGCTGCTGCATTCCCCTAAACAGTCACTTAACCAACAGTGCAATTACAGTCCCTATATGCCCGAACCGTTGGAAGGGATCGTTAGATAAACAAACGTTACTCGGTGGGTACAAATTATAGACGCAATGGCCGAGTTACAGATGCATGGCTCTCTTTCAGCAGAGCGTTTTAGTATTGGTGTGTGTTGTGTTGCCAGCATGTCTGAAAATGTTTGCGTTCTGATGGAGATAGCAGGAGAGAGACCCCTGTCAGGATGTGTTGGTGTCAGTGTGGACCAATTACAGCGAGCAGCTACTTACAGTCAGTTTCTTCCACGAACAGGGACAGTTGAAAGGTCACTGTCTTTAAATGATGGTATTACTTTAATAATTAATTTGAGATGGCACGATAACAAGCATTCACTGTGATGACTGCACAAAGCAGAAATGCTTTCATGAACTCCAGTGATTTGGTACCAAGATATCCAAGGCTCTTTGGGGATGCAAGAAGAGAGGGTTAAAAGTGAGAGATGGGTTGTTTGACAGGGTCGATGAAGCTAAACACAGGATATAAGACAGTAAGTATTGTATTATCTAAATAGAAAGAGCACAAGGCTTGAAACAAGATCTCCCAAATTACACATCACGGTGTTTGGTACATAAATAGTCATTTCCGCACACAGACCAAAAAAGATAAAAATCATGCCTCCCACTGAAAATGGGATTCCTAACTGTAAAAGTCAAGCTATTTATGGTATGCACCGCCGCTCTCTTTTTCCTTTTTCTCTTTCTTGATGGACGTTAAAAGCCACCTTCAGTCGAACTGTGTGCCAAGATTAACTCAGGCAAGCAGTCGCTCTTCTGACAGTGACGGCTCGTCTGTTGTCATAGCAGGGACTGGAACCTCATACAGACATATTGTAGTCCCCTCTCTGAAAGATTTACAGCCCCCGAAGTGCTGTGGAATTACAGTAGAGTGGGGGCCTGCTGTGCCGAGGGCCTCAGACACCGAGAGGCAGCCTGGGTCCTGGGACAGGGGCTCTAAAAAGGGTGTGAGTTATAAATACTTGACAGCGCAGTAAAACTGTCACAGTCTTCCTGAAGCAAATGCAGTCGTTTTATGAACACTTATGTATATACAGTACACGCACGCACACACACACACACACCCAGGCCAAACGTCCAGCTCCCCTTTTACTTCCTGTGTAAACAGGAAGTTGGATGGCAGAAAGAGCACCTGGACGGTATTCCGATATTAACACTTTTTAACACACGCACGCAGTTGACAATTTTTAACAGCCTCTGTTGAGAGAGGGGTGAACATGTTGTTTAGTAACCACCGAGTGTGAAACTAGTCAGTGTGAAGCCAAAGCGTTTGTTTCATAATGTTTTCACTGAACCACCATTCAAAGCACTCAGTGACCCATCTTTCCATGTCTGGATCTACATGTGCATTTGCTGCTGAGTCACAGTCACATCTATCCGGTGGCGTTTACTTTAAAACATGTTTCATGTTCACTTAGAGAATTTCTGAACCAACTAATGTCTGCATGTTTTATTTTTATCTTCTTTTATTTTGTAATTTCAGGCAAAAGTGTTTCCTGTGCGAAAACAATAGTCAAAGCAGCCAGATGAATGTCGTGTTGAGTTATTGAATTGTTAGTGAGTTATCAGTATTGATTAGCTTCACCACCATTTATTTTAAAAGACCAAACAGCAGTTCAGACCCAGTTCCTGTGAGCACACCCCAGTGCTTGATTAAGACTTGTTTTAAAATCAAACAATGTAGGTCCTGTACGTCGGCCAAACTGCCTCTCGTGTTTTATCACTATAATGACAGAAAGCCATAACAGAGCGCAGCCCGAACTGATGTGTCAGCCAAACGTTGCAACCAGGAAGGCTTTCTGCTGTCGAAATATCCAACATAACCAGGCCAGAACCCAGTTATGAGCAAGATCTTCTGTTATTCATTAGGTTATTTAATGCAAAGTTTGTTTGACCCTGTGCAGCCAAGTTAAGCCCCAGGTTATGTGGAACCGGCTCGAAATACAAAGCAGCTTTAAGAGAGGATTTTTATATGTTGAGTATTCTGTTGTTTTGACGTTTAGGTTATTTAAAGTTTTTCTTTAGGGCTGGTGCCGAGCATGTTGTCACCTCAGAACATTGTGGGATAAAAAACTAAAATCATTTAGAGTTGAACACTAAAGGTTCTCATAGTTTTTCAGGTTTTATCAGGACATGTAAAACAAGATTAACCACAAACCGTTTCCCTCCTTTCTTCTCTTATTCTGTGTCAGACACACACACACACACACACACACACACACACACATCTATGTAATATGTTCCCATGGAGCGAGTAGGAGAAAGAAGTGAGGTGGTACTTGTTGAATGAAACATGTACATGCAGCTCCTGCTCTGAATAGGACTTCCTGGCGTGTGAAAGGCAAGCTGGGGAAGGAGGGGAGGGATGAAGGGGGTAAGTAGTGGAGTTAAGGTGGTGCTGGTATGGTAATCGGGGGGCACCTCCTCCTCTTCCTCTTTCCTTCTCCTTCTGAAAGCCTTGTTTGCTGTTCTGGTGAGCACCCTTCTGAAAAGGGCGTCAGCATGGGTAGGCTGGGGTGAGGAAGAGGGGGAGGAGTGTGTGTGTGTGTGTGTGTGGGGGGGGCAACGACAATGAGTTGAGGAGGACCACATCCGTGTTTGCCAGGTGTTCCTTTTGTGATCCTCACCTTGCACTGATGCATGGAAGGCGATAGAGGAAAGAGGACAGCAGGAGAAAAGGTGGAAAGAGAGATAGGAATGGGAGGGAGGGGGAGTGTGTGGAGAGGCGTGCATACACAACACGCACACACACACACACACATCAGACCTGCAGAGAGGGAGAGAGAGAAATAGAGACAGGGAGAGGAAAAAAAAGCCCCTAGATCCCGCCATTCTTTCACAGAGGTAATCTGCAGCAAAGGCGCTCCAAACATGAGACGTGTGTGTGTGTGCGCGCGTGCAGGCGCACGTACGCACGTTTGTCTTTCGGTGGGTGTGTTGCAGCCACATATTTATTCAGCGCAGGTTCATGGCTTTTATGCACGCTGTTATGCTACAGTGATAAAGCCCTTTTCCACAGCCCATCGACAATGCCTTATCAAGGCCCTAATCACAACCGGGACTGCAACAGCTTGCTAAACCTGATGATAGCACCACTCTTTCAGTCCTTTACATGCTGGAGACCCCCCAAGTCAAGCCGGCTCAAAATGTATGCATTACTGTAAATGCTATTAGCAAACAGGTTTTTCACAAACAACTTCACTACAGTACAGAGGACATAAATATAGATAATGGGCACAAATGAGACCAGGGACCCTCATCTGGGAAAGTTTTCCCCTAATGATCTTTATCTCAGAAGACCTTTGCTCACAGAGTGGATTTTACACAAAATTGCAAGCAGATGGCAGCCAGCAAACCAAAGTGTTCTCACCATCCATAAGAGGAATTGTTTGTGCAATCTTGTTGCAGTAATGTTGGGTAGTTGCAGTAATAGGAGACCGTTTGGTCCAAGTTGAAGGTGTTCTCATGGGCTTCCAAAATGGTGCCAGAGAGGCACCTGGCACGGAAAGGTTCTGCCTTTTGCTGACCTCGGCCCGGCCTGGCTTTGACTAACATCTCCAGTCAGTTGGGTCTTTTCTCCAACTAGCTGTGCGAAAATATACATGTAGAGGTTTTTCAGGAATTCTGCTGACAAGAAGGGGAAATGGAAAAGGAAACAACGGGACTTCCTCTGATAGTGATAAGGTCTGGTCTTTATCTGCAATTAACCATTTATTTACCATTCAATTCAATTACCATTCATTTTGTGTTGCTCGTATGATGCAGTTGCCCACACTTGAGTAAATCACTAGATCCAAATCTGACAGGAGAGTCAGATTCTTGGACTTTCAGTTTGTAGCTTGTTAGTTTTGGGATTAAGCACTTGACACCGTGCAAAAAGGACCAGTTTATCTGTCTTTACAAACCATAGGTTGCTCTTTTCCTGCCAAAAGGAATCACCTAGATCCAGGCTTCTTACACAACCAGAGGTGCAGTTAGTGGGTTGATTTCTTAGAAGACGTGATGGGACACCATCTTTTTTTCACCCGCTTGTTTTACTTAAGTTGCATGCACAGGTGAATTGGGAAACATTGCTCTCCATATGCGGCAGCCCACCTTGTCGCCTCCGCCCTTCTTCTGCAGCTGAACGCTGTTCCTCCTGGGTGTAATCTGTCAAAAATACAGTTTGTGCAAAAGCTGTGAGTCATGCAAAATGTATTGTGTTGCCAGATACGCTTTCTAACATAAACTTTGCTTTCATTGATGCAGCGCAGGTCTGTTGCTATAAAAGGCCAGTTATGAAGAGCATATTTATGAATGAGATGCAGAAGGTTTTAATACGGATCGCCTGTGTTGTCAGTGTACTCGGCATGCAAAGCCAAAGTTGACATAAGCACTCTAGCCACAGGATTTTGCCTTGTTCCTAACCACCGTGACTAAGTCAGAATGCGTTCACAGCACCATTCATGTCTCGCAGTCCTGGAGAGCGCGATTTAATTACCAGCAGCTTACTGTAAGACAAATACAAAAATAGACTGGTGGGCGGTGTTGTATTTCAGGCCATGCACTCAAGGTCAGAATACTGTAACATAATATCCCCTTGTAAAAGGAAGGATATATGTCTCTGCGAACAGGGCGTTGCTGAGTTGACTGAATAGACATGAATCTCGTGAAAGTATTACTTCAGGTTCTTTCACTCTCGATTGGTCGGCGCACTTTGGTTATTTTTCATGTTGTCATCACACGCTCAAGGTTCCGAGTTCACTTAAGCCGTACAGTAACAGTATTCCTAGCATTGTTCTATAGGATGTGAAACGTGGTTTGTATTCACTTTGACTCCTCCTCTGAGAAGGGCTCTTCTTGTTAGACTTTTGAGCTGTGACTATAGAATAAAGTTTGAAGTTAGCACTATTTGTCAGCTTGTGCAAATCAAATTTGGATTTTCTTTGCTGTACAGACAAACGATGCCAGTATCAAAGAGTTTTAATGGTTGGTTCACTGGTTGACTGAGCCAACTACAACTACAACACTAATTAACTGTAACATTTTGCTTATTTATATGCAGTATATCTGTGGCCATGATGTTGTGATGGCCCTAGATCCATCCCCTAAACCCGCCTAATGAATCTTTGTCTGATTTAAAGATGTCTATGCTGCCTGAGTTCAGTGACCTTGTGGCGCTGACCTGTCACTCCATATCCATTTCCAGCATCCAATCTCAACCCGCGAATGGCACAACTCACCCTCCCCCCCGGCCGTCGCCATGGCGACAGCCAGTCTGACCTGGAATGCCACTGTTGAGCATTACTGAGAGTTTTACTTCCCTTTCAGAAGAGCTGAAGGTATCAATTAAGGCATTACTAGCCTCTTCATACATACCCCCAACCTCACCTTATCCCTCTTCAGTCACATAACTCATGCAATCGGAACTCGACAGGACGCCAATTTGACCAGATTCCACTTCCTCGAGTTGCAGGAAAACGCACTTAACTGATGGGCACTCCTGACTTGACAGGGGCCTTTGTTGTACCTTGACCTGCTCCTCCCCGCCCCACGCTCCTCCCCTCACCTTCCTGTGGCCTGTCTTCCCTCCGTGTCACATAACAAGCTAAGAGCACACCTTTTTCCACCAGGCCAGCAGGCCCTCAACAGGCAACCCTTTGACAAGCACGGGGCCTCTCTGGGCGTCTGAAGGGCCATTCTCCAGGGTCAGGGACCACAGGGGAAAGTGTGTAAATGATACTTGATGCCATGTAAAAAGATCATTTGATAGGTCTACATCTACAGACATACCTGTCAGCACTGCAGACAACTGAGCTAAATTACCTGCTCACACCGGAGCTGAACAGTGGCTGATGTAAACGTTACGTTAACAGCTTACATACAACAGGTGCATGTTTGTGGCCACACTTTGACCATTATCTATCGATTGCATTTCCCTCCTGCTTTCTGTGTAGTCTCTAGGGGCCGCATAGAGGATTCCACAGAAAAAACTTTATTTATTTATTTATTTATAAAAATCTTTATTTTAAAGAATAACGACGACTGTATCTGTAAACAAACTGTGAAGTCACAGATTACTTTCAGATCACTGCACAGATGTTTCTGTCCTGACAGTCTAAATATGAGACGCATCCACCATATTCAAACGTCTCTCATATATTGCTATTGAATGTTAGTATTTCTAGTTTAAACAGCGAACTGATATGATGACAGCTTTCCTTCCCAATTTTACGAATCATATGGATGTTAAACCATAAACACTCCATCTTCTGCTGGATTTTAACAACAGTTCTGACAGGATGTGAGGATTCGGTACACACGGAGGCTTGATGGCTACTCTCTGGCTCGAGAAGAAGACGCTTTTTTTTTGTGAACATGAGGTATATTGCTTTGGAAAACAGGAACCAACAGGAATAAACGTGCAAACGGATGCACTCAGTCAACAGCTTCTTTCTTCTGCACAACCACCTTGTTTAATCTGTGTTTGTTGTTAATCTACGCTGCCATGTCAACTTAGACACCAACACTGGTTTCGTCTATTTTCAACAAACTTTGAAACGCGATAGTTAATAAGTAACAACTGTACCCCACAATTATTTGGTTGGCCCGTGTGTGTTTATCTAAGGGTGATTCAGTGCTGTGAAACTGTTCCAGTGCATCCAGAAACCTTTGAGGTGTGTAACTGCATGTGCCCCTTCAGCTTGCGTTGGTTTTTCAGTCTCTCCATCATCACTGAGAGACATTCCTCAACGCACCAAGTAGGAAGCGCAGTATGTAATTTGCACTGTCTGAAAGAATTATTCAGCTCGGCTCAGCTGCTCCAAATTTGATGGGAAGCTCCTAAAAAAAGATCAGTGATTTAGGGAAGGAGGTCAGTGATCACCACATAAATCACCTTTCCACGGCAAAGGATTGCCCAGGAGCAGATGTGTCTTCAGCAGTTGGCACAGGATTGCTCTACCGGATCAAGAAAAAAAAAAAAGGCCCAACCCTCAGACCATAAATATGTCCTTTCTAACGGAGGCTGCAGCAGCACAGCATGCCACCCTTCCTCCAGCTCTCCCTCTGGCCCTCCCTCATTCTCTCTGTTTCAACACATCCCTCTCTCAACTTCCTTCCTGCCCCACCCATTGAATTTTAATACCTGCCTGTCAAGTTTTCTTCTCTCTTTTCTTTTTCTCTACCTACCCCCTCCTTCAGCAGACCTTTGCTTCATATCTAGTAATTACCAGAGCACTGAGAAAACCCTTTCATTTAAAGGATTGGCAATTATCTCAGTGGAACACAATAAAATGACTTCCCCTCAAGAGGAAGGGGAAGTTTGAGCTGCGGTACGCCGCTGCATGTCGCACCGCCTTGCTCTTGAAGTGGGAGCAGAGGTGGAGGTCCTGTAGGAGGTGTTTTTTTTCTGTCATCTCCTCCATCTCAGATATTTGATAATCAAAAAGAAGGCTGGGGGAAAAAACGTGGGCCAAGTGGTGGGACTTTATTGCCAGAGATTTGTTCACTCTTGTTGTTAAGTTACCACGTTTAAAATATGAACGCAGATTAAATTGAAAAGGGTTTGAAACGGCTACCTTTAACCAGCCTTGATTTAGAGCCGTGGCCTCCTGTTCACCTCCAGGGGAATCTATAAAGTTGTTCAGGCCGTTGTAAATAACACTTTTATGGTTCTATGGGGAAGGTTTGATACTAACCAACACCACTGCTTGGGACCAACACCACCGTAGGGTAGATCAGTCTGTTTTTACCCCCCTTTTTTTAGAGCAGCAGTAAATGATTGTCTGACAAAGCATACAAAAATGTAAATTAGCATCAAGTTGTAAAAGCTACTATTTGGGAAGTGGGGAAAAGGGAGACTGTTACGTTTGGCTGGCCGAACTGTTTTTAGTGTTTCAGGCTGTGTAAATGCAGAACGTGTTTGAGTTAGATCATAGAAGACGTGCTAAAAATGTGATCACTTAGCCAGATGTGATAATCTGGCTAGTTGGAAACGGTAGCAGCCTGCACCGATCAGAAGAGCAGTTTGTCATATTGGGTGTCAGGAAGCCAACGTATTTTCTGTTGCTTTGTGCTCAAAGACAGGGATGCACCGGTTCAACCTTTTCCTCTCCTGACACAGATTGACTCAGACTATATACTGATGTTGGTCGTCTGCAGCCAGCTGGTCTATCTTCACTGTTCTGACGAGTTTGTGGACGCTCTTCACAGGATCTGTTTCTGCGGTAGTAGGTGAAAGCAGTATCTGTGGAGCGCTCACAGATACAGTGACATTGCTTCTGGGCACATTTTTGATGACTTATTAAGAACCTGCTTCTTCTTCTTCTTCTTCTTTTTTTTTTTGTGTGGTAATTTGAGAAATGCAAAGAAAATGTCACTGCTCTGCACTCTTTGGCTGGAATCACGTGTCACAAGCCAAACTGCACATACGGCTACATTTAAAAGGGAAAATGTCACTTTGGGTTCGCCCCCTGCTTCGCGTGTCCATTGAAGGCGCCCTGCTTAAGGAGAATTCAGCAGCATTTTGCTTGCACGGCTGCTGGTGTTGGGTTCCTACATCGGAGTCGTCTCTGCAGTGTACTCGCTTTGTGTATTCACATGCTCCCCTGTGTTGCTTGAACGCGCCTCGCAGCCCCACCTGTCGTTTTTGCCGCCGGCTTGTAGAGAGAGGCAAAGTTTGGCTGGAACAGCTGGTTGCCCTGGCAACACTTTGTGCCACTGCAGTGGATTGGAACAGGAACTGGCCTATCCATGTCAGTCTGCAGGCAGGATCTGGGCCATGCCTTGTGTTAACAGATTATCTGATTTCCATTCAGACGGCTCGGGTATCAGCCCCACTCCTCCGCTCTCTGGAAAAGCGACCCCAGCCAGCCTCTTTCTGAAAGCCCCCAGAGCCCTCCTCTCTTCTCCCATTTCCTGTCTTAATTACGCACTCCTTTGTGCTGTTGTTTTTTTTTTCTTCCTTCCCTCCTCCTCTCCAGCCTCCCCTCCTTCTTCTCTTGATCCTTTACATCGTCCCGTCTCTCTCTCTCTCTCTCTTTGTGAAGAGATGAGGACCAAGATTTTCGAAGTTTAAAGTCAGTTGCCGAGACCGTCCTTGGCTCTCCCCCACCCTCAACACCACCACCTTCCACAACCCAGTTCTCCTTCTCCCTTCCATCGTCTCTCTCTCTCCACCTGAAAGGGAATACTGTGTTTTCGATGCATAAAAGGCTTGGCTCTGTCAACAGGATGAATCCACCAGGGCCCATGGAAAACATACCCAAAGCTGCAGCTACAGTTTCTCTGAAAGGGGAGAGAGGAGGAAGAAGAGGAGGGTGGACGGGTGAGTGAGGGAGGCAGCTGGAAGGGATTACTGTGCAGTTTCATAGGCAGCACAATTACAAACATACCAAGTGTTAGCTTGGCTGTGCAGCACAACACCAGTGATGATGCTTTGCTTCTGGAATTGGGACAAGTCTTGTTTTTTTTCGTGTTTTTTGCACGTGTGTGCTTGTTTGAAGAGGTGTTCACAGCTGTGCATAGTTACACACAACTCCTTGAATCCTCGCAGCGAAAGAAAACAAGAAAAAAAAAATCCGAATGTTGAGGTGGGGCACGTAAACCAAGTGGGCACCTCTTTTGTGACAAAAACAGGTTTGTCACCATCCTGAACCGGATCCGGTTACCAATCCAAGGCATTGAGGCGAAACCAAGAGAGGGTGACCTTGTCTGCGGCGAAATCTGACACAGGTTCTCACATGCTGGGTGGGGGATTTTTTTCTCCCCCTTACTTCCACCCCCCCCCCCCCTCCCCACTGCTTTTCTCTGTCTTGTTATCTCCTGTTGTAGGTGGCTAATTACTCTGATGTAGTAGATTACATTTAGCATGCGGCTCATTGTTTGTGTGCAGGGCAGTGCGACATAAAAGCAGAAGCGCTTGAACTGTTTGTGAAAATACAGATTCGCTGAGAAGGCCACAGACGTTTGTGGGAGATTAGTACAATTAGTTCAGTGGGTTTTCTGCTGCTTTCTCCTCATCAAGTGAAGTAGAAAACAAGCCGAATGAAACGACAAGCTTCTCTGATGACACCACTATTCAGATGAAGGTTAAGACAAAGCAGACAGTAACCAAATGTACTGCTTTATGGATGTTGTCGACGGGTTTTAACAGTGTAACAAATATAATCCTCGTTGCTCAACCTTCTCCTGCCCGAGAATCCAACATATTTTTTAGAGACCTGCATTTTATACCATCAATTAGAGAACCTTTGGTTTTTACCAACTAATCGGGAAGTGGTCGACTTCAGCTTGTTTTTACAAACAAAACAAAAGATCATATGTTTCTAAAGTCATAAATCATTTTCAATATTTACTGTATGTAAACATTGTTTCCCTAAAACACCTTACGGTGTTTCTCTCTCCTAATTTCTGGTTTGTTTAAGTATTATCTCAGATAATTGATGGCGTATATGTAGTAATAAGTGTGTAATGTGGTGTGACTTGACGGTTTTGTGTTGATTAAAAATCATTTCAGCACCACTTGTTAAAAGCATCGAGGATTTAGCCAGAGGAGAGAGAGTGGGGCAGACAGCACTGCCTGTCCTGACTTTCTTTCTCTATGTTCGCCCAGCCTTGTCTCACGCTACTGTTTTCTGTCTCTCTGGACACACACACACACACACACACACACACACACACCTACATGCATAAACACATACTCCCCTCTCTCAGCCAGCCCAGTCTCAGCTCAGGATGAGGGTAAACAAGCTAATGTTTAGATTTCACGGAAGTGGAAACTGATCTGGCCGAGTCAGATCTGTCACTCAGCAACGTGCATGTTTATGTTTGTCTCCTTGGGAAGTAGCTGTGAGTGGCAGCAAATGTGAGCATTCGAGTCTGCGTGTGTGTGTCTTTAATGTAAAGAAGGGAATGGATCACCAACGGTTGGTGTCTGTAGAGCACACAGAGGAGGTGACAGCAGAGCAGGTGCAGATCCTGATTTTGATTTACGATTGTATGGTGCCAGAATGGTTCTCTGAGGCAGTAATGACCTTTATCAAGCTTTTGCTTCATTCAAGCTACAGCCAGTGTTCTGTGAGTTTTTTAATCATGTTTTAAAATGATTCAGTGTCTTTCTGAATTACAATAACAATAACCAAATGATTTTACTTTAGAGAGCCACTGAGCCAGATCATTAAAGTATTCATTTTTAAATCATTATGGATCTTTCACGGGTAATAATTGAAAAACTTACCAAAAGCACGAGCTCTCTTTTGTTACTTATGACCCCTGTCAGGATTTTGACATAAACTAGGACTCGTAATGAATGAATTCGACAGGAATCACTTTTCTCACCCAAAACATCAGCAGTGATAGAGACAGGTGGAGTCTTATGTCTATTGTGAGCTTTGGCTCCAGAATTGAATAAGTTAGAATAAACATCGTCCTAAGGTTGCTGTTAGCCCTAACCCTAAAAGCATGGGAGGTGTTATCAAAGCTTATTGTACTGCAGCACAGTTGAGTCAAAACCGGTGCAAGATGAAATGGAATAGAGACGGAGCTATTTAAGGACGTTCATCCAATTCAAGATAGATTTTTATTATTAAAGTAATTGGAGAAGTGTATCAGCCCAGATTTAGTTCTTTTACATCTACTGGCATAGTCCTTTAAATTACCTTAAGTGCAAGGTGAATGTTGCCCCTGTGGCTTTGTTAAATTCTTCAAAGCAATAATCCATGAAGTCCTTTTTTCTCCTTTTTTTTTCCACGCTACCACATGAAGAGGATGACAAGGGCTGTCAGAGAAACACAAAGCACTCAGGGTTGCGTGTTAGGAGCCGCCTGAATGGCACCAGGCCTAACAAGAGCCCGGCAGGGTCCCCGAGGTGGGCCTGGCACCTGCAGTCTATCCCTGGAGGAAGCGTGTGTGTGTGTTGTTGAGGAGCATAGTGTCATAGCATGTCACTATGTAAGCAGTATTTGTGTATTTCACCAAATGAATCAAATGAGGAATCTTCAGATTGGAAGTGGACTGGATCAGAGTTTGCTGGTGGTTCATGAAATCCTTGTCCTACATTCTGCATAAGCAAGCATACATTTGATTAGTGGATGGCATTTTAGTGCCTCTGAAAGTTTGGGGCTTTCAAAACTCAGATATTAAGCTCTTACTCATACTACACTCCTACTTTCTTTTCCTGTCGAGTCCTCAGACACACACGTACACATATATCTGATCAGGTTTGCTTGTTGTTGTCGGACTGTGGGTGTTCAGATTAAATTCAGCACAAAGCATCCATACGATAACTTGAGAGCACTTAAAGTGTGATTGGTAATCAAAATAAAAAAGAATGCTGAATGAAAACAGCAATAGATTTTTCCAAGGGAACAACATGCCCAGGGAGTTTGTAGGGTGCCCACAGGCTCTGGAGCAGACTATGGAAACCAGACCTGACGAGTTTGCACCGAACACAAGACCCTGTAGACTTCAACTGCAACCTGTAGACAGCTCACAGGAACCCGTTCTTTGTAAAGCAAACATACATGTACAATATTTTATGGCAGCCACTTTTTTATTCTGTGCTCCAATGAGTTGATATTTCAACGCGGCCTTGGTCTGATTTCCTCTGCCGTTCTTCACCTCGTTTTCTTTTCTTTTCTTTTCTGGTGGGTAAATCTTCCCACTCACACTCTACCTACATATATCAAAGTGAGGCTGTTTTTGAGAGGTGTTAGGGTCAGCTAGTCTGGACTGTTTTGACAGATTCTGGGACTTTATTGCAGCCCCCTGGGCAGCTGTTGGGGTGCCTCAGCTCCAAAAGGAGAGTAACCACAGCTGCTGCTACCTCTTCTCCCTCTCTCTTTCCTGGACCCAGCCTCTTCACCTGGTCTCCATAGGATGGTGACCTTTAAACAGCCACACACACACACACACACACACACACACACACACACACACACCATAAAAGGTAAAACAGGTGTTACATCTAATTTTGTAATGGCCTTAGCTTAAAATGCATAACCTATATATTGTTACTGATAGAAAGTCTAACAAAAAAGCACATTTGTTAAATCATAGTGAATTGTATTTGTAGAGCACGAACTTATATGGCGAGAAATGTAAAAAGGAACACGAAGAAATCGCACATCTCACATTCACACATATGCACACAGACCTAATTAAAAGACAAACAAAGCTAAATTTCCTCATGGTATTTTTAGAACAAATGTAAAATTAGCTGGTAGACTGTTCCATGTGTCTGGAGCTCAAAAGGTAAATAAATCCACTCACAGTTTTAATCACACCCCTGCTATAGCTCTGAGGTACGGTACGGTGTTGAAATAGTTATTACTAAGTTATGTTATTACAAGTAATAACACTTGACTTGACTATAATGGATTTTCCATAACCTAGGACAAATACAATAGGATACAGTTACTGAACAAAGAAGGTAGTGGGTTGGAAGGTGATGGTATGATTCACATATACGGTAAGTGACTTAAAGCAGACATTGTGAAAGCTGGAAAGGAGATGGGATTCCACTATTTTAGATGAATCTTCTCTAGTTTGAGAACAAATAGGAACACACCTGGTAGGGGATGGACCATTCTGCATCCCAGTCTAACTCTTAACCCATTGAGCTTCTTGGGGCGGCATGATAGCTCAGTGGGCAGAGCAGTCGTCTTTCAACCTAAGGTAGCGCAGACACAGGTCTAGCAGCTGTCCAAACAACAATTTCCCCAAGAGGATCAAAAAAGTATTAATAATATTTCATTCATAATAATTCATTATTAATACTTCCTCTGTCCTCTCAACCCAACCGGTCGAGGCAGATGACCGCCCACCCTTAACCTGGATTAACTGGTGGCTTTTTATTCAGTAAGTGGTGCAGGGAGTTTTTCCACTCCACTGTTGCCTGTTGCTCAAATGGGACTTTTGAGTTTTCTACAAAATTCTATAGAGTTCTATTTTGTAAGGTTTTAAACCTTGCATTGTAAAAACTTGTTCAACTCTATATAACTACACAGAATAGACATGAACTAAAATTAAAAGGAGGGACACCGGGGGGGTTAACAGCACCAGAGTTATTTCGTTCTTGGACGCAGTGGCTTCGCCTGCCGGATGCAAGTTTGACTCAAGGGTAAAATCCAGAGTGAAAGCCTCTCATGTTTTTGAGTGGTTGCCAA
Organism: Microctenopoma stevenorrisi; assembly: GCA_032270685.1. Classification (NCBI taxonomy): domain Eukaryota; kingdom Metazoa; phylum Chordata; class Actinopteri; order Anabantiformes; family Anabantidae; genus Microctenopoma; species Microctenopoma stevenorrisi. The sequence continues at coordinate 18,196,158 of JAUMTR010000002.1, forward strand.
TTCACTCTCTCTCTCTCTCTCTCTCTTCTTTTTTCACTCTCTCTCTTTCTCCCTACTCTGTTCCACCTCTGATCCTCTCCCACTTCAAAATTAGGACTGACATAAAGCAGGTCCAGTATCCCTCTGAGCAAAGCCCCGGCTCGTCCAAAATTATGTCATCTTTTTAGAAAGATGTGGTGCGCAAAGCTCGTCAGCAGACAGTCTAACTCTCCTCGCGTCAGTTGAAAGTCCGTAAATGTAGGATTTGGAGGAACAGAAAAACTGTAGAGTAGGGTTGACAGCCTGTTTTCTGCTCGACATACAGCAGAACAATGAACTGAAGCACACACTTTCAGAACAAGAGAATCAACCATAAAAACAATCTTCATCATCCAAAGATGTGTAAACAATTTAGGTAGTGATCATGTGTAAGATCCCATATTTCACACATGTATCACACGGGCTTCCACGGATCGTTGCAGTAGGAAGGATTATGAAAGTTCATGAAAACAAACTCCCCCCCCAACCCGCACAGTACACAAACCTGTACTTTCATTCAGGTATGTGGACGGTGTGAAAACAGCTAAGGAGTTTTGTCTTTGAAACTGAGCTTCTCCTTGAACAGGATGAGATATCCATCACAGCTCAAACTTGTCTTCCACTAGCTGCCGCATTCCAGATTTTAGCAGCTTACCATTAAACTTATTATCTGAATAACATTGATTTCATGAGGATTCTTTTTAATCTATGCTATTAAAAATGCCCAACATTTACTATGATTTAGCCTGTTTCTTTTATCACATTCCCAAATGTGAACTTCAGAATCAGACCTCATGACCCCTCTATGCACTTTCTGTTCTGTAACACACTTTTAGTTTTTTTTTTGGTGTGTGTTGGGCTTAAATCCAGGGTGGCCCTTCTCTGAGTCTGTATGACTCACCAAGGCCTCTGAGGATTGTAGACTGACAGGACAGGTTAGGAAACCACATGCAGCAAATGCCTCAAGGCCAGGAACAAAGTCAACTCATGTCTCCTCAGGCAAGCCACTCCAAACAGCCTGCCATCAAACTGCAAATTGGAAATAGCACCAACAAAAAGAGTTTTTAGAGAAGAGATTTCTCCAGATGTGCAGGGAATAATTTAGTCATCATGATTAGTATCATGAACCCAGTCTTTCCTTCTTTACTTGCAGCCATAGAGCAGACTGATCCTAATTTAGCCGCACTGTACCTATGCGCGCTAAGAATAAAACACCTGCATTGCGTGGGCGTCCATTTGTAAACAGTTTGTAGCCGTAGCTCAGAGCGGGCCAGGTCGAAGTGGCCAAGAATGTGCTCACCAACAACGCTCCAAGGAGCAAATTCCCGGCATTCCTCACTGGTTAGGGAGAGGTACTGGCCCTCACAGATAGGAAGTCGTCTGTCATTAGGGGGTAATCACTTCTTGAGGAGAATTGCATTGCCTGGAATGATTACTGTTGTTATCGCTAGTGAAACTTGGCGCAGACAGAGCAGATGAGGTTTTTTTTTTCTCTCCTCTGTCTTTGTTGTCTTGGTTTTGATCTTTACTGGTCCAGTCTAGGCCCCTCTTGTTTTTCAGAAGCTTTCTCACTTTTGCATCAAGGTTGATTACACTCTGTGGGGTAGCCCACATTGCTTTAGTAGTGTATAAATGCTTCAGTGTTGACTTAAAGCTAGTTGGTATTTCTTACCTAGGGGCATTTCTAATTACTAATGGCTTATGTGTAATGATGCCTGTCATGTTAGTGGTGCAACAAGGTGGATACAATCGGTCGTGCCGACTCATGTTAGAATAACAGATAATTGATCCAACTTAGTTTAGTTGGTGGTGGTTTGTCTGTGTTTTGCTTCCGTTGGTTTGGGTTAGGGCTAGGGTTTGCCCTGTCCTCTCTTTTCTCTTTCCCTCCGTCCTTCTTCTTTTGACTTTGGTCAGTCAAGTCGAGACTTCAGGTGAAGTGATGCCGTTGGAGAAAGAGTCCTTCAGCACCTGCCTGGCGTATCAAGCCAAGTATTTGTCTCTCTCTTACCTTCTCCTCTGCTTTTCCCTCCTGCCTCTCCACCTATTCTCTTACCCCCAGCCCCAGATCCTTGAGAACAGGAGGTGAATCTTGTTAAGTGATGGATGGGCCCCCTGCTCTTGCTGAGAGGAAAGAGAAAAAAAAGCCTTTCTTTCCCTCCAGGGCAGTCAGATGAGTTTAGCAGTCTCAAAGCTGAGGGTCGGCTCTGTTTTTTGGGAGTACCTTGGAACCCTTGAAGCCTGACAGGCAGTTCTTCATTATGTGTAAGGAGAAAATAAACTGCTGATAAAGTAGCAGATATCATCTTTGCACTAAAATAATTTATCCAGAATCTCCAAACTAAATAATGTTTACATGGTTTTGATCTTTCTGTGCTTACATACATTCTTGCATAGTGTACCTGCATTTGTTAATCAGAGTGCAAAGAGCAGTGGGAGTGTCTGTATGTATGAGTTATTGAGCCAGGGTCAGCAGGTTTGTGTTGGCATGCAGCCACCAGATACTTCCAGGGAAAGCAACTCAGGAAGTGTCCCTGGCACATCCTCTGCATAATTCAACATGCACTGCCCCAACTGGCTCGACCTGATGTGACAAACAACCACAGAGTGCAGTCCCCCACCTCACGAACTTACAGCTAACTTAGTCTGGCGTGTTATTTTACAGTTGTTTTGCATCTCACACCTTATAAAAGTCTCAAGTCTTTTACAATTGCTGCACTCATATGCAAATGCTATTTGATGGGTTTTTATCATAGCACCTTGGTAATGGGGATCATGGTTGAGGTTTCAGAGTTCATTATTGACCTAGGAGACAGCACTTAAGAAAAAGACGTAGTTGCTGTAACTACTATTAAATACCTTCTTTTCTGACTAAGGAGCTGGCAAGTAGAAGGAAAATCAAAGTCTAAACAAGGGTTCAGAGGTTGCTGTTCCGGTCCCTCCAACCTTCACTGATCGCTCCTGACGTGACTTCCTGCATGACTTGTTCCTGCATATGTCTTCTGCCTTGCCTCTGCTGGCCCGGGGTTTAGCACCGCTGTTGCCTCTCTGGCCCAGAGCCATGGACTCCACTGTGTTTACATGCAGGCCTCACCAAGTCTTGTGAGGAGAGCAGCAGTGAAAGCTCAGGCTCCGCTTGTTGTTTTTCTTGTTATTGTGCATTGCTGAAATTATACTTGAACTCACGTGAAGTAAAATAATTTATTATTCATATGTTAAATTGAAGGAGTAGTGTAACATACCACACCGTGTCGTGGCCTGGTTGAGGAGAACAAATGGAGACACTCTGTCTGTGTTTGAGAGGCACCTGCCGCTTCTCTCCGCCGGCTCGAGTGAGTGATTACAGGAAGTGCCTCGAAGATTTGAGTAAGAGAACTGCATGTCCATGTGTTACCCACAGCAAGCCAAAAGCCATGTCACTGGTGCTGGATATTAATGTGTGTGTGAGCCTTAACCCAACAGATGTGTACGCGTGACAGTTTGTGGAAAACGACGGATGTCGACTGTCTTCTTTGTGTCCCACAGGCTCTCATGCGTCCAGGTCGCCTCGACCGAATCATCTACGTGCCTCTTCCAGATGCTCCAACCCGGCGGGAGATTTTTTCTGTCCAGTTCTGTAACATGCCTGTGGCCCAAAATGTGTCTCTTGATGACCTGGTGACTCAGACCAACAAGTATTCTGGAGCTGAGGTGAGTTAAGTGTCTCAGTAACGAGTGCAGCAGGAAGAGAAAAGCAACCTAACAGACTTCCACGAAGCAGACATAGGTCCGTCAGCCAGATCCTCAGACCAACCATAACTGAAGCTAAAAAAATAATGTGGATGTCTTAATAACTGCTGACACCTAAAAAAACGGTGACTGCGGCCTGTTACTGATGCGTCTCCACGATGTCGCAGACCGTCCACGTGATCTCGGAGAACACGAATCGTACAAACGCTCCTTTGTGTGACAGATTTGCCTCTCACCATTCGTCTGCCGTGTGATTCACGTTGTCTTGGTCAGGGAGAGTGTTACCGTTCATCCACTAGGAAGCATCCAAGATACTAAGGAAGTCTAAGAAACAGCACACAGAATACACTCGTGCATTACACTTTGAGTTTGGTTCTCTCTATCTATGTGTTTGTCTTTGACCTTCAACGTGACTCACAGTTCATGCAGCACTCCACAGAAACTAACTGCTGCACATTTAGACTTACAGGCTTACAGACATGTAAGTGATCCGACGTGCTGTGTTTTTTTTATGATTCCGATGCTGGTGTGCCTTGGCGGGTTGCGAAAGCACACATTTGATTGTTGTCCCAGTCATGCTCGCTGCGTGGCATGTTTGCGAGGACTGCTGCCCACAGAAGAATCCGTGTTGGATGATCTGAAACAGATTTCCTGAATCTGAACTTTATTACTACTCATACGGCTCCGATACACAGCAACTGCAGTGCGACCCCGTCTGACTCAGGTCAGGTGTTGGCTCTCGGTTACTGAAGAGGACGAGACCCTGTCTCTGGTGAAATTTGTTTACTTTTAGTCCGTTTTATGAGAATAAATTGTGCGTGTTGTAGAAGCCGAACAGCAGGGTGTAGCGGCGTTTCTGTCTTTTCTTCTGACATTATGATCCCCTCTAGGGCTCACACTGAGGTTATCCATAGGGCCTCCTCATATCCTGAGAGTACACGCTCTCCTGTGATTCCTGACGAGGCTGCCCCCGCTCTGTAGGCAGCCTAAAGCAGGCGTACACCTGGAGGAGGTATGCAGAAGAAACCAATCCCCCGCTATCAGGTGTTAGGTTTACCATCGGGGTTTCTGGTATAGTGTCTCATCTGTGGAATGAAGGTTTGCAGTCACTTGCCGTTGAGTTCTCTAAACCCTGCTAAAAAAATCAAAGGCATGCCACAGTGAAGCTGATAAGAGATCAGAGGTGAAAAAAAAGCCCAGTCTCACCTGTGTGCGTATTATATTTGACATACCAGCACTATAGATCAAGTTAGATTAGATGAAACCTCATGCTTCCCCGTTCACCGAGGGGAAGTTTGAGAGAAAACAGGATGCAGATAACAGAGCAGCACTGTGCCGAAGATAATGCCGTGTTTACAGGAAAAGAGCGCCGAGGGACAAATGCAACAAATCAACAAAGGAATAAACATGTGACTGTGGACTGGTCACATCTCCACTTGCTCTTCAGGCAGGACATTTGAGCACTGTGGCCCTTTTATATGCACCACGTTGTTTTCGATTTGAAAAGGTTATATATAGAAATGAAATAGATAAATATATCTATATGTACAACACGCTGAAGCTGTTTTTATTTTTATTTTACTTTACTACTATTTAAAATGCTGCCATTACAGAGAAAGTGATGTGATGTCCAGTGTTCAGTCTCTCAGTTTGAAAATAACACGGCTTTGTTATTCTGCATAAAACATTTTTTGTTTTTGTTTTTTGTGGTCATAGCTTCAAACAAAAACTCTGCAAACAAACTGTGCAAACTTGTCCAGGTGAGGAAATAAGTGATGAGGTAATAATCAGGAGCTTTACTGATGGTGATTGACCAGGTTTTGGTAGCAGATGATCTTTTTATTGGTGTCTACACCTGATGCCCCATTAAAGGTTAGCTTATTGGTTTTTATATATTATTAGTTTTGCTTACCTAAGGTTAAGCTACATGCGTAGCATAGACATTGACATTCTGTTACTGCTACGTGCTGTGCCATGTAGGTTAGTGCACTTGTAAAGGATAAATGGGTATGTGGGTTCCTGACTGGTCCAGCCTTAGTGTCCATGGCTTAGTCATTAGATCACGTTGCACACAAAAGGTCAGTAAACACACAAATTATTTAGGAAAGTGTTAAAATAACCCACTGACATGATGAGCTGAGCTTCTTTACTCTCAGCAACGGGTGTTTTTACCTTCAGCCAACTGTAGAGGACAAAAAAAGGAACTAGTGTGAGTTGTTTACTCAAACTAAACGAAATACTTTCTTATTTAAATATTATTTCAGTTCAGGAACAAGTACTGTTTAGTGAGTAAAATAACTTCTCTCTACTTCGCTCTTATAGATGATTATGAGAATATCTCTCACAGGAATGTTGCCTCTTTTTTTCCTGTCACTTAACACAGCAAAACATAATTTCTGAGCATCTGTTGATTCTCTTAAAGGTTTTTGCATTTTGTTCAGTCAGTATCGCAGCAAACTACTGTACCACACATCCTCTGGCGGAGCTTGAAGACTTATATAACTGTGAGGAGGGAGCGATCTGCCTCGGTGCGGACTTTGAGAGCAGCTGGACCTCTCTGGGTCTGTGACAGAGCACCGAGCCATTATATTTAACTTGGCACGCTAACTCGTAATGCAGCAGGCAGCTGGGTGAGCCGCAGCCGACTAGCAGTGGTTAACCGTATATCAAGACCATGCTGCCGGGGAGCGAGCTGGATGAAGGGGAGCCTCATAAATCAATGGCAAGATGCTTATTGAAGCTGGAGGCCACTAAGCGGACTCATGTTTCAGTTGTCATATCAGACACGCCGACTTGTTCCTGTTCTCTCCTTCGCACCGTTCCCACTGACTCTATTCTCATCTCCCTCGGCCTGTCAGCCGGTGGTATGAAGGCTTTGCAGTTGCGTGACAACTCTTTTTGTCATCGTGAAGATTAAACAGATTTGGCGTTGGTCTCTGCGTTGCAGCCTCACCTTGTTCACATCCTATTACGCATGTTCAATTCTAATCCATTTTATTATTCTTGAGATTGAGTTTTTCTTTGCTGTATTCCACTAGTACTCGTCTTGCTGTGTGATGATGTGTGACGTACGGGCAGTGTAAACGCATGTGGCATCTTTTTTTAAGTTGCAGGTGATGTTCTGGGTACGAGGCAGGCTCCAAATGTTGATGTTTGGTGAACCACGCTGCTGCTTTCAAAGCCAAATGCTTATTCTTGGTCGCAAACGTGCTTTGCCTGCAGGAACACACTAAATTAGATTCTTTTTTTCTGGGGCAATCATCTATCATTTGCAGTCCCAGAGCCACCACATACTTGGCGTTGCCGTTGCCGTACGACAACTCGTTGGTCTGCAGTGACGAAGCACACGGGAGCCTGCAGTGTGTTTTTTTTAATACAAAGAAATTACATTTTAACCAAACTGTAAATTCAATTAAGAATCGTAGTCAGTGAAGGGAATAAGTCCCAGTACTTTTTTAATCATTGGCAAACCATATTAGGAACAAAGACACGAGGGTGTGGTTGTGGTGGATGGTGGGTCTGCAGGGTGCAACACCAAGGGCCACAATTAAGCTGGATCATCAATCTTTCCCAAACCTTAACCATACAAACAGTTTGTAGTCAGACAAACGGGATGCTGGACTGTAAGATCGTCTACTCTGGCAGAACAACATGAGTTAGTTAGTCTGGGAACATTTTGCTAATATGTTCAGTTCATGTCAAAATACACGCATTATTTTATTAGAAAACATATTTTGGTCTTTAGTTTAGTTGTATAGCAGCATGTTTTTTCAGAGGTGGCAGTCGGACTACATGAAGCTTTGACTTTAATTACATTCCTGGGATTTCAGACCCGTTTGAAAGGAGAGGAAGGCAGGGTCAGGAGGAGGAGGAGCAGGTCATGGGTCACAAGGAGGATGCAGTTGTTCTCAGCTTGGAGCTAGAAGCTTGTTAAAATCACCTGTCTTCCTACCTGCAAAGAGTGACATCTGGTTTTTCCAACCCTCCCCCTCCCCCCTGGCCCTCCAACAGCGACACACACACCTTTAGCACTCAACACTCAGCTCAGGAAACTGCTGCCGGCTCTCTCTCTCTCTCTCTCTCTCTCTCTCTCTCTCTTCCTGCCACTGCCATCACTCCTCCGAACAGAAGCAACACTTGATACTGTAATCGCAGCGTTGTCACAAAGACGAAGAAGGGCTTAACTTGCTTGTGAGCGAAGGCTTGATGCTACTCCACATCTCGCTTTTTTTCTGTTTATGATCAAGCCCCGACAGGAAAAGACCTGCGGGGGATTTATTGCACACTGTCACAAGCACGGAGTCGGTTCCAGGACGTGTTCAAGGCCCCTGCCTGTGTTCTTGTTAACATTTGTTCTGTAAACACATCTTGTTTTACCAGTGAGTAGATGTAGAAATGTGTTCGCGTCTCTTTCCTGATTGTCTTTTTATTCCTTAAAACTGGGATGTCCAGATTGTCTTTGGATTTGATGCAGTACTTAGCCTTTGCCTATTTACTGTAAAAGATTAAACATGTATCTGACTTATTAAAATAGATACATTTGACGCATCTTATTTGTTGGAGCTACTTAATCTGAACTCTGTAGTTTCCTGTAGAGAGATAATAAACGTGCAAACTTAAATCAACGAACATGAAATAACAATGCTCAAAATGACATTGGTTTTGGACCTATGGACAAAAGAAAACAGCTTCCCTGTTGATCGAAAGTGTTGGTGAGCGAGACTGACTCGCCACTGATTGATCAGGGAGAAATAAACCCTTTCCAGCATGAAACATGAACGTGATTTCAGAAAGGGTCATGGAGTAAAGCAGTAAATCAGTTTAGTGTGTGCGAGCAGAAGAGATACGCCCTGAATCTTCTGCACGGAGAAACGTGAAAGGTGATAGCGGCACGTGCACAGGGCCTAGAAATACCTCACCGTCAACGACCCATTCTACTCTTATTAGGAAGCCATGATTGTCTTCTTTCCCTTGTATATGTCCGCAGACACTCGGGGTGGATGTTTCCCGTGTTGTGTTTGGAATAAACAGGAAAGGATCTGCATCATTAAAACGCCATCGTCGCTGTTCCAGACTCTCGGGCTTAATTCATGCTGCAGACACCTGTGGTGACTCTACAGTGTTAAATCACCACGGCAAACATGCTGTTGGGGGGGGCTGTTTGGTCCGAGGCCAGGTGTCGGAGACGCTCGGCTTCCAGCCATTCAAACTCACTGGCGCAACTGCTCTTTAACTGTGGTTTGTTTTGGGGGGGGGTTCACACTGGTAGGAGCAAGTCTGTTCCAGCACAGGACGTCCCAGTCGGACAGACCCACGAGCTGTCCTGACATCAATGCGCTGCCCGGGATGCTCAATCGTCCCTGCTCCCCGGTCGCTGAGCACTTCTGCGGCGTCATGTCACCCAGTCAGAACATTGTGTTTTCACCTGATGAAGTCTTGGCGTGTTTTTCTGTCAATTAAAAAAAACCTTGAAGTAGTTTGGTCATAATTAGACGTTTGTGTTAGGCCCACATCTCAAAATCAGAACCTGAGCAGACATGTAGCAGAGGCTTAATTTAGTGATTAAGAGGCAAAAACAGTTTGATCACAAATAGGCCTTTGTTTGGTAACGTGCACACACACACACACACACACACACGGAGCAAAACCACCCTCACAGGAAGACAAATGGTTTCCTCTTAACACCTGTTGTGGTTGTGGCTGTTCCTCCTCTCACTCTGTTTGATTTACGACCAGGTTTTTGTTGTTGCAGAGCTTTTTATCACCAAGGACACAGGAGAGAAAAACAACTGCATGACAAAAATGTGCTGGGGCTCAAATAGTAGTTACATGACACAATCTGCGCGGCTCACGTATGGCATCGATCTGGGAGAAGGAAGCGTCAGTGTGTGTGTGTGTGTGTAACAAACCTTCAGAAAATGCTGTTCTTAGTCATCACTGCAGGTTAAACAAAGCTTTAGAAGAACTGCTTTCACTACCCTTCAGCCAGCAAGCTGTCGAGACTCGCAGGAGACCAGCGACACACAATATATTCAAATCTGCTCCAGGGTCTTTGACTTTTAATGAATTAAACCACGTTTCGTTCTGCCCTTCGCGCCCTCAAGCACATTAGTTGTACTTTGTCTTTTTTTTTTTTACCCGGCAACATGGATGGAAGTAATGGATAGAAAACTAAACAAATAGAGCAATAATGGTGCGACCAGTAAATGTTCTGTGTGACAAATCAACAGGTACGCGGGCACATCCACCCGTAACACCACCTTTCTCTGGAATTGATTCTGGGGCAACTTGAGGTCAGTTCTCCTGAACAGATGCACTTCCTCTAAGCTAACTTTTTGTTCCTTATCTGCTAGACGGCTCTGACCTGTATGGATAAGACCCGCACACGTCTGCTAGGACGTTTCAAACGGAGGCTTGTTATTTAACCTCGCAGCCCAGGTAGAAGCTGCTCTGGGTCCCGTTCTGGGGTCTTTGTGACTTTGTGTTCACAAATAGACCGTGTGTTTGGTTGATATGCCATCCCTGCCAGTCGCAGTCCTGGGGAAAATGTGACGCTTTCATTCACCTGATTAAGGGGCGAGGACAAATATGTCCTTAAAGAGAGGCCCAGCTATAGCCCCTACACACACACACACACACGCAGACAACCGTAACACTGTGGCCCAAACACAGGTGCTATCCCACATGGGGCTTTCCAAAACACAAGGTGGGAGTGAGCAGGGGCCTGTGGAAGTTACTTGATTGCTTTTGTAGGAGGTTTCACCCTGGCTCATCATCAGTCAGTCATGCAACCACACAAGCGTCCCCAACTTTCCTGCAAGGCTACAAAATTAGGTCGTTACACTTCACATAGTGTTTGTCTACGTGAGCTAGCCTTAGCATGGCCCTGCAGATCTACATGTCTAAGCTACTGTGAGTTCAGCAGGCTGCTGCAGAGCTTTTATAGAATCTAGACTCAGAAAGATGGCATCTTCAAACAGCTCTGTGAACGTGATACTGCAGTGTAGCAGAGTAACATTAAAGATGCGTCTGCTCCTGCATGCAAACGTTTCTGTCTACTGGAAAACGTCTTGTGTGCGAGATACCTTCCGCTCGTCTCTGTTGTCTCAGCTGTGCGCGGCGAGGAAAAGCTCACACGATCACACTTTCATCATCAGAGTTTTCGGTGAAATTTAAATTCCTGTGCTGAGAGCACAAGCATGTGCATGTTCATCCGCGGCTCTCTGTCTCTCTCACACACACACGCACACACACTCTGCATTCTGCTACTTGTGATCATGTGCCATGTTTCCGACTCTCCTCCCTCCATGCTCAACCTCGCCCCCCTCTTTTGAACCCCCTCTCTCACCTTGTAATTTTAAATAGGCTTCACATGGAGCTGTGGTCAGGCCTAGTTTCTTTTGGCAGAGGCATGTCACTGCAGACACTTCCTCTTTGCCTTTTTGTGTGATGAGACTTGAGAGTTTGGGTTCTGCCACCCCAACATCGTTTGATTTATGTATTATTTCATTTCCTCTCAGAGAATTGGATGCAGTGTGGCTTCTTGTTTGTGGGTGAGGATGAGGGTGGCAGTGCCGTGGTGTGGTTGCAGGCGGTGTTGGAGAAAAGTATTAAAGCTTTTTAGTTTTTTACTTACTTATCTTTTTTGATTCAGATTTAATGCTGTAGTTTTATTTTCTTGTATTTTAAATGCGGTAACTAATAAAAGCTTTACCTTTGTCTGTTACCTGTGACCTCTAAGGGTTCAAATTCATGTATAACCGGCAGTTCTCCCCCATGTAGGTTTGTGCACATAAGCATTCAAACCTGTGTGAGTTTGCGCGTACGCCACACGTGTGTTTACTTGCAAGGAAAGTGTGCAACACATGTGCACTATAGTGTATGTGTGCAGAACTGGTGCATAGATGGAGGAGAGTGGATCGGTGACGGGGGTGGTGACTTGCTCCTGTAAATGTGGCTGTTTGTGTGTGAGGGAGGGGGCGATACAGGAGGGATGTAGCCGCTGTAGACACAAGGGTGGATTGATAGTAAACACACATTCCAGGTCTAGTGGATCTGCTGCCGGTAGCTCGGCTAACAAGCCCTTCATTAAGGCCGAATTAATACACTGACTGAGCGCCTTTGTTGGAGGAGGAAGCGAAAAGTACACCAGACAGATTTGACCTGAGAAAGTTGGTACGCGCTGCCAGCGCTCTTTTTTTCACCTCCTTCCCACTTTTTGAAGAGGGCTTATTTTCGGCGCCCCGAACAGGTTGTCTCATGGCGCGCGCCCCCTCTCACCTCCTCCCGGGAAACACTGCAGGGGAAGATATAGGCGTGCGTGGCCGTTTGCTTGTGAACCTGTAGGATCTGTGTTATTACACAGTGCTCCACCGTTGTTCTCCTGTAGACCCGATACTGTAAACACATTTTAAACGTGTTGTGACCTTATTTTGCTGCATGTTCACACGGCTCTTTTCCTTGACCACAGCAACACTTGCGGATTATTCCCATGGCCCCCCGCTCTTTTTTCCTCTCACATATATATTCTTGACATGTTCTTGTGCATTCTGTGCTAAGGATGTGTTTTCGTAACCCCTTCTTCACTGTGTCCTCGTTTATATTCTGTTGTTCTTTGCTGTATCTTGTTACCGCGTGTCGCTCTCACCGCCTAATATTCTCTCTGGGGTAATTAACATTCGGTGTTGTCTTATCTTACAAGGACAACAGGACCTCACGTACAGCGCCAGACATGCTGTAATATATCCCTCCGCGTACAGTATATGCACCCAGCATGGTATGACTCGTGTGCATTCAAGCAGTGTGATGTAGGGTGGAGCTGTGGCTACCGAGGGAAGTGCAGCACAGTGACCGACTGAGCATAAAGGCCGCTGTTGTATCCAGGGTTTCATGTTGTGCCACCCGCGGGACGTCCCGCTGCCCCGCGCTGTCTGAGTGCCCGGCATTTTGAAAGGAAATAAAACGCCTTCATGTAGCATAATCTTCCTTTTTATCATCTTCGTTTATTTGCATCGATGCCCCTCCACCAGAGCTAATGGCTTTAGTAGTGGTTAATAATTAATATGCTGACATTTGAAAGATCACTAATTAGCCGTTATATGATTGTCACTGTGATGATGTCTTCCATCAATGGTTTATTGGCAACATGAACCCATTAGCCTTAAATAATTATTAACCTTTATTTTCCAGTAGGAGACTTAGTGGACTTACTTCAGAAAGTGAAACTAACCAGTCTGTTAAGTGGTGACCCACAGATAAATACCCACGCGTAGAAATGGTTGTATACTCCTACTAAAGGATGCTCGTTTTATCAGAAGCTTTTCACTGGGTCTCAAATATACTGTCTATAATCATTCATGCGGGAGTCACGAGGGGTGTACTTAGTGTTAATAAGTTCTTATAATAATAAGGAACTTTGGTCCAGATGCTCTTAAGTGATTTATTGGGAGGGAAGTGTTCAGAGAGGAGTTTCACAACCCAAACGTTCATATTTATGGCTTACTGCGAACACATGTCGAAGGACTTCAGTGATGGTATGAAACCCAGAGGAGCATCGGGAGCCATCGCACGCTGCAGTTTGAGTTCGGTGAACTTCATTTCACGTCCCGCCGTGGCTGCACCAGATTCACTGAGTCCGTTTGGTAACTCGCTCATGTTTCCACTTTGAAACGTTCATACGGTGGTTTTGAAATGTCAAATCTCGAGTCTGGACCTGATGGCCTCTGTGGTCCGAGCTTTGACTCGTGTCTTCTTCTGTCTGCGTCAGAAGCTTGTCCCATCTCCCACCCAGACTCCCACTTCTTCTCCTACCCCTCACATGTGCCCCCTGAGGGTGATGTTGGAAATGAGTTTCCGTTGATGTTAAAAACGACAGCACTGAACACTTTTTGAATTCGGTTGAGCTTCATCACTTTTGGTTTCTGAGAAACACGCGTGAATTGTCTGCTTGATTTATTTTACAGCCAGACGTGTAAATGTCTTTACACATATTTGATTGTTTGACAATATGTGTGTGTGCGTTGATGCATTTAGGGCTTGGTTTCTAAAGAGCGTTTGGGAACCACCAGGGGAAACTTGTCATCAGAGGAATATGTGGAAACAAGGATGTGGTGGGCACTCCAGTTGAGTATCTATCACTTTTCCAGCAACCCGTTTAAAGGCTCTGTGGTCACAGAGGCTCTGCTGCCGTTTTATTACAGTGAAATGACAGACTGACAAGGATTCACAACGTTTCTGCTGCCGCTGGTGCTACTGGACATAAAGGGGGCTAGAAACGTCCAGCCTGCGCTTTAGGCGTGATCTCAGATCGAAGATGAGCAGTGTGAAGAATCAGAAAACATCTGTTGAATGGATGCATTAGAAACCACCATTTAGTGTGGATTTGGTCGTTGGTCACGGGCGTCGCTGTTCAACTAGAAAAAAATATTCCTGTAAAAAGTTGAAGCAGCTTTTGCTCGGTCTGTGACTCGCCATCAGGCCGACTACATCTCGAGTCAGCACGTTTCAGCCCGTTTCCAAACGGAGAGGTTCTTGATGATGACCTCCTTCCGTTTGCTTTGCCTTCGCGACTGGCCCCGTGCCACCCTCAGGAACTCTGAGCTCGGCCCACATCGCCGGAGAGCAGCCACTGCGACGCATGGGCTGAACCCTCTCCATACAGTTAAGTGACTGCTGACATCATTTATGAAGGGGGTGAGAAATAAAGCTGGCGTTGCCATCATTTCTTCATTTTTTTAAAAGGAATGACATCTATCATTTATTTGTCCTTATTTGTCCCCCCCCCCCGTCTCATTTGTGTGCTCCGTTTTTTTTTGCCCTTAGAAGTGCAGGAGGCCCGTCTTTAGGGGGTGGTGGAGGGATTTAGGTGTATCAAGGTGGTGGTGGAGAGAGGCCAGCGCTGGACTTCTCCTTCCCAAACAAACCGGCTCTTTGGCTCGCCCTGTTTGCCTATGTGGCTGTCTTTTTTTCGGAGCCTGTACGGGCAAACACACAGCGGGAAACACTGGCTTGTTGATCGCCTTCACAGACCAGCTCATAAACCCAGCGAGCATGAATGTCGGGGCCTGTGTGCATGTGTATCTCAGAGCGGCTCCGGACATTTCCCCCCCCTTTTTATTTTTTTAGAAACCCGAAGGGTGTTGCAGATGTAAACAGCCAAATAATTATTAACCATCCAGTCATGAGACGGAGGCTGAAACGTGACTTCCTGGAAGTATCAACCTACATCAGCTTTGACTTTTTGATTTGCCCGTTCCTGTTTCTGGACGTTGCTTGGAAACGGCACTAAATCAACATGTGGCATCTCTCTCGCTCTGTCTCCCCGACTCTCACAACAGGGAACCAGGAGACACGGCGTCATTGCTTTGCAGCATTATTACTGATTGGAAAGCTCATGCAGAAGGAGCCCGGCCCTGCGTGTTTGGCCTGCCTAAGTCATGTTGCTCAGAAGGGGGAAAAAGAGGCCTCACATCCTGACATCTGCGAAGCACCTGTCCCAAGCTGAGCCAGAGCACATTCACACAGCTATCTCCCCTCATTTCTCTCTCTGGCCTTGAAAAACGCCATGGCTGTCCTGCGCTTTAACCTTCTACATGTGTTTCCCCTGTCTTTGAGCTTTTTGACTCATGTGGTCCTGCCCAGTCAGTTTTGAGCGTCATAGAAAAGCTTTTGTTCAAATACTTACCTATAGAAACCTTGAAGCACATCCTAGTGTCCACATATCCACCACAAACAAAGCAAACTTGGTGCACGTAGCAGTCAGAAACCTGAGCAGTATCAGCAGAGACGGACCCTTTGACAGCCCTGGCTGCTCTGTGCCAGGAGAAAGGGAGGAGGATGGCACTGCTGGGGAAGGTGCCTTCTGGCGCGTGCAGAATCTCTCCCGACGGTCACCTGCTCCGACTGCAGCACTCCAACCACTGCATAACCACGGATGGTCTACAGAGTCCTAGAGGGGTTATATGTATCGTGTCCACCCCCGAGCTTTTGAGAAATGTGTGCATACGTTTCTACTCTTGACTAAAGTAGCAAAAACTTCGTCTCAGTCGGCTCCTATTTCTGAACAGTCCACTTTTTCATGTTAATCTGCATCATTAGGATGCACCTGAACGTGCAGCACTGCGTCCCCAGAGCACCAAGCGGCCGCTCCCCTCGGTCCTTCTCACTTTGTCTAAGGAAATGTTGGCTTTAGAGCCTCGTGTGTCTGTTTACCACAGATTTATGCTGCCTCCCTTCTACGCGACTGTTGCTTTGAGGCATTTCTTAGCGACACAGTGATGAATAAAAAAATGTGCTGTCACCGTAACGCATGTACGTTCAGTCACCACGTGATTCAGTGTTGTTCAGACTGCTGAATATCTGTGTCTGCTTCCTGTCCTAGATAACAGCAGTATGCAGAGAGGCTGCCCTCCTGGCCCTGCAAGAGGACATCAAAGCCCAGCACATCGAGGCCAGACACTTTGGAAGCGCCTTGAACACTGTGAAGCCCCGGATCCCCGACTCCCTCATCCAGACGTATATCAGATATCAGCAGCAACACAGCGGCCTGCGCTTCTTCTGACCGCACTCCTGGGATTTGTTTTCGTAGTGTTATTTTAGTTTCGCTTTGACGTTGGACAGATTTCTAACGCGATAAGGAACAGACACGACATCTGAGTTTGTGTGCTAGTTAGCCGTTATTAAAGCCTTTACTCACCATCTACCGGGCAAAGAAATGCAGACACGTGTGCTTTTATTTGTGTGTGTGGGTGTGTGTTCAGCATGTATTAAACACATCAGTCATGTACTATTTGTTGTTGGTGGCTTTTTTTTCTGCAGCTAAAGGAAAAGACAGAGAAGCTGGTTTGCACACTCGGTACCAGCATGTCCTCTGTGCACACTTGAGTGAATGGATCTCGTCCCGTGCGTTAGTCCCATGTTTAAGCTCACTTTTCGGACTCGTGAATGAAACTCCAGGCACTTGTAAACTGGAGTGGAGAATATGAACCCTGTAATCAGAATGCTCTATGGAAGTAGACTTGTATCTGGGGACCTTCCGGGCCCCCTTCAGGGACCCCTGTTGCTTCCTAAACCCCCTAGCTTAGGCAGCCGCTGCTGCTTTAATCATCACTTCCATCCATGGAAAATCTGTTAATTGGTGTAATCGTGAGGTTTCCGACCACTAAGAGCAGGGATGCAGGCGGCCATCTGTCGCTCATCACCGACAACATGCAGCTTTAACAGTCCGTTAACACGAACGGGGCCTTCTCTCAAACATTTGCTGACCCGAAATGACACCGGGGGGCACTCAGCTATTGATTTTTCCATGTGAATAGGATAAATTGACTTTGTATTGAACTTCCTTTTCTCATGGATCCGGATGTAGCGCATCCGCGACACCAATCAAACCAGACAGTCAGGAACGGGGGGGAGGGAAGGGGGGAGTCTTTCCCCTGGCTGCGGGGCTGCTCTTCTCTTAAGGTGGTCCGGCAGTTCACCCCCACCACCTCCACTTCCCACACCTAACAACTTGCACCCATGAAACCGATCGAACGGTGGGAACGTTTCCAGACGAGCTGCAGCCTCCGTTTCTCTGGCGACACGCGGGAGTGCGTAATGGGAACATTCCGGAGAGGAGAGAGGACATCCTGTTTATGTGTCTGCACAATCAGACAGTGCTTTCCACAGAGCTGCTTTACTGGAGTCAAAGGTGGCGAGAACTAACGTCACGTATTGTGCCAACATGTGAATATATGTGTATTAAAATATCTGTGAACATGAGTTATTCTTTTCGTGGCCAGAGATCAAATGCTGCTTCTCACGGTAGAAACCTGTTGTTGGAGGTTTAACACGTTACATTTTCTACTCAGAGGTGGAGTAAAAAACACCACAGGCTTTTATTTGTCACCGTGTTCCGCGCGCGCACGTCATCTGAATCAGCATGAATATGAATGGCACCTTCTTCGCATCATTATTCATAGACCACAGGATCGGAAACCAGCAGCAGCTTTTTCCCTCCCCGAGCCCCCCCAGAAACAGGCCGTTCCACCTTAAGCAGTGCGCGCAGCCCCGTCGCCCGGCCTTCTCCATCTGCCCAATGAATCAGGAGCGGATGCGATGTATCCTTTTTCAGTGGCGTGAATGGCCAGTGGGAGTTGGCTTATCGAGCAAACACTGAGCCCTGCGCTCCCATTCATTCAGTGCTGAGCAGGCCCGCGGAGCTGACGACAGCGCACGGCTGTCCGCGACCACACGAGCGCGCAGATTCCCCGCAGCTTCTGCCCGAGCTCCCGAGGAGGCGAACTCTGGGATTTAAAGCAGTTATTTTCCTTTTCCTGTGTAGCTGGGCTGTCCTGCCCGAAAGATCGACCTCCCAAGTGCGCAGCAGCTCCCCGGGTGATTCCCCCCCGCTCTCCATCAGAGCTCCGCCGTGGATTTACTTTCCTTCATCCTGGGACTAACGCGCGCGCAACCCGCGCCGAACTTTGCTCGAACGCGACCCGAGCAGGGGAAATAACGCGGGGACAAGAGGGATACGCTGTGTAGCGCTTGGATTACCGGGCTGTGGATGTGGTGCAGCCGACCTTCTGGTCTACGCGTGGACATTGGCACTTCCTGCTGGATGGAGTTTTCGTGAGCGACTCGGTTGATGGATTCGACGGTGTGGATGGTTGCACATAGGTACGTGTCCGCTCTGTTCCCGTCGGTTTCACGGTGCGCGCGGCTCCACCGAGACCCGGAGTCGTCTCTGTGTGTGTGGATGAAGCGATGGGTTCCGCGGCTGTGCTATAACACCCCCTCCCCCACCGCGGTTCTTCTCATTCATAACTTCTCTCTGCCTGTTTTAAATGAGCCTGCTCGTTACTACTGAGGAGAATCCTGTTTCCAGCGCGTCCTGTGACGCGCAGGCTGTTGGGAAGGAGAGGAGTTTGTTCAGGAAGCCGCAGACTCACGGGACCGTCCTGCTTCACGGTTTTTGGTTTTTTATTATGGTCTGAGGCCTCGTGCACTCAAACTCGAACCCTGATTCCCGATGGTGTGTGTGACACACACACTCAGAAACGTGAGAAAAGTGCGTCTTTCTGTGGCGCACCGTGATGTTTTGTCTGCATCTTGCCGGAACTCGGATTGACTTTATTCCCCCCCCCCCCGTACTGTTGTCCACTCTTCCCTGAGATCCTTTTGGTGTAGTAATAGAATACTAAGTGAGGCAGCTCATTGAATTCCTTGGATCGTGTCCTCATTTCGTCGCCGCGGTGCATTTAAATGTTAACTAGTCATACAAATGGAAATGAGCAGGGGAAGTGTTTGTAGGGCCCACTGAGCTCTAGATGTGTGCCCATTGCGGAGGAAGTTACAAAAAGTCCACTTCTCCCTGTGGTCTCACTTAACGGGATCAAAAGTACCAGACTGTCCCGTTGACAGGATGAGAACAGGCGAACTCTAAATTCATTGCGAACTTTGTTTATGTCGTTTCGACCAGTTGTGCTGCAGCTGCACAATAGCTGGTTCTTGTTGAGGGGTAATGATGATGTTTGCTTTTTGGAACCACGTAATCCCTCCTCCATCACAGCAGCTATGCCATGTTTTCTCCTTTGTCTCTCATCGGCCTCTCTCTCCCCCCTCTGGCAGGTTTTCCGATGCATGCCAAGTCCACGGTGAATGTCGGAAGTGGTGATCCCCCCAGATGGAGCTCCAAAGTCAACATGGCCCCGGCGGTTCATTAGTGGTGATCCAGCAGCCTTCCCTAGAGAGCCGGCAGAGGTCGGATTACGAGCGGGAGCTTCAGCATGCCGCCATTCTCTCCCTGGACCAAATCAAGGCCATCCGCTCCAGCAATGAGTACACCGAGGGGCCCTCAGTTGTGCGGAGGCCCCCTGCGCCCCGCATAGTCCCCAGGCCCCAGGAAAAGCAGGAGAGGACTCACGAGGTCATACTCGTCAATGTGAACAACAACTATGAGCACCGGCCCTCGGGTCACCACCATCACGTTGGGGGTGGCATGGTGGCTGGGGGGCAGCAATATGGTGGGTCCCGGGCACCAGGGCTCAGCCGCTCCACCAGCACGGGGAGTGCTGCAAGTTCAGGGAGCAACAGCAGTGCCTCTTCTGAGCAAGGACTCTTGGCACGCTCGCCCCCCACCAGGTCCGGCATGAGCTTACATCACCAGCACAGGGCAGAGCGGCCTGTTCGGACTCAGCCCAAGCCCAAGGCCCTTTTGCTGCCCCAGCAGGGATCTCACACCCACCAGCCTCCACTAGAGGCTCCACTGAAGCCCCAGGGCAAAGGGAAATCAGACATTTCTGGCTCCGGGGTGGTGGCTGCTGCTGGGCACCAGTTCATCTGTGAGCGTTGTGGGAAGTGCAAATGCAGTGACTGCACTGCTCCCAGGACCCTGCCTTCATGTCTGGCGTGTAACGGCCAGTGTCTCTGCTCCGCTGAGAGCGCCCTGGAGCACGGCACGTGCATGTGCCTGGTGAAGGGCATCTTCTACCACTGCTCCAACGACGACGAGGGAGACTCGTGTGCTGACCACCCCTGCTCTCTGTCACGTTCCCACTGCTGCTCTCGTTTTCTGTGCATGGGATTAATGTCGGTACTCTTCCCCTGTCTGCTATGCTACCCACCTGTCAAGGGCTGTCTGAAGGCGTGCCAGAGTTGCTACGACAGGGTTAACAGGCCTGGCTGTCGCTGCAAGAACTCCAACACTGTCTATTGTAAACTGGACAACTGGGCCCCACAGACCCAGGAGAAACCTTCCTGATTGCCCCTGTGCGTCTGTGATTGCGTGTGCGCGGGAGACTCTGATGTGGATCTTATTATGACAATGATAATGATGACGATGGTCACAAATGAATGTTTATCAAACATTCGAAAGCACCTCCCACCCGCCTCCTCTCCTCGCTGCAGAACCCTAAGGAGCTACGCAAAGGAGTAATGAAAACCACTCTGATTTTTTTTTTTCTGGATCAGGACCATGTTTTTACAGACCAGTGTTTGCCTTAACTGTTTCTATGTCTATCTTCAGCTCCTCATTAACACCATATACATATATCTATCTATCTATATATATGTATATATAGATATATCTATCTATATATACATATATAAGCTGCCTCTTACCAAATCTGTGAAGGACGATCTACTCTAGGGCAAATATGTAGCTGTTACCTGGTGTTCATAGGAAGCAGGTATATTTTTAACGAAAGCACATCCATCTCATAGTATTTCTTTTTCTCCACTTGGATATGTTTCTCGCCTTCCACACATCTGAACTCTTCATACACATTCTGTGGCATTCTCCCTTGTTTTGTTTAGTTTTCTTTCCTTTTATTTTGTGTAAATTGTTCAAAATCCGTAAGAGGAATTCTGGCTATTTTTTAAAAAGAAAAATGTCTGTTAAAACATTTTTTTTGTTGTAAAAAATATTTATTATGTGAAGCTCTATTATTTTATGATATTTATTGCAAGAGACAGTCTTAATTTTACTCATGTCTGAATATAACAAAATATCAAATACTTACTGAAAAAATTAAAGGGTGGCACAAAAGAAAACTATGTTAACTTTAATGCAGAAAATATATTAATTAATGAAAAAAGTAGCAGTGTCTGGTGTCTTGATTGAGCTGTTGTGTAACCGACCTTAGGAAGGAAAGACTAACGGGTGCTTTTCAAGGTAATGCACGTCTGTTTTCGTGAGTTTGTGTTCATTGGTGAACTGCATCACTTTTTTCCCGTGTGTGTGTGTGTGTGTGTGTGTGTGTGTGTGTGTGTGTGTGTGTGTGTGTGTGTGTGTTCATGCTGCGTGTGGAATTCCTGGTACAAAATCTCAGCAGTGAGTAGAAACAGCTTGTAGCTCCAAATGTGAGTGTTTACATTCTTGGAAGGCCTCGTTGCTGCGATTCTCCTCGGTAACCTTGAAAGCTAAACAATACAGGTCATTGACATGATTAGCCCCGAAGCTGCTAGCATCAACAGAGCCTCCACGTTTCCACGGGTTCTGCTCGCAGGAAGTAAATCTAAAACCCGCCAGTCAACAAGTCACCGCTAAACTATGCGCTGTAGTTTCTTTCCCGGGCTCAGGATGTTCTCAAACTCCCAAATGGGCTGAGCGCCGCAGAGCCCAACCGTAGGTGCCCTGAGAAGTGGGAACGACCATTAGGAGTAGCTGGGGCCACCTGTTCAAAGATAATAAACCCGACCTATCAATGCTGGGCTTTTATGGCGTGGTAAAGGCAACGACAGGGGCAAATCCAGCCCCCACCCTGACCCACACTCCCCCATTTGGTCATGTCTTTTTGTCAGTGAATTTATCACTTGGGAAGTTCGCTGAATCCCCCCCACCTCCGGCCCCCAGGGGATGAGATCATCACTTTGAAAGTTGGTTGGTCAGCCAGAAATGCCAGCAGTAGGGGGGGGCAGTGTGTGTGACCAGGAAATTCCCTGAGACAAAGGAAAAAATACACTGCAGCTTCTGGTTCGGAAAACTGTGACGTTGGCAGGAAAACAACACCGCCGTGTCTATGATGTGACGGCGGGGCCCTCAGGTGCTGCAGATCTGCTCAAACACAAGTCATCTGAACACTAGATGCACCTCCTAACACCGACACAGTTACTCAGAGTAGCAGGTTCGGTCGAGATATTTCCCACATAAGAAGCTAATGTAAGCACGAACCCGAAGGAAGCATCCCGTGGCGTTTCTCATTTAGCTGAGCAGGCATCTCTAAGACTGACTGACTTCTCTTAGTTTGGCAGTAGTTGGGATTAAATGAACTATCCTTCTGAACGGGGCCTTCTCGAAGGAATGTGATCCTCTTCCTCTTTTTGGTGGAACGTGCCTTGTTTTTTCCTGCCTGAAGTGTTAAAGAGTGGATTCGTGATTTTCTTAATTTCCTGTTACCCTTCAGCTGCAATCTGAGCCCCATGTGCCCCCGGCTCCTGGGTGATGGCAAACAATAGGTTTCACTATAGTTCTCCTGTACGCATGATGGGGGCCGAAGAGAAGCTGTATTCAGCTGGCGACGCACAGGAAGACAGTGTTTACATGATATTTTCCAGTCGAAGCTAAATAAGGAAACATCCGACTCCCACCATTTCCAGAATGAGCTCTGCTACGTCTTTACTACGCGTCTCTGGAATCTCTGATTTGATCAGCGGAGGTGTCTAAAATAACGTTTTAAGGCCCGTGTATGGTTTCTTTCACTTTCCCTGCCACGCGAGCGCCACGGCGTCACAGGTTACTCATCGCTAGGCTGCTGCTCCGCTGCAAAAAAAAAAGTGAAACCAGAGTCACTCTCAAGTAATACAATAGCACAAACGCTCACAACCTCTTCCTCCGCTTTACACTTGTTTCAGCATAAATTTAGCTGCGCCACACACCCACGTAATACTATTTGGAGTTGTCAGGCTTGGCGGGTCCCCTGGTACAGCTTTGGGGTTTTTCTGGGGCCACACACACACACACACACACACACACACACACATGACTACCAAGTGAGTCACGGCGGAACCTCCAACCCACACGTCCTACCGGGGCAGTCCTTTTCTTAGCCAGGGCACAGCCGCGGTGGAGTAGGATACTCCATAAACAGTCATCCTCCTCCACAGCATTCATCACTAAAAGGGCCTGCTTGAGCTTACCTCCGCCCCTCCTCATCTGGTTTTCATTAATTCCCTTCATGGCATATAAATAGAAATTAGCAATCAGGGAAACATGGGGGTGGTAGACTTTGGAGATGAAGGCAGCTTTTTGGACTTCAGTGTAATGACCACAGCTTGTGGAAGTTATCTCAGCAGATATTTGGTTTTGGACCATCTCCGTTTGCTGGGGTGGCATGCGGTAGTTGACTGCTCCAACATCCACACTCGGCCTCAGCAGGATTAAGATGACATTACTAATGCTGTTTGAGCACAGTTCCTGAAAAAGGCACAATGTCCAAACTATGAGAACAGTGCTGCTGTTGACTAAAAAGAAACCTTGGATTTCCAAAACACCAGGCTCGTGCTTGCGTCAACCACCAAAGCGTTTCAGGGTTTATGCAGCAGGTTTTCAAAGGGTTTGATTTGGAGGGTTTTCTCGTCCCACAGGGCAACATGTAATTCTTCACTTTAATGACACCATGTCCCTAACATGGAGATGTGGTATTTTCACCCGGCAGAGACGCTATTGTGAAGATTTTATCTGCCACTCCCCGCTTGACGTCTACGGTGGAACAGAACTGGTTTGTGTAGAAAGTTGTTCTAGGAAGTGTCAGGTAGGGAAATCCTGAAAGACCCATTTCCTGTGAGATTATGTATGAAGACACAGGTTGCTGTGTTGCAGGCCTGTAGCTCGACCTGCACAAAATGATGCCGGATTTAATCTTCCTATGAATTCTACAGCTGGGCGAATAAACTGAAAAGCTACGACTTTGTGAGTCAAGTGCTGTGTGGAGAGGACAGATCGGTCGTTTAGCAGCTTTCCTCCTCACAAGCCATGAAGGGCTGGTGGGGACGACCCAGTGTCTTATCAAGTGTCGAAGGCCATTCACGTTGGAGGTGATTCATGGGGCTCCTGGGTGCACACCCACAGGAAGTCAGTGCAACATTTTCACACCCCCTCTCAACCTGTTATGTATCTATGCAGCGTTACCAGCCATCTGATACGGCATTCTTCTCCAAGTGCCCTTCCTGTCTCTATGCTGTCATTTTACAGACAAAGGGCCGGTTGGGGGAGAAGATGAGGAGGAGGAGGAGGAGGAGGATGCCAGTGGATCAATACAAGACATTGGCAATCATTTAGTGGGCTTCTTTTTGTAGTTAATGGCCGGGCATTAGTTTACCCACAGACGAGCTTTGCTCATGATCAATGGCTCCTATTTCATCAGCATAATTGATTCATCAGTATTCACAGTGTCACTTCCTGTCTGCAAAACTTGTGCAAAGCTCTCACAGGCCCCGACTAATTAAATCAGCGGGGTTTGTCTCTGTGTTGCTCTTATTGGGTACTGTTGCTGGAAACAGCCAGTTGTCAGGAGTCATTAGATTTGATCCCCAAATATGCTCGGAGCGGTTCGGGAGATATCCGAAGACTGCAGTCTACAGCAGGGAGCTGGCTAAAAGGACAACGCAACGGAATGACGAGGCACCGTGTCTGCCCTTCCCAGAAACGTTTTCTCACGTGGCCTAACTCAAGACAAGATCCCATCCTTGCTCCTCGTGGAGCAGCCTCGGGGGACAGTTTGGTGTGTTTGCTGCATTCCAGGCCCCCTGCAACCACTTTTCCTGTTTGTAACAGAGAGCACTGCGCATGCACATTACATATGTTCTCAGAAAGGTATTGATAGATTTGTGTGTGTATTTGCGAGGAAGCTTGCTCTCTCATTATCTCCCCCTTCCTCCCCCTTCGTTCCCTCCTTTTTTTAGATTTGACTATGCATCCAGACAGATGGTTCCCGTCTGCTGGCTTTTTTCAATTCACTTCCTCTCTTCACAGACAGCCACCCCTCCCCCCTCTACGGCCCTACCTCCCTCCCTTTGACCCCTCCCTCTCTCTCTTTTTTCTCTCCTCCTCCTCAAACGTCTCCTCTGTTATGTGGCTGGAAATAATCTTTTATTGCCCAGTTGTTCGGAAGTGACCTCCTGCCCTTGATTAGATAGGGCCAAGTCCTATCACACGATTGTGTTTGAGCTGGCGACCCCCCCCCCCAACGACCACCACCCATACACGCACACACTTGCTCCCACACACATACACACAAAGCTCACCCTGTCCCACACCAGCCCCATCCTTCCTCCTACCCCCTGTCCCTCTCTCATTGCCGGGGCTTTGGTGATCCTGTGTGAGGGGACAACAATGGGGGGCTTTAGTCCCGTCCGGCTCTTCTCGGCTGGGGGGCAACAGGGTGGGGGTCATGAGGGACTTTCTTTTTTTTCCATCAGTCAGCCAGTCACTGGGTGGAAGTTGCGACCCCCCACACCCACCACCACCCCCAGCATGATAGTTAACCTCCCAGTTGCCGGTTTGCTCACCCTTCAACCCTTCCTCTCCTTACCTTCCTGATGACCCCCCTACACTTAGATACATACGTTTTCATCTTCTACACAATCAGTGGACCTGTGATTGTGGGCGGCTGACAGGTGGGTGCGCTCAGATAGTTTGTGGAGCTTTGGATCGGGCTGGTTTTGACCCTGTTACCATTCAATGTTCCCCACAAATCCTCCTCTCTGGTCTGGAGAAAGCTGTTTTCCTTCTCTTCCTGTTTCTAAGTGGCATGAAGTGACATTTAAAGAAAAGTAAAAAGCTTTTCTTCAAAAAGCTTCTGATCTCATCTTCTCAACTCAGATCAGCCAAGTCAGATTTAAAAAAAACGGTGCTGATAGCTTTGCCATGCACGTCAGGCCTGATTGCACCTCTGCTTGTGTTTGAAGCACATTTAGGTTTAGTGTCTTTCCCTGGAAGACATTTACAGTCTTCCTTTACTTGAAACCATAGGTGATATTTCATCTGCATGCTCTTAAAGTGCACAGATCCTATCAAACACCACAGATCCCGCTCGGTACAGATGTGGTTGTACCCACAACTCTTTCTGCTCATTAGTTACACAACCCTGACAAACCAGTTGACGTTTAAAACATAAGACGCAGCAAACTGGAAACTATCTTTATCAAAAGAACTAATTGAAACTTCTTATGTCAACTATTTTTCTAACTTATGTGTCAGTTTTACAGCGGAGCTACGACTCCAGGGGAAACGCCGCCTTTTTTCTCACTCCCTGCCGTCTTGTGTGTCTGCTCGTCCTCCGGAGCTGTAAACCCATAACAAAACCCTTGGTGTCCAGTTACACTTTGGGAATGAGGGGCAGGCTGTGTGAATAGACAGGAAGACAACTCTGATTACCTCTATAAAGGATCTGACCTCATGTCACTCCCCTCATTAAAAAACACGTCTGCATTTTACACTAGAGCCATTTCACGTTGAGCCTGGTTTGAGATGAAACTAAAATAATAAGAATGACGTGGTTTTGCCCTCGTATGAGAACATTTGTCCAATAAAATCTGCCTCGGGACCATTTCTCAGCTCAGGCGAATGAAGCCTGGTGAAAACACACGAAGGCATCTCTGTATCAATGCTTTAAACGATCATGTTGTTTTACAGTAAACAACTCAGGCCCTGTGGAAAATCTGAGGACATCTGCTCAGCAGGGACCCTGCTCCCCTCCCTCCAGTGTCCTCAGCCCCAAATCTAGAGCAGGGGGATGCAGAACAGGAAGCTTAGAAGTACCCCCCACCTCCTTCCTCTTATCCTACCCATTCCATGCTGGAAGAGGGGGGGGGCTCCAGATCAAAGGCAAGGGACACAGAAAGGCTTATCTGTTGTTGATTTTAGGTTTACGCTCAAGCACAGGGTTCTAGAAATGTGTCAAGGAATTACAGAGTTGGATCGTCAAATCCCCCTTTTCATCTTTTTTCCTTTTGATGCATTTGTTCTTTGGGGACTTTGAAACTGATGGATGATCTCGTACAGTTTCGAATGTTCCTTCACAAGTGAAAGTAAGATCAGAAGATGAAAAAAGTAGTAGATTGAACCAAACATTAAGAACTGTGTCCAAACGGACAGGTTTGGCGTTTTTCATGTTTGCCTCCTTGCTCCAAGAAACATAAATTCAATTATTTCTATTCCCACCCTGCTTGGTCTTTAACATTTCAATTCCAAACTCTGCAAGAGGTACGATTCTATCTCCATCTACTTCAGTGGCCGTATTATACCAAAGGGGAAATTGGACCTTAAGGGCAGGCCCTTTCCCTGCTGTAGGTCTTATTAAGTATGGCCCTCCATAATACAACCCAGCTTGACACTGTGAGACCACACCTCTCCATAGAATGTGACCTGTCAATCTCAGCGCCGGGTAAGGGCTCTGACACAGTCAACTCTGGCATGATTGACACCTCATAGGAAGTGTGTGGGCTCTAAGGGAGTATTCAGAAATGCTGATGTACCACCAGGAGAAATTCTTTTCCACATCGCCGCTCAGCCGGAGTTTTGTGTGTGCACGTGTTTAGTTGCTGAGGTCTGAAGGCTGCTATTCGCCAGACAAAGCTGTTTTCAGTGAAGAGAAGCCAGTCTGGATGTTCCCCAGTATAGATTTAGAGCCGTAGTATGCAGATACGCAATCCTGCACATCATCCTGTGGAACAGATGCAACGCTTCAGTGGTTTCCAAACTCCCCCAGTAGGCCCAAATTTCCAAAGTAATTTTCCTTGCAACCT
Organism: Microctenopoma stevenorrisi; assembly: GCA_032270685.1. Lineage (NCBI taxonomy): Eukaryota > Metazoa > Chordata > Actinopteri > Anabantiformes > Anabantidae > Microctenopoma > Microctenopoma stevenorrisi. The sequence continues at coordinate 18,224,127 of JAUMTR010000002.1, forward strand.
AAAATTGTCATTGTACCCTAGTGTGGAGGCAGGTTTAATCTTTCCAGGTTTACAGGAATAAAAAGTTTCATTGGTTCTTTCTGACAACGCAGGAACGCTAGGGCATCATAAACAAACAAAAAAAAGAAAATCTTCAGTACACCTATTCCTAGAACCTGTACAATGCAGCCTTCCCAACTCCGTTCAGCCCCGCACACAAAAAAAACTCAAACCTCACTAATGGACGGAGTGGGGAATATAAAGCAGCCTTATTTAGAGACAGTGCAACCATTGTCAAACAGTGTCTTTAAAAACAAACTGTTCTGTACGTGTGCATTTAGCCTATTCTATATATCTGATACCTGAATCTGCACTAATGGCAATTCCTGCTCATCGCTTTGCTTCCAACAGGCCTAACAGTACTGCAAGGCAGACGGAAAACATAGCTGTCACAGAGGGGCCTACAGTTTTTCGTCTGCATCTGTTCCAGTGTCCTGCTCGGGAGACTGCCAGCTGTGGAGGGCTGTGCGAGAAGTTAAAAGGAAACTTCAGCTGCCCTGCGAATCTCACACCATTACCCAGAATGAATCAAAACGCCAACACTTTGGTTGAACAAAAGGAAAGTGGGAGAGGAAGAGAGAGTGGACGAAAAAATGAAACCAGCTGTCTGGAAGCGCCTCGTCTTTACGCCGGCGCAGTGGCGCATGCTCATTTGCACGTTGAAGTTTGGCCACAATCAAACGCTCAATTTGTCTTTACGGGAATGTGAGATGCAATCTGCAAAGGTTGATTTCTCAGGGGAGGGGGGGTCAAGTCAGGCTGCAGGTTGTGCCTTTAAAATATATATGAGGTGTAGCTAGTGTAGACAACAAAGGACCCCTAATTCTTTCTTTTCCTGAGGGGATAGAGAACACACAGTGCCCACATCAAGCCTCCAGACCTACCCCCACCATGCGACACAGGTGCAACTTTAAAGGGCTCCCACTGAAGGCGGGCTGGACGCCTGCAGTTAAACGAAATCGTGTCTATGTTTTTTTTTTCCATGTCTTTTCCCGGCACTATTTTCTCTCATGTGATCATTTAAAGTCAAGGAACCAGCATACTTCATCTGCTGCCAAGGAACAATGATTGACTTCTGCACTTTGTACTAATGTTGGTTATAGTTGCATGTCATCACAATACTGGAGGAATGAAGCAGCAGCATTTTATATCAGATATCCTGCAACATGACTCTGGATTATCACTGCCAGTTTTACAAGAAGGAGGCAAAAGAAGATGGATCAAATGAATATTTTAGTCTTGTCTTAAGTCTTGTAAGCTGTGCTTGTTATGAAGTGTGCTCGCTCAGCTGCACAGGATGTCTGGAGTGCAGTCAGAGCTGTCCGTGTGCTCCTGCGTCTCTTCTCTTACCTGTTGTTTAGAATATTATAAAAGTTCTTGAACATGAAATTTAGGATCGACAGTGGAAAGGCAGGAGTTTCAATGAGGCATAGACGCAATGACAATGCAGTAAAGGGCCGGAAAGGCAACAGCTTGCGTCCCAAAACCTTTTTACGAATAGACCTGTTCTAAACACAGACAGACACACAGGCAAGTGCTCCTCAGCTTTTCCTTTGTGGCTGAGGATAGGTAATAAGGTATCCTTTCTGGAGACTATCTACAATCCCAGTGACAGATAACAAAGATGTCAGAATGCCATTAAATCTGCGGTAAATTGTCCTGATTAGGTCAAATTATAAGTCGTCTTGCTAAGGTTGCTGCTGCTTCCGACTCTGTACCAGACATGTTGATCTAGCGATGACCTGAATAGCTCCATAAAAAAAAGATAAGGATATCTTGCATCCTCAGGAAGTAGATCCCATAAACACTGTAAGAGTTTACAACCCCTAAAAGTGGATAGCAGAGGTCATGAATTGTTAAGTTTGGCTTCAAATCTGAGATCATGTGTGTTTCAGGCAGGACAGGAGAATTCCATGAGCAAGGGAAGAGTTTGTGTCATTTTACATTGCGCTAGCCTTTCTGTTAGCATGTGGAGTTCAGTTTCTACGCCACTGTGGATTATTTCTTCCTATTTTCCTTCAAATTACACCTTTAAACATTATTTTTCAGGCTGTTTGTGTTTTCTAGGTAAAAATAATAAATACACTGATGAAAACATTATCAAAATTAGCGTGCATTAGAATGCAAATAAGCACGATGCTTTCACCACTCTACATAGTTACTTTTTTAAAGGAAACGTACAATCAAGCAAATAAAGTATTGTGTTCTTCTGTCCTACGCATTATTTCTTTTCACCTCAAGAGAATTTAATCATTTAACAATTCATCATTTCCCAGACTGGAAACACAAAAGCAATGACAGCTAGTCTTCAATGGTAATGAGACAGGCTAATCAACGGTCAGCTATTATTCAAGGAGAGGTCGTGCTCCCTGCAGAGGAAGTGCACCACTATCATCAATCTGGTCATCAGGTCCTGCATGAGAAAGGAGCTGGAGGTCGTGGGCAGGGGTAAAAGCTTAGTGCACTGTAGGTGTCAAACAGTACATTCAGCACATTCACACCCCACCACCACCACTATCTACATGTCAATGGAACCTGCTTGTTGACTTGGTATGTTCCACTTCCACAGAAGCCTCTTGTAACCTTGTTGTCATTGATCATCTCACTTTTTCCTGCCTCTCTTTAGTTTTCGACCAACTTGGCTGTTTGATTCAGGAGGGAGGGAGGCCTGTTGCATGGGAGTGGAATGGGTGGTGGTGGTGGTGGAGTGAAGGGTGTGTGTGTGTATGTGGGGGGGGGGAGTAGGACACATTGAGTTTGCCAAGTCAGGCAGAACGATCGACAGGAAGCCAGGCAGGAAGGAAGACGAGCCTCTCCCCACGAAGTGACATTGTTTGTGTGACGTGACTTGAAGCAGCCAAAAGTGACTGGCGGTGGGTCCTCTGCTGCTCTGACCCACTTCTCAGAGTGGCACAAAACACTCAGCCCGCAGATGCAAAATACAAAAGAAGAGCTCAGGCTTTTCTTTTCAAAACACTGCAATTCAAACTTTGCTCCAATTATCAGGAATTAAGTAACCCAACCACTTTGGGTTTCTCTAGAACAACTCCCCCCCCCACACACACACACTTTTAGGTCAATATTTATTTACAGCAAATCACAATGAGTCGATAAAAAGGAAAAATGTCGTAAACACAAAAAAGTAATAAAAGTTTTACATTTTGCAACCACTTTGCTCAAGTTCACGTTCAAAGTCCTATGTTTTATTACGTTTCGACTGCAGAAACAAAATGAAAACTAAACATTGAGTTACAGCCCATCGTTCACCCAACTCTCACCTTGTATTTTAACTGTGTACTGTGTTTAAACATGGCTATACAGTAAAGGGAAATTGAAATGCTAACGTTGATGTTTTGCAGATGTATTCATTATACATTTTACCATTAAGTTGCTACTAATACATGTAAATGATCGTTTACAAAAAAGTAAATAATATCAGTACATAAACACATAACACTGTATTAAAAAAAAAACATTACATATTGGAATAAAAAATATGCTCATTAGAAATATCTGTTTCCATAAGTATGTATGTATATTATTTATACCAGTACCTCTAAATATTCAATGAAATTGAAACTATTACTTGAAAAACTGTGACCCCAGCACAAATGGCATAAAGAATGAATAAAGAATCATTAATGTCTCCTCACAGATTAAACTGGGTTTTTTTCTGATTGGTTTACACCAATCCTTCACTGTATTAAGTCCCACCCCCCGACATCCTGTTTCAACAGGAAATACGTCATAATCAGGAAGGAGGATTCTTTCAAAACTGGGGCCTCACTAAAAACTGAAATGACATTTTCATCCCACATGTAAGTAGCATAAACGCTTTAATGGGCATCGTTTTGTTTTTGTGAACTCATCGAGCAACCGTCTCTAGACGGAAGCAGAGTTCTCTTTCCCACTGGATCTGGGGCGATGTTTTCCCAGTGATAACATCTTGGTTTCATGGGCAACAGTTGCACCTGCTGATGATTTAAAAATGAACAAAAAAGTGATTCCAGGTTTTAAAATCTTGCCAGGTTTTTACAGCTTTGAAACAGTTTGGAAACTTGTTGCACCCGTGGGACGGCAAGCAAGCTTTAAAGTTATTTTAGCCGATTATGTTTGATGTCCGTTCGGGGTTTGTCTCGTGTTTACTTCGGTTAGTAAAGTGTACTTTGCACCTTTTGTTATGCTTAGAAACAAATAAGAAATGTGTCCAGCGTCTGTGCTTTCTGGTTCTGACCATTGTTACCGTGGAGGTTTCTGTGGGGGTGAGGCAGTTCACTTGGACCTCCACCTGCACTACAGGGAGAAAGATGAACTCTCCTGGTCTCCATCTGCTCGACAGTCCACCTTTTGGAAGGCTCTTCTGGCCCCGTTGAGCATTTGGCCTCGTCTTCCCTGACTGAAGATCAGCCAGATAACATTATCTATAGACCAATCAGATGCTTGGATCTGTACCTCATCCCACAGGTAGGCTTTCCAACAGACAAGACCATAGAAAGAACATTGCTTTTATTATAAGCCAACCAATAGGAGTGGGGAGATGTGATCCAGGGGCTAAAACGGGGCCAACCTGTGTTTTGTGCTGCCTGTTGAGGTAATGTTGAACGGGGATAAGATGTCAGTCTTCAGCAAGCAAACAGCTATGTGCTTTTAGAGCACATAGACACTGTTTGCTTTAAAGACCCACTACAGTTGTATCTACATTTTCCAAGTGATTTGATTGAAAGTGATGCTGAAGCTGATGAAGTTGTTGTTAGTAAAAAGTTGTTGGCAATAATCATTTGTTTTTAGGAGTTGAGGTACAGTGTTAAAAGAGTCTCTGCAAAAACAAAAAAGGAGAACATGATCATTCCAGCATCAGAGAGTCGTCTCACATATGTGCCTCAGTTGTGTTGAGTTGCGTATCTCAACAAACCCTTTATCTCACTACAGGGAATCAACAAACCAGAGTGATTCTTTGGAAACTTGCTGGTTCTTGGCAAAGGGCTCATGTGACTCTGACCTGTTCGTTTCTGTCCTTTACTGTCTTTGAGAGAATGTGATACATATTGTTTTTGATCTTGATCAGAATTTCTTTTCAGTTTGTCTGAACTCACTCACTTGCACTCCTTATATGGTGCAGTTTGGTGCACCCTCTCTATCTGGCACCTGAGCAATTTATAACACATCATAAAAAGTATTTGCTAATATTCTTTGAGCCAAGTCAGTCTTGCGAAACACTAATCTTGCAGTTTGCTGTTAAATATTGAATTCTACTCTTTGGAAGTGTAGTGGGTGCCTCCATTGCCCCCCCCCTCCTCTTTTCCACCTTCTTCTTCCCCTTGATGTCCAGTAGGGACCAAACAGACAGCCTGTGGTCCTTTCCCCCCTGGTCTTTCCTGATTGCACGGCCAGGCAAATTCCGGTTGACTCTAATCTAGCCGTTAGACAGTCACCAAATTAACGAGAAAACCCATTTGACACACACATGCTTCCACTTTTGTGTTTGTGCCCCCACCCTCGCCAGAGTTTGCTGAACTTGTGCAATTTTGCCTTCATTAGGCTGCATTTTCAGCTGCGGGGCACAGGTAATGCAAAGCGTTTCCTTCTTCAAATTATAGACCTGAGCCATGGTTGCTAGGAAGTGGAAGAGCCTCAACTGCAGCCATTTCCTCAGCAGCGTAGCAAGAGGTCCTATTACAGCGTTCAGGTCAGGGCAATTGGTGTCATTACAGGGAGCCAACTTCCCTCCACCAAAGTAATGAATTGCTTGAGCTATTTGGGCTGTATGATTGCAGTTGCCAGGGGAGATGAGTATGAAGTGGGGGGATAATTATGGTATGTATCCGTGAGCGGATGTGTGCTGGTGTGGGCCAGCCACGGGGGCGGTTTACACATGTGTAATGGCTTAATGTAGCTGCTGACAGGCAGCCGGGCAACATGGAAAGGTGCTACTGTGCTCTGTGCTCTGCGTGTCGACTGTGACTGACATGTCAGACCATGCCAACCTGATTTAACCCGGAGGCTCGTTTACTTCAGATGACACAGTCCAATGTCCAAGAGTCATTTCTGCTGCTAGACGTTCATAAGGGATGAATGAAAGTGATTGAACATTATTGTTCACAGAACCCTCCTGAGGTCATTTGTATGGTAATTGAGTTTAACTTTCTATTAGTAGTTAACTATAAATTTTGCTCAAACTTTATTAAGAGCTCTAGTTTTTTTACAAGCCGCTGAGACGGGCAAGGAAACCATTAACTCCTGGAACACTGATAAATTGCCTCAACAATAAAACAATAGTGAACTTTGATTGCACGGGCCATTCATAAAAAGCAGTAAAGACAATAAGCAAGAGGTGCTACTTCGTTTGAACAGTTTATACCGTCAACCCCGGGGGAGGGGGGGGTCAGGTCCTGTAGTAAAGGTATTTTGCCTGATGCCTTTAAAAATGAAAGAAATGCAGCCTGAATAAACAAAGACTGACTAATTTGTTAAAGGAAAAGATGAAGCCAAAAGCCTGGAGTTTGCAGCTCCGAGCTGAATTGCGTGCATCATGCTCAGTGGTGGCTGCAGGGTGGCTTGCTGAGGTGGGGGCTTGTTTTCTCAATAGGAAGTCGAGCGCTGCAATAGGAACCCTGCCAGAAAAAGGCTTCACCTAACAAAGAGGCCGGCAGGAAATAATGCTGGTTGAGGCTTGTTGGGCCATCTATGGGCTACTTTCCAAGCTGCTGTAACCAGCTATAAGTCTTTTTATGGGGACACCCCCAGACAGGGGCCCCTTGCAAGGACAGGAACTTTTACATTTCTGCCTGAATGGGACCTCTGCCAGGGCCTGAGTTCAAAGTGCACTTTCCAGTCATTCAGTTTAACTACATTGTGTATGTGACGGGCTGGCGACGAAGCACAAGACCTGAAGTAATATTCTCTTAGTTTTAAACAGTTCTTTTCAGTCCAGTGAGAAGGAAAACGGAACCAAACACACACACACACGCGCGCATTTAATTTCTGGCTCTCAGCCGTTCCCTCTGCTTTTCCTCTGCATCCTGCAGATCATATCTCATGTCAGTGAGAGCAGAAAAAGCACAGCCTGATTACTTCTCAATGCACACGCCATGTGTCTGTTGCATCCATATGTCTGTCACGGTGTCTGTCTCTCGCTACAGCTGCTTTTTCCTTCAGTTTTCTTGCTTTTAGCTGAAAAAAAAACACGTTGCATGATAACTATCCCACACAGTGTTTGAGAAACATGATTTGGTTTGATTATGAACTCCATCCACACTGTATCCATCCACTTAACAGTTTCACCTCCTTTGTTGGAGAGTGAGTTTGCATAGAATTCCTCATTCATCCACAAAACCTCTTAAAGAGAAAGCCAATCTTTCTTACTCAGCTTCTTCATATCACAAGCCCACCATGGTTTTGGTCAACAGATGAAAAGAAAATCTAGTTTAATAAAAAGTTTTCCTCCTGTAGAATGGGTCATTTAGAAAGCAGCCTGCCAGCGATCAGCACCAAACCAAACCTTCATCCTGCCTCTGCTGCAGGTACGACACTGTTGGGGGTATGTTGCCAAATGGCACAAGAAGCAGAGGATCTGCACATCGCCACCTGGTGGAGTTTTCATGGCTCGTAGCTCTGGCAGAAATGGACTGAAGTTCACCAGGTCAGTGGATTTTTGTTTCACAGTTCAGCAAAGCTTCTTAGTGCCTAAAAGTCTCGTGTGTAACTTCAGAAAGCTATTAGAGTCGGTATATTGTGCGTGTGTCACTGAAAGACTCATTGCTAGTCACATTCATTGCTACTAGATGTGTTTTTTTTGTTGGATCCTCACAAACTACCATGTTCCGTTGGACATTTCGAGTCATAATCTTTAGATGAGATGACCCCGAAGACATTATCATGGTTATTTTCTCTGATTTTAGAAAGCTCTTCTTGAGCCAAAGAAGAGGTCTTACAACCGCTCTCATGGTCAAAACAATACCCTGGATGAGTAAACTGATCTTCATACGTGACTTTAATATAATGCAGTTGCATTAAACACTACTCATAGATGAAGTTTGTGGTTTCTCCGTCTTAATAAGAGATTTTCACAAACCAGCCTTTGGGCTGTTTATCTTATTTCTTGCATAATGTACATGCAGCGTTTTCAGTTCACGCACGTAATTTGCTTGTAATGGAGTCACTATTTGTATTTTCAGATGTAGAGGATATACAGATACTGTCAAAACAGTGGAGACCGTATGCTGGGGGTCTGTTACATCTGATTACATGCATGAAAAACACCATTCGAACCAGAGCTGGTTCAAAGGGTACGTCCAAATAATTCTTGACTTTTGTTTTGAGCTATGCGCAGCACCAGATGGAGTGAGGTTTTTTTTTTTCTACATTGGCATATACCATCAGATCATTGTGCTCTTCTGTGGTTGACAGCATATTTGGAACAAATGAAGTTATCCTGATGTAATGAAATCCACCCATCCACTGGATGAAAACAAACTAAGTGATTTGATTCAAGTCTGACTGTGTCTTCCTGAACTGTGGCCTGGAATGAATGGACGAAGTCAGACTTCTCATAGTGTGTGAGCGTCCCACTTCCTACCTTTTGGAAGAGAATAAGGGCAGCCTGACAACTTGATGGATGGTGTCTTTTGTACGTGCTGCTTGTGGAATAAGATGATTTCATGTGGTTGCAAGGCCGCACTGTTCTTGTTGCTTCAGAGCTCTGCAGCAATTAGTGTAGTCGCCCATTACATTCACTGTATGATAGGCCTGCAGTGTTTCTAAGTGGGCGTGTGCACGTGAAATAGAGAGCTACACAATGTGTGTGTGTGTGTGTGTTTGTGGATGTGAACGTCAAACCTAACAGGACATAATTCAAAACCACATTTGAAGTTTTATAAGACGACAAAACTTTGCCAGAAAACTATTCAGAGCTGCTGGAAACAAAACAATATCCCATGAATTATTGGATTTAATTTTGCTGAATGAAATTGAGAAATGGAACTACCAACTCCCACAATCAATCAAACTAAACGAGGGTTATTCCAGTCCAAACCAACCCATAATGCATGGCGGTAAGAGGGGTCAGAACCTTCAGGATGCAAACATTCTTTGTTTCCTCAGACTTGTTGATTAGCACTGTCAAGGCAAACATGCAAACACATGACCTTTAGTCATTTAAGCATTAGCACCACATTTAAACATTTTGGCTTACGAGACATAAAAGATTTAGGGCTGAGACACGAATGTCCATCCAGCGTGTTTTATTAAGAAGACTTCTAAAAAAACAGCACACTTTCTAAGTCATTTAACGTACAGTCCAATCCCACGTGAGTGGAACATCACGCTTGTGCAGCTCCCTGACGACTATTCAGTGGCTATGTCTGAATGAAGCCACGGGGAACGTGAACACAGACGTGACCTTTGTTTAAGTAACAGAAAGCCTTCGCTTTAACAGTCTGAAAAGAGCATGTGATCCTCAGCTTTCCCAAAACCACGACGCTACTATTTGAGTTCCTGACGTATTTAACCAATTTAGATAAAATAAGAGGACTCGGTGATGTTGGAATGACAGGTGGCTATCTCCTGTAAATACATAAAAAGCATAATCAAATCCACTACTTCCTCCGCTTCATCCTCCTCTTCCTGGGCCCTTGAACCATTCCACCTATCCTTTAGTTATTTGACACTGCAGGAGACGCCAGGCATTCAGGGCATTCTTTGTCCTTGGAGAAAGGAGGAGGGAGACAGGGGGTGAGGCACCGAGGGGCTGCTGTGCAGAAGGGGAGACAATGAGAGAGGTTTCACTCCATTCGGCCTCAATAAGAGCACCCCCCACCCCCCCAGCACTTTTCATACACATGCACACACACACACTTCTCAATTGCCTTCCGGCTCACGGAAGGGGTGGAGCTGAGTGTTGAACCCCCCCCTTCAGTGTTTCAGGGGATGCCAGCATGTCCTGAGCGCTTTTTTTTCTCCTCTTTGGTTGAGGAGAAGAAAAATACTCCCACCTCCCATCTCCATGCTTCACTGACTGAATTTGACTTTGGTATCCGAAGCCGTTGGCTTGGACTCGTGGTTATTAGCCCCCATGCAGTGGTTTAGACACACCGCGTGTGCTCCTCGTTGATCGTAACCAATTCAAATGGTGACCATTTCAGAATGTGTCCTGTGTGCGGGGCGTGCTACTGCAGCCGCTGAAACCTTCTCCACGAACGGCGGTGTCAGTCAGCTGGGCGATCCTCCACATCATTACAGCCTGGAATATTTCACACTGGCACGCCTTTCACTTAGAGATGTTAGATATCAACACCACTTTACCATTTAAGTCTGTGGAAATACCGTTTTGCAACACGGTGCCCCCATATGGCCTGTGTTGATGTGGACGTCATCAGAGCTGCAGACCTGCCTACAGCTTACAGGGCAGTTTCCAAAGAACTCAGCACAACCAGAGTGACAAAAAACAGTCTGATGTGATTTTAAACATTATTTTCTGTTGCCATGGCAATTGTGTTGTGCATTAAATGAGGGATGGACAGTCTGCTCTCTCTCGGTTAGCCTCTTAAATAAGTGAGTGAACAATGGTTCCTATATTCTGATATCCACCCGTGTTTTAAAGTAGAATTTGAATCTTGTGCTGTACTTTTCAAGTCAAAGTAACCGCACGGGGCCATCTTGACTATTTACACAGGTCTCAGGACTGAGGTAATGCAATTTGTCTGTAGATATATTAAACGGCACAGACTTGGAGGCAGATGCCCACACTTATTACAGTGAAAGCAGAGCAGAAACCACTAAGTCCTCGTGAAAAGAAAAGGAAAACGGAGAAGCCAGCTACATTTAGCACTCCAACCTGACAAAAAGCCAAAGGAGAATGCAAAAATAATGCAGCATAAAATAATTCCATCCCAGATGGTCTTTTAAAGACATGTTAGGAACTGTAATCATGCATGTAAGCGACATCAGTCAACCTCAGCCTCGACTGGGACGTCCAGCGTTAGTTTGTGGCATAGAAATTACAGTCGTAGCTACTTTAAAAGCAAAAGTCTGACCTGAATATTAACATTCTTCCAACGCTGATGGGTGAAGCCTGTGTTTAAGAAATAGCCCTGCTGTCATGGAAAACCCATGTATCTGCTAAATGTGTTTTTCAGGAATGAAGAAAGGAATGTTTATTAATGAAGTTTTCCCATTACACAATGCTGTAGTTACCAAAGGTTGTCAGCACACACACATTATGTTGACTGTCAGAATTTCACTACTGCGGTTATCACCTGATAATATGAAGCAGCGAGCGGCTCTCTGGCTTTGGTTACCATGTGCACTACTGTTGTGGTTTGGCTGAATTATATATGAAATTTGTCTTTGCTGTAAAAATCTCTCAAACACAAAGTGCATAGCTTTTGAAAAAGTGTTTTCTGGTCTCCCGCTTTATCTTATTTCATCAGGGATGAATGTGGCTCAGCTGGCCAGGCACTCATCCATAAACACCAGGTCTGACTCCCAGTTTTTCTGTCCACGCGTTGAAGTACTATTCATTTTGGATGTAGAACAGTTGGAGATAAAAGCAACACGACACTGACGCGAGAATGTAAAGGTGCTTCCTTGAGGTCACCCGCAATCCCCCGCACCGGCGGGACACAGCCGCTCTGAAGGGAGAGTAAGCTGCACTTCACGTTGTACAGATGTAGCTCAACAAAATACAATAACACAAAATCCTCAGAGGGCAGTTAATTCCAACCATTTATTATTATTTACAAGTTAAATAAACCCAACAAGTTTTTTTTTATTACACACATGCAGTTTGTTTGGCAACTGCTGGATATTGTACTTCCTCCTTTTTTATCAGCATGATTGATGGATCCGTAAAGTGAAGTAATAAAAACATCTGTAACAGTAAATGTATTTTTATGTTGCTTCTTTTGTGCTGCAAAAGACGTTTGGATACGACGACCTATTCAGCTGCTTCGATGCTGTGACTCGGTGGTTAGCCGGCTGCCAGAACACCCACAGTCACAAAGCCCATTGTACTGTAGCGCCACGGCAGGGTTGTGTCGTAGTGCCGGGTCAAAATGTAAAAAATTTCGTTTGTGAATGTTGTCTCAAACACGTTTTTAGTTTGTGTCATCTGTGTATTTAAGATATGTGTGTGGTTTCCTCTGCGTGTTTGTGTGTTAAAGGCAGAGAGGGAGAGAGAGGCAGCCCGTCCCAGAGGCCTGTAGATAATAGTAATGTTACAGGAGGAGGACTGTGGTCTGCATTCTGGAACAGTTTATTAGGGGGAAGTCTGCAATTACATATTTTCTGGGTAAACATTAACTTCTCTGTATTGCAGAGCTTCACAATAAGAGCAGCGTGGACTGTTAACATGCTTAAGCCCACAGTGTGTGTTAGCATGGTTCACTTTTACAACAGCTGCCTCAACAGGGCCCGAGCACGGCAGTCTGCTTCATTTTGGCCAAGTGTTGATCTAATTTTGGTAGTTTCCAACGGACCTTAAATGAATCAAGACAAAAGTACTGCCAGTATTTTCTGTCCAATAAATTACAAATGCAAATGGTTTCTTTTAATGTTAACCTTAATATTATTCCTCCTCCACTCTTTAGTTCTGTGACATGGTTAGATTGGTATGGGAAGTCATTTTAAATGCTACAGTAGCCGTATACCTCAATGGTTATTGATGTGATGCCAGCCAGAGGCTTGAATTAGATGTTGAAGCCGTCATGATGCAAATGTGAGCAAAACTCTTCGGCATTGTTGATGCATTGATTTAACTTTAACCCAAAGTTTAGGATTGAAGTGATTTAAGCTGCATAATTAGGTGGAAATAATGTTTTATTTTGAGGCTCTGGTGACTGGATCTGCTCATAACCTAGAATTTATTAATTATTTATTCATTTTCATTTTATTTTAGATGTCTACCTGTTTTCATTCCCATGGCGATAAAAGCAGATTTGACTGGACTGTGCCAAAGGGTTGTATTAAAAGGTTCATTTTACACCATGAAAGTGAGAAATGGGTTCAGGACAGTACGCACACTAAAGGAACTGCTCAGATCTTGGAGCAGAGCAACAGCTTAGCATAGGTTTGTTTGTCCATTCACATGATAAAACCTTAGGTTGTGATAAAAGTAAAACTAAACATTCCCGTAATATTTCTTTTCTGTAGTTTTTGTGTCTCAACAGCCTTTTTTTTAAAACACGTGTCTTAATTAGGTTTCATATCAATCACCTAAAATTGTGTCTTAGCGATAGAACAGTAATGCTCTTGCAGATGCTAATTCTAATGCTAGGTGCTAATTTGGCTGCTTGGAGCCCAATGATGTTAAAATAACTCCTAAAACTTCACATTAGATTAATTCTGCAGTAAAACGTGCATCAGAGAATATTTAGCATTTTTTGAACAATCCCAGATAAAAAAGCAAGTCATAATAGCTTACAAATGTTGCCTCACTGTGTGTGTGTGTGTGTGTATGTGCCCCCATCTGAGGGTAATTTCCAGACCGGGGCAGTTGAGAAGGATCTCTGCCTTTCAGGTGTAATCATTTTAAGAGAGATTGAGCTGTTAAGCACTTGAAAAAACATCACAGAGGCTCAGTCAGTGTTTATGCTTTTCCATTTAGCTTCTGAGGTTCCAACCAGAGGACGAACTTCGTTTCCCCACCGATGGAAGGTATCCGTATAAACCAATCAGCTGCAACGTTAGTGGTACCTGGTGGTTTCGAATGTTGTGAGGGACAGGGGTCAGCATGGGAAGGATGGCATGCGTATCAGAACGTGTGGTGGAGAATTACATCTGTATGGATGCATGCACCCCCCCCACACACACACACACCTCCCACAGTTACCATGGAGCTGTTCTGTGCTCTTTTCAGCAGTGGATCACCCAGGGCCTCGGGACGAGGAAAAAAAAAGAAACATGCTGCTACCTTTGAGTCCAGCCAACCTATTAACCCCCTCTTCCCCCAACCCAAGCTTTCGTTTGAGTGATCTTATCTCAGCAGAAAAGGAAATTGCCTTTGATGACTTCCATAACTGGATGAAAGTGCAGAGTAAATATCCTGTTCTTTTTCTTCTGTTCCATTGACCTCACCACCTCCACTTCCACTTTCTCTGCTGTGGTCCTCTTCCTCTCCTCTTTAATTTCTCCCGCTCCTTTCCTCCTCCTCCTCCTCCTCCTCCCCCTCTGTGCCCAAGGTTTCATCCTTTTACTATTTTACTAACTCTTGATATAGATTTCTGCTCTTGCTTATTACTGTACAGTGTAGAAAACAAACATGACACACAGATGATGGCAGATGACGATGAAAACCTGGTTCCTCGTGGTTCCTGATGTTTTAATGAACATTTAATGAAACTATCGAGTTAACAAAAACAATAACGCACAAAAGTGAGGCAAACTTTATGAAATACCTTCTGAGCTGCTTGCTGAGTGGTTGGAAACTTGCAAATTCTTTCAAGGAAGTTGAGTTTAGATTAATATATTGACTTCTACATCATGCATCAATGACTAGACACAAATAAATCATTTGTTTGTGATACTGACTGGAAAATGAATAGTTTAGCTTCTACAAGTCAGGTTCGCTCACAGAACGGTAACGCAACCCTTCTACTCAAAGACACTCAAGCAGATTTGCTGACTGGGGATTGTGTCTAACCAACCCGGACCGAGACCGATCTCTGATCAACGCACGGCAGAAACTCAACTTTCCAGCTGAATCCCATAAAAACGGGACACGCAGTATGACGGAATAGTCCTAGCATTTCGATGATCGACTGGAACGCTGCAAGAGCTTGTTTCTTTCAGAGCTACAGCCTATCTGTTGATAGGTTTTGCCTCGAGGAGAACACAGAGGAACAGAGGTGTGAGCAGCAGAGGAGCTAAATTTAGAGTTTTGTTTACAGTGTGGCATCAAACCATTTCTTTTTTTGGGCGGTGCAAGTGCTTTAGCATAGTTCAGATATTGTCAGCTGCCAATCATGTCAATTAGTCATCATTTCACGTGCCTTCCTTTTTATCGTTGAAAACTTCCTGACACTCTGCGCATTGTCCTGTTGTTTGTGACAAACCCCACCCATCTGGCACCTTGGTAAGCTCAAACAAGCTGTATAAAAGTTCCTCTCTGAAACAGGTCTGTGCAGTACAACACAAAAGACCTTACTGACAAGTGGTTGGCTGCAACATCGCACCTTGTGTCTTTTAAAAGCATGGTCAGTGATTCATTTAGTGCAAATCCACTGCGGAACATTTATTATATTTCTTTGTAACTTTGTATACGACACTATATAAAGCTCAGAAGCTCTCATGCTCTGTGGACCAAAATTACAGAACCTTCAGAACATTTTCTTTTTGCTTTGGACACTGTGTGGTGATGTGGTATCCAGTTCTTCTTAAAACATGGTTGAAGTGCATAGTGTAGTTGATACCTGTGGTGGCTCTGAGAGCTCCGTGCAGTTTAAACAGAGCAACACGTGCAGGTAGAGCAAACACAACCAAGTATAATGAGTAAATACACATCTCCATATCTGATCAGAACACTGAGCTCTCAGGACGCAGGAGAGGCTTTGCTCAATTTCAATATCTAAGATGATAAATCTAATATTTAACCATCAGGATACAGTTTGGACCTTTTCTAAAGTGAATACTTTACGATGGATTTGCCTGTTGATGCATCAACTTGGATGTGTGCACACACCTTTCTTTGTCCTTCCAAAGTGGCCTTTTCTGCTGAGACTGAAAACACCTCACCTCTTTCATCCTGGACAATACCAAAGGGAACCAAAGAATTCCTGTTTGTCCACATCTTTTGTCACATCGTATTACTAACCCGTTTTCCAACAACCCGAGCCCATCACACTCGATCAAGGGCCATCTGTACACACAAGTCAAAATCATTCCATTAATAAGTCACCTCCATGGTATTTAAGTGAGGCTTGGGATTTAAGACTTCCTCTTCGCTTGGTGGAATTTGCCTGGCCTTTCGGAGCTACCTTTGTGTGACTTATGTGCCTCCGGTGGATTAGGAGTACTCAAAAGCCATTTAAATCACAGTCCTTTGCGTTCCAAAGCAATGCTGGAAGGACAATGTAGTGTAGTGGAAAAAAGGCCCCAACAAGCACAAGGCTGATAGTTATAAAGCAGCCATATTCCAAAGAAGGTCCCATGAATAAAAGTGCAAACCCCTCTATTAGGGGGACGTGCCTGAACTTGAGCTGGATGGAATGTTTTGGATTCACAAGGATCCTGTTTGTGTGGGTGTGTGTGGTTGTGAGGGTTAAGTGTGTGAGTGTGTGTGTCTGGGTGAGTGTGAAGTAAAGCCCTGCATGAATAGATCAATTGGCCCACATTAGGATGTTCAGTTTAAGTTCAATAATTCCACATTTTACAAATGTATTCGGAAGAGTAAACTGCACAGCTGCAGTTTGCTTGCACCACAGTTCTGTTGGCTTCATGCACATCTGATACAGTAATGAGACACAGCCTTTGTGTAAGAACGTATGCACACTCGAACTGTCTCTGTTTTTATCATGAGAGACTGTTTATGTGCCTCTGGACAAGTCTGTGTTTCTGCAATATGTGTGGTCAGAAAAAAAAAGGTCAAAATGCCGGGAAAGAGAGATAAATCTCCTCCGCTCCCTGTAGGATGTCTGAGAAACCTAAAGGCTAGCAGCTCTAGGGGACGGACACAAACCCTTAATTGTGGAATCCAAGGAGAACGTCTTCTGGATCCTGTTGGATGCTTAAAGTCGGGCCAGGAAGTGTGTGTGCCTGAGCATGCATGGCTTTTCTCTCTACGTGTCTTTTTGTGCAAGCGTTGGTGCTACTTGTGGGACTGCACACTGTGTGTGTGGAGACTTCTCTGAAAGTGCCTTCCCAGGCTCCTCTCTTCTGGGGTGGAAACGGGGCAATAAATAGCAGGGTATCTCCTGGCAGCGGTCCAGCAACCGAGGCCCTGGCAAGGAAGTGACTCATTTCAGTGGAGAGAAAAGGAGGTGGGTGGGGATAAGAGGATTTTTGTGTCTCTTATTATCAGTCAGCCAAGGCAAACTACACTGGCAGGCCAAAGAGAGGAGAGAAGGAGGTGGGGAGGAAGTGGGAGTAGGGGGGGTGGAGGGTTAGTACAGCCGGTCGGGGAGGCGCTGCCAGGCAGATGCAGCCTTTGCTACTGGTACTTCGCTCTTTTTAGGAATTGACATCTGACCTCCCCTGTGCTCGGAGCCAGGGAGCATGCTGGGACAGTTTGTTTGCTAACACCAGAGCTATGAATGATCGCCCTACATGCCCCGTGTGCGCGTTTCAATTAATGTAGAAAGTTTTTGGATGAGGAAAGTGTCCCAGTTTCTTTTAGGCTTGAGTTTACATTCTGAGAAGGAAAATAAAAGCTCCAACTGAGCGTCCCCTGTTTTCCGAGCCAAAGTGTTTCAGGTAGGTAAGTAAAACACCTGAGCAGACAGGGAATACCATTTTATGTGTTTGTAGGCACGCACGCATAACTACGTGTGGCCGGAGTTGGATGAAGGATTCAAACCCAGGTTGGAGCTAATGTCTAATTTCTGTGTGTCATACTCTTACTATTCTACTTTTACTTTTAGAGAACTCACTAGATTCGTTGCTGAATCATCATTTCTAGTCCGTGCAGGCACACACCAAACATTAGCATCACTTACAGAAGGTAAATGTGTACAGGGCATCGGATTAACACATACTCGCTGCTCCCTTACATGAATGGCATTGAAACCTATAATGAGTAAAGGAACAGGAACTGAATGATTTTGCCTGTGGGATAAACAGAACGAGACTTGGCTCACATGCTCACGGAGCACTCAAAGAAAACAGCACCACCTACGGAAGTGAAATTATTCGCTGAAACACACAAACAGAGCAGTGGCAGTGCAGCCATGCACACGGTGTCACACATTATCTGCTTATTCTAACCACAGGAGAAGCAGCCGAAGGAGGCTCCTGCTCCCATTATCAACATCACACAGCCGGTCGTTTGCAACTGCATAATCACATGTCACACAATGAAAAGCCACCGCTGTTCAGCGATGAACACCTAGCTCCAGTCTGTCCCACCTGAGTTCCCAGGTGGGCGTGCAGTACGGCAGACCTTTGTTCTGCGTGTGTGGAAAAGCACACACTGTCAACACTGTAGAGAAAAGCTAATATTTACCACGTATGTCCATGGCTTTAATATTAGCTTGAGGCGCTAGCTGAGGGAAAACAGAGGTCTCCCTCTGGTCTCACTTCCTACCAGAAAGCAATATCCAGAGACTTCGTTTTGTGAGCCTTTATTGCTTTATTAGACAAGATAGCGTGTGAAGCATCAGACTGGAAAGGAGGAGGCGCAGATCACAAATGTGACGAGGCAGAATCAGACCTGATTGTTTCATTACATATAGTAAAGTTTGTGTCGGACGTTTGTTTCCACATTTGAGCTTTTGCTGACGACGATGTGAGCTCAAATAAGGCAGAAAAAAACCCCTTAAATATCATGTAAACGTCCCAACTACAAACTATTAAGACTCCGTACAGTACGTACAGATTTACAATAGACTTGTAGTAATCACCACAGTGATCTCCTCCAATCCTCACAGCAAATGCTCTGTGCATATTTTCCCTTCTCTGCTCCTGATTCAGTAGAGTTACGAACAGGAAATGATCTCCTGTGCTCGTGGCCCAGACCAGCAGAGTGCATATTCAAGACATACTGGCTCTGTCCCCTGTCTCAGGAAGGAACTCCAGACGAATTCTTCTCCAAGCATTTCGGCTAAATACTGCATTGCCAGAGGATTTCAAATGACTCAAGCTGTGGGGCTCTGGCGTGGGACCCACATCAATATCCTACTCATGCCGGTGGCCAGGTGTTAAGGGGAAATTCTCAATTGAATATTGTATCCAGCTTTCTGGGAGCTTTGGGAGCTGTATCTTGCGAGGATATTCGTTCCTCCGCCTCGCTATGCGCTCCGTCTCCTCTCCTTCCGTCTTGTTTTTGGCATTCATGCGATAGGGGCCGAGTGCAGTCTGCTGTGGCTCCCACTTGCACACCTGCCACGGAGAAACAGCTGTGGTCCGGCACAACATCATTAGTGCAGCTGAAAGAGAAGGAAAGGCCTGCGTAGCTGTTCCCCCTCCGTTTACGCTCTCTAAGAGTTCAACTCCGGGGCATTTGTACAATGGACAAACAATTTTATGATAAAGACGTGCAAAAATTGCCCCTACCCACGTTCTTCCAGCGAGAACGTGTAACACGATCGTGGCGAAACCTGTGGGAGAGCAGGGGTGCTGAAAGAAAATGTAATACCTTTTGATAAATGGCTCCTTTTTTTTGGTGGGGGTGGGGGCAGGCATAGTCCTGCAGCTGTACAGTGGATGACTTTGAGGGAGACCCCTGTGCATTAATGCCTGTACAAGTATGAGTAATCCATGGTGATGACCAGAGATTCTGGTAAAGCATGACCTCTAAACAAGAGACCAGAAATCCCTCATCAGGCTGCATATTTACAAGCAGTGAAGAAACTTGCACAGCATTATGCTGTAATCGATACGTCCTCAGAGCATGTGGAGGACAAGGGGAGAGGAAGTGCTTTCATTTATACTGGAGTGTAGGCCTCTCTTAACAGCCTCTATTCTTCCAGAAACAGAGGAGGGAGATTTGACCCTTGTGGGTACCAAGGGCTCCACTGGAGAGCAGATGCCAAGCCACAGACCCAAGACTCCACTGTAAAAAAACAAGCCACTTTAACAAGCCCTAAAAGTGCAGAGTCAGGGAAGAGGAGACGGGCGCTTCGGTTGGAGCGTACCGGCACCTCTCTGCATCGTGCTGGATTAAAACTGTAACTCGGCATAAACGTCCCCCAGTGCCAATCAGAGATTAGAATTATTTACATTTTTCGTTTCTTTCTTAGCATTTTAAGGACTCGTGTGTGCTAAAGATGGCAGAACATCCGACAGTGACGTTTAAGTTATTTCCTTGTCATTTAGCAGCCAGCTTACTCAACTCAAAATATGCATGGGACCCACAGTTATCTGGTTAATGGGGCCACGTAAGATTAACCAGATAACTACAACCCAACAAATCCAAAGTAGGAGAGTTTCTCTCTAGTGTTGCGCTCTGCATGGTTCTGATAACGTATATTTAGGAGAGAAACAACAGTACAGGACACAGCTGATTCCAACTTTAAATTCATTTTGCAAGTTCGCCATTTGAGGTCAATTAAAGTTATAGATGACTTTATTCCACTCTCAAATCTTCCCATTAAATGAAGTAGTTTGGTTTTGTGACATAGCGCTGTTACTTTTCCAGTGCAACTTTCCTTATTAAAGAAATACTAAATTACTGGAAAAAGCGATAACAAAGTCGATCACTGCACTTATTTTAAAGGTGATGTCATTTGGCAGAAGAATTGCGTGGAAATAAATTTTCTTTCTGTTTTCTTACTCTAAGAAGCAGAAAGAAAATGCAATTTAAATACCGAACAGTAGATTAAATGACCTGTTTAGACGAATGTTTTTTGCAGTGGATCCCTACCGGAGAAAATCAATCCGTCACCACGCGCACAGGAAGGAAGCCTGGCCTGGAGAGAGATACTGCTCTTAATGACATGTCTCTGTGTGCCTGAACCAGAGGGGGGAAGAAACCGGATATTTAAACAGAGATAAGAGTGTGTGCCAAAGGGGCCAGGATTGGATATGACTGAAACCCCATGGCAACCAGCCGGGGCTATCGGATATGGAAAGGTAAATAGTAATGCAGTTGTAGTGTGTGTTAATACAGTAAATTAAAAGCTTGTGTAACATTCATGCAAGGGTGTTATATAGGTGGTTATTGGCTGCCAAGTTTTCATTAGTGATTTCCTCCATGCTTTCAGCAGGGCTAAGGTTTTACATCAACTTTTGGAACACGCAGAATGTGTAAGCTGAAATCAGATATGCTGTATTTCCAGTCTGTGATGATGAAGGAGATAAACGCGTCTTTTGCTAAATCGTCTTAGACGAGAGGAAAAAAAAACGACCAAACTGTGTGTTGGTACACACTTCTCCGTACATGTTTACCCGACGAATCGGTGAGGCACTTGAAGTTCACAACGCTACCTTTGCTTTTCTATACATAAACTGATGGAATCTACTGGTACGTTTCCTTGAATGCTGTCGACATCTCCCATAGAGCATGCCCAAACCTGTTTTATCCAGCTGCAGGTTATAGAGACGGTACTCAGAGCTCTACCACAACCTGTAGCTGCATTGCGGTCTGTTGAGGCTACTGTGGGTGGTAGAAGTAATAGTTTTGTCTCTTATCATGCTGTTTGACTAGTGTGATCACTGCACTTGTAGTTTGTTGTAGTTGTACCATAGCTACCTCACTGACAGCAAAGCCAAAGCCGAGGCTAAGGTTTGATGTTTGACTTAACTGAAATATGTCTGGCAGTCAAAACTCTCCGATGACCTAGTCTACAAGTTCCCCCTGCCCTCTCTGCTCTACCCACGACTGATTATCTGGCTCACGTGCATGTTTTCAGGTAATAAACAGTGAGGCAGGGGTAGTTGGAAAACAAGAAGAACAAGGTGGCCTTGGGCCCATGTTTGGAAACCGTAATATATATATTTACCGATATAGAGAACTTCCTCGAACCGTTGGGCTGAGTGGACAGAGGAGAGAGAAAAGCACAATATGTAACAGAGATCAACACAACAACAACAACAACAAGGAGCAGGCTGGTAGGACCAGTAACTACAGCTCCAGGGTCGATGCCTGAGGAGAGAAGCAGAGAGAGAGAGAGAGAAAGAGAGAGAGATAGAGAGAGAAAACGAAGCACAACTAGGGGGGACAGAAGACACAAAGTAAAAAAAATATGTAATGATGGCATGATGGTGGACTGAGAGGTGGAGGAGAGGAGCTCAGTGTAATGCCGGAGGTCCCCCTGCATGTACTGTATGTGGTTTAGACGACATAACAACTGTAGCAATTCACCTAAAGAGCAACAACAACTTGCAAGAGAAACGTGGGTTGCCTGCATGTCACATAACGCAACTACCCTCAAACCTTAGGAACAAACATATTCTAATATAAATGCAGCACAGCCATTGTCAACACTAAGATCTTGAAAAAAAAAAGCTCAGTAATACTGCAGTGAAAAGGACCCTTCTCCGGTTAGTTCCCATGTATGGAGTGACCATCATGCGCGACAAACATTTGACTTTGCAACCAGAACAGAGCTTAATGTTTGGTAAAGATACAGACAGGAAATGGAGGCAGGGGTGGGACTGGCGTTTCTCCTTGCTGGAATTCAGTCGCAGATGTTGCAGTTATTTGGTGTGTGCCCTAATGCCACATTATTATTCACATTACATTTCTGAAAAGTGAGGGGGAGTAACTGTCACCTAGACAACATTCAAGAACCGCACAATCCCAAAACTCCACTCGTCATATTGTTTGCTGCTTGCCAGTGTTGTAAAATCTAGTAAGCCATCCGATTTGTGGATGTGTTGCTCAACTGGACTTCAAGATCATTTGTATGGTTTAGGGTGTTATCCCATCAGATAGTTTGTTGTAAAGTTGTTTCCTTTAATGACTCATCCTCCTTTTAAAGAAGGTACCTCTCAGCAAACCTCTACCCAGAATGTTTTAAGGGCAGAAAGTCAACAAGTCACAGTTGTGGGAAGTTCACAGAAACATAAAAGGAGCCAAGATGTTAACTCCTACACTGAGCCCCGCATCGGACGATTTTGGTCAGTGCTGGCTCTACATCGCCAGATCAGGTTCTCTTCTCCAAGTCACTCCCCCAAAAGACCATAGCCACCTCTGCACCATAGCTGCAGATGCAAATATTTTTTATGTTTATTTGGGTTGGGTCTGAAATCATATGGGGCATCTCTCCTTCATCCTTTGGTTATACTTCCTGAGAGTGTAGTTGCCGCCAGAGGAAATGATTTAAGCTGTATATAGTGATGTACCGTTATTTGTTTAGACATTAGACTTTAGTCTTTCTGGGGAACAGATGTGAACAGAGATGTGTATCTCATGTTGGCAGAGGTTTATATATTGCATGAATATAATGAACCCTGTGCGTCTGACAGTGGAGCAAATGGTACAGTGGGACGGTACTTGGTGTGAGGCTAGGAACAACCGCACCTTGCAGTAACAAAATATTCCTGTGATGCTGCAGGGATCGTGCATGACAGAAATTCCAGGAAAGGCAATAGAAGCTTGAAGACGAGAGCATAATTAGAGGAAGCAGTGGTGGATGTGATTGGTGGTGAAAAATTTGTTTAACAGATGGGGTTTGAGGCGTTACTGACCACAAACTCATCCACGTTTCAAGTACTTCCAACTATTTGCTGTAGTTTTTAACCTCCACCGGCTTCGGGATCAGGTGATGCTCCGCAAAAAGGATTAGCCGCAACTAGATCCTTTTGGCACAGACACAGGAATTTTCATTACAATGATCTTGGGTGTGGTGGGCCAGGAATGCCTCCTCAATAGGAAGGAGGGGAATACACCAAGGCAAAGTGCAAGGGAGTGGTAAGCTTGGGGGCTATGGTGGGAGTATTGGTGGGTCATGTTTCCTCCCAGTCCACCATCTTGTCTCCCTCTCCCCTCTCCAGTAATTTTTTTTAAAAACAAGTTAATCTTATGGTCAGTTCCTAGTTTCCATATCCTTGTATCTCTAAGGTACTCTGCAACGCTCATTTTGTGGGATCAGACGTCCACTCATTGAGTCGTCACGAACTATTCACGTTGTGAATACACACACTCTGCATGCACTCAGCAAGTGTTTAAACTATTGCACATCAGGCCTTTCAGTGTTGTGCAACCAATTTCAACAAACTCTTGTTCTTGCTGTCACGAGGTTGCCACCATGTTCACTAGATAGTGTGTCGTGTTCATATACATCTTCGAAATGATGCTTCATTGTGAACCTCGTGAAAACAGTGAACCAAACCTTGCCCCTCAGTGCACGATCCAAAGAACGGCGCGCGGTAAATCTGAAATAAGTTAACATGGCATCAGGCCTCAGCCCACTGCTCGCTGTGACGTCTTGTTGGTCCGTGCTGCTGGAGGGGGTGTAACGGTTCAACCACAGTTAATGAATAAAACTTTTTCTGGACGGCGTAGTCTCTGCTACTACTTCTCTGTTTCACTCTTGAGATCAACATTTGCCTTGTGTAAACAGAACACATGGCTCATAATTCAGTGGGGATGACACGTGACCTTCCTTTTTTAGCTACCTTGACTTAACACTTAAGTCATTTCTTGTGATATGTTGGTTCCATATCACAAGACATGTCTCGATTACTTCATTTTTAAAGTGCTGCAAAGTAAACATTTTGATCTTCACGTCATCTCGCAGCACGGCCTCAACATGTTTCTGCAATTTGTTCACACTGCACGTAGGATTTGTAAATCAGTATTTTATCTAATCTCCACTTGAGTAATCAAGCAGGTGTCTGGTGTTTAATCTGGCAACTGAACCTACATTTAACAAGTTTTTCCACTCCTGTCCCTCTGCATTGAAATTTCAGGCTCTTTGTTTAGTAATGTAATGCTATCATCGAGCTGTGCACTCATGGAGAACTGACGACCGGGCGACCATGGTCTTTCTGATTGCAGGTCACGATTTTGGCAAAGGGGGGAGAGGGAAAAAAACGTATGGGGCACAGCTCTGGAATTACCTTCACAATTGCAAAGTGAAAGCCATTCTTAGAAGGGGACAACAAAGGGCTCTCTGTTTAGGCAGCGCCTTTTGGCCCAGGAGAAATACTATCTGCTGCCACCCCCCCCCCCTTCATCCTGCCTTTTGGGCTGATTACGACAGTGGGGCAGGGTGGGCAGAGTGCCGCTCCAGTGCCATGTCCCACACATCCATTAACACTTGTTGCTGTTGGTTTCTTGCATTTACACGTAGAGCATGAGAAGAAACAAAACTAATGAAAAATCTTTGGGGTCAATGAACCCACCTCATGAACGCCCCCGGGGCATTTCAGCCTCTGTTTATATTATTTAGTAACGTTTCCAGAACGACAGACTTTATTGATCATACGGTAAAAAATCACCGTGCTGTATTTTAAACTAAAAAAAATGTAGTTCTTCCAATAACAAATGTAGTTTTTGCCAACTCAGCAAACAGCAGCACAAGAAATTGGCAAGACTGGTACATTTGCATTGAACCATGCTTGAACACACACCAGTGTCCAAATATATTACTGTTCCATCCAAGTTCCCATTTTAAAGGACTTCTATAATGTTGAATACGTTTTGCGTGTTAATACTATATTGAAGGGCGGATTCGTGTGAACCTGGGTGAAGGAAATGCCAAGTCACCCCGACATCAATTTTATTTGTGATGACGTCATCGTCCTTAAATGACCTGATTACATGCTCTGCGCTGGTGAAAAGTGCAATATATGCCACTGGCTCCATTTAATCCAATTAGTAATCCTCAACTTCACTTTCAAAGGCATTACGTGAAGAGAAGTTGCTCTTAATCGCCGTGGAATCTGCAAAGATCCAGCAACCCCCCCCTCCACCCCAAACTTTTCCTCTTTCCAAATGTGCAGATGGCAACAGCTGTCTGTTGGGGAGCTTGAGAAATTACAGCAACTGGAAAAGCATTTTAATTTGCGCTATGTAAAGTGATGCATTGTCTATGGGATAATCGGCACAAAATAAATTCCAGACCCATGGATTTACTCATTATGACATTGGTTTCAAATGAATCCTTTGGACATGTTAGAATATTTTTAAGTTTCATACAAAATAATGTTGATGGAGTAACAAACGCTGCTCAATAAGCCCGCTCAAAGCAGCACTGAAGTCAAGACACTGACTTTCTTTATTGATCTTGATTCATTTTTGAACCAGGTTATGCAACCAATCTTTGAACGGTTTGATTTTTTTATTAGTACACTTGTGTCACATGTGGTAAAACAAAAGAAATGTGTTAATAAATCAAATGAAATATTGATTTAGCTCAATGGGTTAAGCGTCAGACTGGAATGCAGCAGGTTGCAGGTTCGAATCCCAGTCTGACTCCTAGTCCATCCCCTACCAGGTGTGTCCCTGAGCCAGACACCCAGCGC
>JAUMTR010000002.1:18250425-18281875 GCA_032270685.1 Microctenopoma stevenorrisi
GACACCCAGCGCTAGCTCCTTGTAAGTCGCTTTGGATAAAAGCGTCTGCCAAGCAAAGTAAAGTAAAGTAAAGAGTAGGGAAGGTCTGCTCCCTGTCCTGCTTGAGGTAAAAAATAGATAAAAAGAAGTAGTGGAAGAGGAGGAGTAGGAGAAAACCCCTGAGAGAATAGGAGCACAGCACAGCACATCTCCACCTTGCCTCACCGCCGCCCCCCCCCCCCTGCACCTCACCATGCATCCCTTGGATCCTGAATCGTGTCCAAGTCTTATACATTCACAGGCTGGCCAACTTTCACAGCTGTCACACATTTTCAGCAGATTCCACCAGCCCTAGATGAGGCTGGGGAGAAGACATTCCTGCGCCATTACACATTGGCTAAAAGAAATTACCGTTAACATCTGATATTGTGGAAGTGGGAAATTTGCCACCCCGACCTTGCCCAAAGCACTCCGGAACTCAGGGTCATGGATTTATTATCTCAGATGGCCCTCAGAGGTCACTGGGGGCCACTTTTCCCCCTTTACTGTTCCGGCAAAAACCCCTGCAGCCCCAAGTGTGCTATTCATTAAGTACACTGTGCAGCTTTGTGTGTTTGTGTGTGTGTGTGTGTGTGTGTGGGGGGGGTGCTTGTCTCGCAGGGGTGGGAGACACATGTTACTGTTGCTCTATGAGTATTTGTCATAGGAACGGCATGTCTTGTCAGAGCGAGAGGCCATTCCCAGCTGTTGGGCCGCAGCACTGTGATGCGGCCTGAGCCAATCCCCCCGGAGCAGCTATGGCCACATAAACAGGATGCCTCCGATGTACAATTGCACAAGTGTGAGAGACAAACCCAGTTCCCCCATTCCACATCTTTTTTTTTTTAAAGATGAGTCTTTGGTTTCATCATCATGTTTTTACAGTTTTTCTTACTTTTTTCTTCCAAATGAATAAGTGCTACTTTATGTTTCCAAAAGGCCCCGTGAGCACATTCAGTTCTTCTCACTAAACAAACTGGAGCCCGTGACTGACTTTAACTTTGACAGAAAAAAAAAAAAACACGGCCTCTTGATTAATCTTTTGCTAAGACGAAAGAGTTCAGCCAGGTTCAGCTTTTGCTGCACAGCAACGCAACATCATGCTGAGGCCGATCACATTCATTTGAAACAGGAACTTTGTACATTTGACCACATGATTTTCACGATAAGACTTTCATTTCTCATAGTTTTGCAAAACATATTGTTTCTTCTCTGAAACACCTCGTGTTTTTTTGCACATCCTTTGCTCAAAGTAAACTTACTGGTCTGTGTTTTATATTCCGCCTACACCTTGAGTAGCAAAACCCTCCAGTCCTGGTGGTCCAAAAAAACAGCCGAAATACACCCACGCCACGCCATCCAGCACCTAACAATTCCTTGCATGTTTTTCTTCTTGAAAAGTTGGGTCTTATCAGGGCTCTTAGTTTGTAGTAACTCAAAATAAAAGTAAAGCGTGCCTGCTAACAGTCCCATTTAGCAATATGCTTAGTAGGTACGGTGTTCAGCCATTATTTTAGTAACAGAACCTGTGGACTGAAGTTGGACCTTGCTTCCAAGCCGTTTTGGCACATTCAAAAGCTCTTCTTTCCTAAAACGTCTTTTCCTGAATACTCTAAATGCAAAATATTTATAGTAAGCTACGGTCCCAAAGTAACCCACCACATCTTCTAAATAAGACTTATTTGAAAACGAGGTCCAGATGTTTAACATTTTCACTGCACAATGCAAACGGCTGTGAGGAGTCACCATGTGTTTTCACCATTTCCATGACTCGGTAGTGCGATGATGGCTGTCTTAGTAATTTCAAGGCAACCCCAGCACTCAACTTCCAGGAAGTGAAACGAAACTATGCTGGAGCCTGCGTCATCCACTGAGTCAACTAAACAGTCTGGAAGCATATCTGGTGAGAGAGTCCAGACACAGTCATTCCTCCTTCCTCTCACTGCCATGACTGTTCAATTTCCTCACTGGCAGGACTCTAAGTCCAGAAGCGTTTACGCTACATATTAAAGTAGTATTTCAGCACCTGTTACTGGATTCGTCACATGAACAGAACATCCTTATGTGACTGGAAACGTCAGATGAACAGAACATCTTGTAGGAGGGAGGATGTTCCCGTTAGTGGATTTGTCTTGAACGGTACGCTCCATCCTTTTTCATGGCAGCATTTAAATCATAGAAAAACTGCTCCGTGGAGCAGAAAACAACAGAGACCAATTCATTTCACTTTCAGTAGTCTAGTTTAGTCCCTGAGATCACAGATCTCTCAAAAGATCCTGGTCAGCATGTTCAGAAAGAGTTGTACTATCATTGGGCCATCAATTAAAGTTTTCTTACTCGGTAGTTAATTTCCAACAGTGATCTCTAGCAGTGCCACCACACTGTTCCACTGACAAGCTGTGGCAAGCGTTTTCTCTGTACAATCTTTTTCTATATAAAACGGAACTTGACTAAACACACACCTTTTTAAGACCCAAGACAAAGTGCTTTAGCATAAGAACAAAGACTTAACCCATACCTGATAAAAGATAAATGATTGATTCATTAATTTTAATAGAGATGTATAATTAATATACTTAATATTTTCATGGTTTAGTAAAGTCATATTTGTATGACATGTCATTAACTGTCATCTCCATGTGAGCAGGCAACCCTCCAGTCCGTAAGTGTATTCCTCTGATGGAAGGGGTTAACGTAAAAATGCACAGAGCCAAATACAAGCTTTGAAGCCAGCCTCGCTGATATTGATATCCCATCACAGCAGCACCTGATATTAAGAGGATCCCTGCCAGATGACTGAAAAAGAGAAAAAAAAACTTGTCAAGTTGCTCTCACTCTGCTGTGCCTTCAGGGCTGGGTTCTTAGTTTTCCTTTTGTCTGAACGAAGATATGGACGAGTCTGTCATTTGACCGTCTCACTCCGCTGTGTACACTTCAGATGTAGCCCTGACAGTCTATGAATCATGTGTTGGGAAACTAGGTTAGAGCACAATGGGCTCTTCATAAAGCAAGGCAAGGCCAGGTAGTAAAGCAGGAGAGAACATATGCGCCGCAGCCATGTTGGGACTCAAGTCTGAGGAAAGATTGGATAAGGCTTTAGTTTGTTTTGCTCTTTGCCTGTAACGTTTTAAATCCCCCTTTACAGTACGATTCGTTTCAAGGTGAAGCAATAAAATCTCTGCAAAGTAGGCTGGTCAGGCAGTTTAATGACAACCTGAATATTAAAAATGTCCACAGGTTTTTCTGTATTAATAAATGCAGCAGCAAGAAAAATATGCTTTTCCTGCCATGCTTTATTAAAAATACCATAAATATTGACATTGTAGGGTTATAGTCCAGTGGAGCTGGGAGTTTTGCCTAAATATTTTAACAACCTCTCTTCAGTTTATGCCTTTTTTTTCCTCACCGACAT
Source organism: Microctenopoma stevenorrisi (assembly GCA_032270685.1). Classification (NCBI taxonomy): domain Eukaryota; kingdom Metazoa; phylum Chordata; class Actinopteri; order Anabantiformes; family Anabantidae; genus Microctenopoma; species Microctenopoma stevenorrisi. The sequence goes on from JAUMTR010000002.1 coordinate 18,253,856, forward strand.
GTTTCAGGCTCTCTATAATATGGAGTTACTGGCTGTGCTCTGTGTCCAGTCTACCTTACAGCAAGGAAATTAAATGTTAAATATTTACCATTCCCCTGGTATGTGACCCTGCAGATTCCTGCTGTGATGGGTAGCAGCCACATTCCTCCCACAGGAAGCTGACTCCCACCTTTTCCCACCTCCTCCCTGTCCTCCCTGTGCGTTTGGATATGGCCAGCGGTTTAAGGATCTGTCACACGCGTCACTGATGCGACCCACGGGCGATCAAACCCTTCTATCTCTTTGCTTAAGGGGGGGGGGGGGACAAGGATCATGTGGCTGACAAACATTAGTTCACGTGATTATCATTTAGGTTTTGTGAATCTGTGAACAGGTGTAGTCAGGAGGACCAGAGTAACATGTACTGGTGCTAAGCTGCATTAGCTTGACACGCTGTGTCTGACTTTGAAGCTTCGATTTTAACAAGATGGATTTGATTTTGAATTCTGCCACTCGTGAAGTGGCCCAAGTCTAACGGTAGCTTTGGTTCTGTTTCAGTGCAGATAACAGAATGTCGAACTGAGCACTTTCTGGAAGTCTTTTATTTACGATGTAAATGTCCTTTAAATTGTAGAGCATGCATTCCAGAGGGGTTTGAGGATTGAGAATCTGAATTTAGGTTGTTTGTGTCCATTGTGCCCCTGCTACTAACTCACTGTTTAAGTTTAGTTTGCTTTCATTTTTGAATGCCGCCTCTTGTGTCTGATTTTCCCAGGATTCATAGTTTTTTTTATAGAAATTGTTAAAGTATTGACATCGATTTCTACATTCTATATAAAGACAACATTTGAAAATTAGTCAACAACACTCAACTATTTGCTGTGACAATGTTTGCTCCTTTTTTTTAAGCCAGCTAAAGTTAGTTTTTGGTAAATGAAGAGGAAAGTAAGTTAAATTAAAATCTTCTGTTTTTGATTAATTTGTCCTCAGACTAACATCATAAGCTTTTATTGGACGTTTACACCTCCTGTTAATTGTTCTGCTTTAGAGCGTGATGTCTTTGCACAGATGACAGGACAATATTGATTAATACATCACATACATGCACTAAACTGAACACATTAATGATTCTACCATTTTATGATACAAAAAACCTAATGGAAAAATAGGGTCCCCCTCCACATGGGCAACATCTGTTCTAGTTAAAACAGTGTTCTTCAGGTATAATCAGCTGAGCTACTAAAGCTGCATTTTGGGCTAATTCTTCAACAAGTAAACTTCACCTTTTGTCGGGGCACAGAATACGACCACATTTCGAACATAGCTTGGGTGAAAAGAAATGGGAGTTGTCTGATTTCACAATATCCCAAGCACAAAGCTTTTCCTCACCCCTAAGACCCCAGTCACCCCACCCCCTCCGATGTTGCCTTTTGTTGTGTGCATGTGACTGTAGAAATGGCTTCGTAGGAAATGCCAGACACCCACAAAAAAGCAAGAGCAAAATAATTGTGGGAGCCACCCTCTGCATCAATTCAGCTGCAGCAAGGAGCATTTTACAGCTGGTTTATTGTTATTCCTCTGCTGTTGAAGCTGTCTTTCATGTCAGAAGTCTTTTCCTGCTTACAAATCACCAGGAAGCAATCCCTTTGGCCGCACTGCTGTGCCCTAAGCCCCTTCCTAGGGTTCGCTCCTTTGATCACCTGTAACGGTGGCCATCGAGTTTAAGAAAAGAAACGGGCTGCTGGGATAAGCTTGTGTTCTTGTCTGAAACAGAGGGACCCTGCTCCTCGTTTTTAGCAGTTCCTTTTTTCTTGTCTCCGTTTTCTCGATGAGCCTGGGAACAAAATCTCAGCAAGTCGTTTCTGGTGGGGGGAGGGGAAAGGATTATTCTTTGGCTGCATTAATGAGGAGCACTCACGGTAAACAAATTGATTAACTAATTATCTTATAAATGCAGTACTTTGTCTCAGAGAGAGACGTACAAGCAGTTCTGACCTTTGACCCGAGGCTTTAGATTCAGGGTTAAATGTGCTGCAGTGTACTCTGAGTGAACACCACTGTTACATCGTGACCCTCAACCAGAGGCCCAGTTGTCAATGCTCCTGAGTTTTAAGACGGGCTTAATTGGCTTCCATGAGTGCCTGAGGAGAGGAAAGAGAGAGAGAGAAAGAGAGAGAGAGAGCTGGCTCGTTATGAGCCTTCTGTTCTAGAGGAGGGGGGGTGGATGAGGGTCCCTTATCAGCCATCGTTGGACACCTCCGGTGGCTATTAATCAGAGCCAGAGGCCGTCTGGAGCCAGAGGAAGATCCATGGAGAGCGATAGTGAAGCTGAGCATGGAGCCTTCCCCGGGCCTCACCGACACCCTCATGTATGGAACCTCAACATAGGCACCAACACCCCTCCTTAAGTCCGAGGGCATACTCTGGTACAGCTCCCTGCATGCTCTTGTCCACTATCCAGGCTCCTCACTCACACTGATTTAGGTCAGGTTTAGCCCCCTCTGGCCAGGGCTCATCCATTTTAGCTGGTGTGACAGGTTTACGTTGCCCCCTTACTGTGTTATTATATTGGTTTGGTGCTGTGCTGCCAGTTACTATTGTGCTAATGAAAATTTAGCACCAGACATAATATTCTTTTTCACAGGATGTGCACTCAGCATGCAAAATATCTTGAGCGCATTTATAGGATTCAAAGTGCTCATTATTTTTAACGTTTGCGACGGAGTGAGCCGAAAAACAGTTTTATGGACAGGAAAACGACAATTAGTTAGTAACTAGGTGTTGTCAGCGTCGGGGTTTTGTGTTAAATAAATTTTAATGTTCAGTATATGTTATGGCCTTTGACTTGGTTGTGTGTGTATATATTTATATATATATATATATATATGCATGTATTGTGGAGTCATTTCCCTTTATCAGTGCTCTCATTAGAGGAAATAGTAATTTGATAATAGTCAATAGTCATGTTGTGTATGAATTTCATCCTTGTTGTGCCACTGGTTGAAAGTCAGGGTGACTGGAATTCATCTTCTATTACTAGCACTACTTACGTCTGGCAGTTCACCTGAGAGTAGTACGAGATATTTCAGTCTGGATCAGCGTTTTAGACCAAGTAACCGACCACCATTGGCAAGAGCCTCACTAATGGTGGTGCCAAAAAAGTTCACAAACACAGTGATTTGACATCCACTAGAGGTCATATAAATTGTCTAAATTCTGCATAATTTACCTTGAAACGTCACCCAGAGAGAACACATGTTGGTAGACGTCGTATGCAGACCTTTAAATGTGTTAATGACCAAGTATGCTTCCATCCCGCCCACAGTTTCAAAAGAAACTACGATCACTACGGCAGCTAGTATGGTGCGAGATTCATTATTACAGTGGTTCCCACAAGATGAGAGACGCAGGGGGACTTTCTGATGAATTTCAAGTTTAAATGGAAAGCTTCTGTGGAGCGCACTACAAAGCACCATGTGTAAATATTGAATAATGAGCCGCTTTTCAAGTCCCCCACTCCGTATCTGCCACAGAAAAACGCCATTAATGACAGCTTTTGGTGTGGTTTACATCACACGGATTCATGAGACGCAATCGCCAGAGATAAATTTGTTGTTATTAGTCTCTTAATGCACAAGATTTACAAGCCTTCATGCATTTGCGCTCAAGATGTGCTGACACAATTTCTTTGAGACACATGTGACAAATGTGCCGCTAATGTGCGACGCTCACAATTAGTCATCGTTTGGCGTGAAAACAAATTGTCCCTAAAAGTATGTGGCCATGATTGCCATCATTGTGCGTAGTGCAGATTGTGTGAATATTCACGTTCATTCCATTTACTGTATTTTTACGTCAGTCAGTGGAGTTACGCAGCTCGAGCGTAAGACATAAGCTGCAGTTGCTGAAACACAGGTTTAACAAGGAATTTTCTGAGAGCACTGATAAAGGGCAGTGACAATACATGCAAAGTTTTCAACGTATGACTCATATAAAAAATTTAACAGCTGAAAGATTTCCACCAAGGTTCAAGAACAGTTTTGAAACTGTAATTAATGTAACTTGAGGTCAGGATTTCTCATGAGTAATAGAACAGAGTCATGTAAACAATCAAATGCTTTTACACATGGTCATTTTAGGTCCTGCTCGTGATTCCAAGGAAGTTGACTCAGCACTGCTTGGCACCAGCGTTGTGCACCAGAACTCTTGGACATAAGTGTTGAAAGTTTGTTTAAAGCTTTTTCTTTTCAGTCACAGGGCCTTCAGACTGACTGTTTTCGTCTCCTCTCACGGTCAAAGGAATTCAGATCAGTCATAAACTAATTACCACAATGCACTTTGCATCTGTGAAGAACACAGCTCCTGACAATTCTTTGCATATAAATGGGGCAGAACTCAGCTATGAAAGAGAAGTTTGCCAAATAAAACACGGTGTGAATGTGGTTAGTGTTACTGTTTCACTAAGTCATAACTTGCTATGCCAGTTTGAAGTGATCTGGCAGACTCCAGCCAGTTGTGTTTTTTCACATTACAGTTACACAAGAGAATATAAAAAACATTTAAAACAACTTTCGACTCCTTAATTCATTACATAATTACATAAAATAAAACTCCAGAACTGCTATCTTCCACCTCAGGAAAATTTCTAGCATTTGGAGACTGCAACTTTAACAACTGCAATTACTGTTGATAGGATGCACCAATAATTCAGTAAATAGCCCCCAGTTAATCCACAATGCTGCATGATGATCAGGCCCCATCTTAACCTAAAACCTCATAGAACGTTATTATCCCAGCAGAGCACCTGCTCTCTAAGGGCTGGTCCACTTTTGGTTCCTAGTGCTTCATCCTCTCTTTTTCTTTTTGTACTTTTCTGCAGGCACTATACATATATACATACATATATTTTTTTCTTCCTCTTGCCTTGCTCCTATAAACTATAAACAGTTAGTGTGTTAGTGTTATGACACTGGGGTCCGCTCACACATGCTCACACAGCCTACCAGTGAAACCTGATAATGTGACAGATATTAATCACTCTTTGGCTTATGAAACACTACAAAATACCTACCACGGGTGAATGCCTCAGCTCATCACTCTGAGGATCTGCCAGACGACGTGCCACCCTTTAATCTGCACCGTTCAGTCAGAAGAAGGATCAAGGGACGCATGCACACACACGATTGTTTGTCTTTTAGTTGAGAGGACACCCATAGACATAATGGATTCCCTAGCACCTGACCCTACTGTTAACCATCAAGCTCCCACCTGAGACCTACAGCCGAGTCATACCCGTCAAACAGACCTCTGAGAGTGTGAAGACCGACCAATGTGATGAAACACATTCATCACATGCAGTATAAAAGTATTTGAGTAAAGTTTGTTCAGGTAACTGTACAAAGGCACAAACACACACACACACACACACACACACACACACACACACACACACACACACAGAGCAGTGTTTCCATGCCTTAAGTGGACGTTACACTGACATACTAGTCCTCACTTCAACCATAATCCCTAGATTCTTAACACTAGCCTGAAGCTAACCCTAAAACCACCGATTTATGGATTTAGTCTTTTGGGGACAAAAAGCTAGTCCCAGCAATGGGACTGATGTCAAATTTCTTTATGTTTAATGCGGATGAATAACCTGCACAAAAGATGTGTTGTTTTTGCTTTGACACTCAGCAGCCGTGCACGGTGAGCTTTACTGTTACCTTATACAAAGCCATCATTCACAATATTAAATATAAAGTCACTTACATTTTTTCTATTAATGGGTTATCAAACAAAGGCAGCATAAGTCAATAAGTAGTGCTGGAGCTGATTGTAAACTACCTTTCATAGTGATGTGTATATATACCTAATCCTGCAAAACGTAACTACTGTAGTAACAAATGATGCTAAAATGTAGTGATGTAATTTTCCTCTGGTTTGTATTAGAGTAAAAGTAACAAAACATATATACTCGACTAAAGTACAGGTACCTCAACATTGTAGTTAAGTACAGTACTTGAGTAAATGTACTTAGTTACCTACCACCCCAGCTACTCCTTTCAATAAATACCTCATCCGACAAAGGCGTTTGGTTCCAGTATGGTCTGACAAATGCCCTGCAGCTAGTGATTAGGAAAAAAGGAAAGCAGCTATTAACTTTGGCCATGGTACAGCAATAACTGGAGGGCAGTGGTTACACAATCAGCTCCCTCTGCTAGATAAGGTCATTGTGTTGGCTCAGGGTCGGAAGTAAACCTGAAAGGCCTGTATGACAAGCAAACAACAGGAAGGAAATAATCAATTTGGTGCTTTTAATGAACAACTTCGTATCTAGCCTCTTTGTCAGTGCAGAATTGCCACACGCTGGTCAAACATTACTCCCGTGATAGTACAGTTTTAAGATAGTGGAGAGCAGCCAGGCGAGACAGCACACAGGAACTCTCCTTGTACTGTTTGTGCTCTGGACTCGAGGTGAAGACTGGAGCCAGGATGAGCTTAAAGCAAACACGAGCCAGCGAAGACGCTGCATTCAATACGTTTAACAGCTGAATCAGTGTTTCTTCCACTGCCAGAGGTTTTGGTAAGAAATAGTTCATTGTACTCTGGCTTTGGTCGCATATTTGGTCATGGCTAAAGTTCTCAGGGGAGTCCTCAGGGGAGAGAAATATATTTCTGTTCTGCAGAACAGAAATATATTTTACACTTGCACCTGACACGATGCAGCAACACGTTGTCCACAACAGCTGAATTAGAGAACATTAAAATAAATGCATGGTGAGTAAAAGTGATTAAGAGTCTGACAAACCCGGAGTTTAAAGTGAGCTTATGCACTTAGTATGCACTTAAGCTGTCTAATTCTTTAATTTAACCTCCCTTACTAAGACAGGATTTGAATTTATACATTTTACAGATAAACAGAAACACTGCGGTCACTTCGACTGGAATGTAAAGCTTCCTGGAGGGAAAAAGGGTGGTGGGGGTCAGGGTAAAAACCAGACGCATGTCATGGCAGCGGAGATGTGGCTGTGCTGATGTCGTGAGGGTGCCACGAGAGGTCACAAATCCATCAAGGAGAAGCAATTGTTGTGAGGGAATGAAGGGATAAATAAAGAAAGCTTACATTTTTATATTGACATGGAGCTCCAGTTCACATCTGCTGTTCTCACTGCGTCGTTCCCGATTCTGGCTGTTTCCCATTAAAGACGAGAGAGAAACATTATAGGCTTGTAGTCTAAATTAAGGATTCCTACTAAAATGCTTCCTGCTATTTGTGGAACACCATGAAATTCATGTCCAACAATGAAAAAGAATGAGGCAAGGTTTCCACGTCACGTGAGACGTGCAGTGCTGATACACTGAGCGATTCATTCGTTTTTGAGTCTTTCAGCATCAGCATTTTTTCCTGACAAGGGACTAAATCAAATGTGTTCTGACTGTGAGATAAGTAGGACTGTATCCACATCGCTCAAATTAAAATGGTGAATGCTGTTTTGGCAGACAGGGAATTTGCATTGCAACGTGGGTTCAGTCTGTTTAATCTCATGCACGGTTAACGGTACGGTCGGCATCAAGCTTCACCCTCAGTTAAGTGAACTAGCCAGGAAGCGTGTTAGAACGTTTTCCCCCCAATAACTGCACACTCCGACACCCTGGATCATTTGAAGTCACGGAGAAAAAGCCTCATTACAGCCAGGACCCACATGGGGGGTTTAGTCCCAGACGCAGTTTAATGGCAGTAAAAAGGAAAAAGGCTTCGAGGTTACAAGACGCTGAATAACTTTGGAGTAGACGGCCTGATCTCCTTCCCTGTATCCTACGTCACTGGAGCCAGTGGAGTCATAAATGGCTGCTAACACTAACAGTAAACAGATATAAAAAGACTCCTGGCTTCCTTTACATGAACCATGCCCCATTGCTGAGGGGAGTTTGTTGATAGGAGCCAGGGGTGCTGTGAATAAAACGGGACGCACGAAGAGCCTAAAAAAGAGGGAGAGAAGTGCACTTACTGAGCATGTAAGAGGCGTTTGAAAGGAAATCACTCGTGCAGCTTTGACAGTTAACAGAATAAATCTAATCAGCACAATCTTGATATTTTTGGATTTATTCAGATAACAGTTTGAACCCCACCACACGCTGAAACGATCTGCTTTACATTACTCCCCCGCCAAATTAGCATGACTGTAGTTAATACAGTATGTGACGATGTCAGGAGTAATTATTGTGACATAAATAGGACGATCTGACTCATATAAGACAAAAGAAAGGGATAGAGACTTTAAGAGTAAATACAACATCAAAGATGCTGTGATGATGCAAATTTACAGAAGGGAGAAGAGTGGCCTCTTAATTTCTGTCCTCTGGTGTGGAAGGTCAGGAGTCTGATATGATGATCATTTAGTCAATGGACTCAGAAAGAGAAAGAGAGAAACCAATGAGGGTTCATACTGGACCGAACCTTTGAATTTATTTGCTGCAAAGCTGTCATAATGTGATCAAATGTCCTAATTCTGACAAAAATGTGCAAAATTATGATGATTTGTTTTTAACTATTATAAATAAATTTCTGTTGATGATCATGAACAGTCTCTCTCCTTATCTCATGATGAACACACCCAGAAGCCAAAGACCATATTCAGTCCTCCAACTCCAAAGGTTATTTTGCCTTTAGGTGGTACTTAGCATAGCCCTGAAAATTGATATGCATCAGCTCTATAATTTAAAGGTAGTTTTCAAGGAGGGGGACTGCTGCTCCTTCTCTACCGGTAATGACCATAATGCCTTGTTAACCTCTTCACCAGAGGTTACAGACCCCTATGACATTGGCCTTAAGTCATCTAAATTACTGTGTTTCTTTTCTAGATTATTTCCTGTACAGAGTCCAAAACACACTAGTCCCCATTTAAAACATATGACGAGTCTAGAACGTGCATAATTATAGTTTGCAAAGGATAGGTATGGTAACAAGTCATTAGGTAATTTGGAGACTCTTCAGCTTTTCCTCTACCTTTTGTGTGCTAATGTTGCAGTATTCAGAGAGGGCATGTGTCGCGTAACCATCCAAAACAGGTCGATGTAAGGGGAGAAAATCATGCAATATACTTTCTCTATGACCTTTTCATGCACTTTAGGTTCAAGCTGTCACCCTCACCTCGCTCCACCCAGCTCATTCTGGAGGCCCCGGGCCTGTTGTGTGAACTCTGACCCCTCAATTTGAAAGGGAGAGCTAGCTAGGGAGCTAGCTAGCTTAACGGACGGGAAACCCAACACCAGCATCCTTTGATACAGTTTTCAAGCTTTGCCTTCACACTCCCTTCCTTTATGTTAATAATCCACTGACCACTAAATTTTACTTTCATCATGTCTTAGAGTTCAGTGGAACGAGGAGTAGGTATTTTTATCAGAACACATATACAGATCAGGAGATGTGTGGCTCCCCATGATGAAACTATGTCTTAAAGCATATTTTCTTTGCAAATGACTTCTAGTAGCTGAGCAAATGTCAAAGTAGAAATGCCAACATTAAAATACAATTAAGTATAAAGAAAGTGTAGAACTAAATAATAATAGTTAATATGTACAACACTAAGTTAGATACATGTTAAGTGACTTTGAGCTATGTCGTTTTTTGGCTTTGTGAGTTTACTTAGAACTATGCTGTACTGTTTGTTGTGGGACTCAAACGAAATTGAAATCTTTCTTTACACGTAGTCTTTTTAATTCTTTAACCTCTCTGTACCCTCACTGACACACAGGGCTCTGGAGTGGAACTCTCCATCCACCCTAATTCCCATTTATTCATTAAACAACGTGAAACTAAGAAACTCATCTTGGATTAGCTAGTGTACATATATGACATGGAACTTGCACGAAGCCACAGTTACAACAATGGTTTTCTCATTGCAACATGACAATGAGGTCATAGGTCACAGGTCACAGAATCATGGTTGGCTTCACATCTGTACTTTGCAGCAACAAAGAGGAAGGGAACACCTGCAACACAGCATGGGGACTGCCTCCTCCTATGACCGAGGCATCAGTTTTATTAAAAAGCTATGGAGCATGTCTCTGTTACCAAGTGTATCCATGAAATTACCTTTTTCACTATGAAGAAAGGAAAGGCTGCCTATTTTCTTGCAGCAGACACATTATGCTCAAAAGAATTAGCTTTGTTGTTTCAGTGGGCCACGGGTCGTAAAACATCATAAAAAGATGAATCAAAACCTAAATTAATGTAAGAAAAATGCTTCCAAGGATTTTCCACAACGGCAGCGTATGAACTGGTGGAGAACGGCTGCCACTGTGATACCTGTTAAACCTCCTAATATACATCATAAATGCACATAAGACGTGCCCCCTCCTCCTATGTCTCCTTCTCACTGACACATGGCACGCATGTCCAGACATGAATCAAAAAAGTCTTTTTGTTCTTTTTTAATTTCTGGTTTTTATGGTACATTTTCATGCTTTGCCACCCATGCACGGAGGTTTGACAGACTTTATGGGTCATATATTTCCAGTGCAATTTGTCTTTGGAGCAAAATTGACGTTGGCATAACATTCGGAGCCTAAACGCCTCATAAACCGTCGTCATAACCATGTCCATTAACCTCCACCACCACGTCTATCACAAATCAATAGACAAAATAGGGAATATGATCAAGACAAGACCTTGGAGCCTCGTGCTCCTACAGCTCAGGCATCAACCAGTAGGATTCCTGCAGGTAGGGATCCTATTAACGTCTGAAATAAAGCTCTGTCAAAATACAGAAACGAAAGGTATGCTGTGAGGAGTGAGATGAGATTGGATATGGGAAACAGTGGTCCAGGGCAGGCTTGGAATGTCAGGAGAGGAACCTGCCTGTCAGCGTCAGGAAGTGGGAGTTGAGGCACTCGGGGTGGAGACAGAGGAGGTGAAGCACGTTTTTGACGGCACTAATTAGCATCTCATGTATCAGTTTGATCACCCCACACTTTGAACTTTGGGTGGGCAGAACTCTGGGATGTGATCTTCACTTTTACTGCGCTGCACTATGAGGCTCTGAAAGACCACCGAAAGCTGCAGTATGAACAATCTTCTCATACTGGGGAAGTTCGGTGTGTTTCCATCCCTACAATGAACAGAGAATATTCATTATTACAAGAGAGTGGAGGTTCATCTAAAATGCACTTACCACCTCCAAACCAGATGGATGTGCTTTTCCAGCACTAACTACAGCCACTGTTCCAACACTTACCATGTAATTACTACAAAATAAAAGCCCTCCAATGTTTCCTGATGGAAAACATAAAGTAATTACAGTTTATCTTTTAAAAACTACACCAGTAGATTACTTCATTATAGCACAGACTTGTGTCAGTTTGGTGATCAAGGTGTACAAATAAAAAACAGTTACGCAACACAACCATTGGATGTAGCTGTAAAAATGCTGCATGCTGCCTAGTTACCAATTTTCAGTTTATCACAACATTGCCACATCAGTGAAGCACAGAACAATCATTCTGGAGATGCAGTGAAGAACGGAAGAAAATCCCTGGAATCCCGCCCTTTTCAAAGAGATCTGCAACATTTCTTTTGGACCGCGACAGGCCTGAGGCTAGTTATTACTCTGATACCAGCAATGAAAGATGCAGCAAGTGCAGCAAGTGTTGAAATGTAAATGTCCACATTTCCAAAACACAGTAAACGTTACAGTTTCTTTTTTCTTTAGCCATCAAATGTGTTTATATGGATGCAACATCGGTCTCAAGTTGCATGCTGCGTGCAGATTTGACGGACGGTGTCGTCATTGTTTAAGTGAAGAGTTGCTAGATAAATACATTAAAATAAAAGTTTAAATGAAGAGTGGAGTAAATGTTGACGTCACCAGTCCTTTTTTTTAACGATCACCACGCGAGTCCAGTAAGGAGAAGGAAATGCAGAAGAGTAACGAGACTGTACTCTTCAGTGGGCTTTGGAGGAGAGTCTCACTGCTTTTTAATGCAAAACATCTGGTTCAGTTCGGGGGGAGTGTTGGTTTTTGTGTGTCTGTTATACATGGTGTGTGATCTAGAAAGGGGGAAAAAAGAACCAAAGAGGGGAAGATAAGGCTTGTAAAATGTGTGTGTGTGAGTGTATCGAGGGTCCAGTCAGGAACTATGAATCAGGAACTGAGAGCACTCCTGGAAGGCTTCCCTCTCACTCTGTCAGGAGAAAACATTCCACATGGAGGCTAATTTCTGTAATTGCCTTCATGTGAAATGGCTGCCAGATGACAACAGATCAACACTCACCTGACAGCATTATCACTTCGGTGTACTACGTACAGTTTCACAACGTCTGTGCAAACACTGTCAGATCAGAACTTAATCAGAACTGCATAATGTGCATTTACATACATACTGCTGATTTTCCATACGTCAGATCTGTGTAGCGCTAGTTTCAAATGAAACAAAAGCAAACTCTGCAGAAACACCTGTATTACTATTAATTCTCAAAATAGGGAAAAAAACCAAAACAAATTCCTTCATGAATCATCAGGAGATCCAACGTAGTTCTGCTGCAGACACAAAGAAAAATGCCCGTTTGCTGAAAATAACTCACTTCGAACACACTCAGCGAGCAGACAGGTGCTTTTCCCAACCAAATAAGCCAAATTGCATCTAGCGTGGGGTCGAGACCTTTTGAGGGTCAGAGTAGTGTTTTTCAAATGTGCTTGCCTGCGCTGGAGAAGGTTTTGGATTGTTAATTCTCAGTCGCAGGCCCTGTCTGCCGAGCAGCTGTTTGGGATCAAATGCACGGCCCATGTGTCCATGCGAGGCACAGCAAACTCCTCCGATTAGTCCCAGTAGAACCGAGACTGCTGGTGCATACCAGCAACTTGATCTCATGCGATTTCATCACCAGCAGGGCAGACAAACGTCAGAGAGGTCTCATCTGGAGAAATATAATTGTTTATCTGTCTTAGCGTTTGCTTTAACATTTCTATGAGCGTATACAACGTGCTATTGGAAGCGACCGGCCAAACACGAACCCCACAGTGTGTCTCTGTTCTGCATTAGGTAAAAACTGACAGAAGAAATATACACAGTAAACATACTGTTACCAATAATTTGAAAACAAATAAATAACTGAATTGTCTGTGAGTGGGAAATAAGAGTTTCCAGTTGTACTACGTAGATGGTTGCCCGGTGAAGAAACAAATCAGAAATATTACGCTTTAGCTTCATCTTATGGCTTTAAACTGATTGTTTTGTTCTGTCTGCTTAATGAAAACTGGAAGTTTGTACGTTCAGTGTGTTGCCTCATAAAACATAACAATTCCTTAGTAATCAAATATAAACTTCTAAAATCTGGTCTCACTGAGGTTCAGACAACAGAAGCAGAACCATTTAACCCTTCTGAGCTTTCAGGATCACGGATGCATCATCTGAGTTTAATAAAGACGTGTATTTACTCTAACGCTTAATACCACAATTCATCATTTACCATTTAAACATTTCACTCATCCAACTTTAAAACTCTTGGTTGTGTTTTTCTGCCAACGGAACAGTTTCTCTCTGTCAGCAGCTGTGACGGGCTCCAAGAAAAATGTAAATGCCTCAAAACAAATCAGCAGTTAAACAATCTGTGGTTCCGTGAAAAAAAAAAAACTGCTCACATTAGCACACGTGCAGAAAGTTCATTTTGCACTTCTCACTTGTTTATCACATTTTGTAGCAGCATGCGTGGTGCAACCGGAGCACAGGAGATTTATTGCTGCAAACATTTGGAGCAGGTGGCGCCTTGACCCCGCTCCACATCCTCTCTTCCCTCGGTTTCTCTCTGCCCCTCCTCGCTTGCCCTCTCCGTTTTGTGGAAAACATTTTTCACGTTGCTGATGTACTTGACTTACTTTAAACACTTTGCTAATCAGTGTCCTGCGTGTTTCAGTCTGTTGTAATTCAAGAATGACGATGAACATGTGGAAGACAAAGACACATGAAAGGTGAGGAAAGAAGAGGAGTGGCAGGAGGAGGAAAAATGGGAATCCAGAAGCACTTGAATGCCGTGTGCAGCTGCAGTTTGGCATTTCATTGGGATCTATCAGCTCCGCTCTGATTGGCCTGACATTGCTAATCCCTCCAGATGTTCAGCATTAACTGATGAGTACGTGACTGTGTCGCACGCGGAAAGAAAACAGAGGGGGTCTGAGGCTGCCGTGGCCGGCAGGCCCGCGGTAAACAGGGCCTCTCAGGGACCACTGTCTGTGGGATTTGGGGAGATTTGGAGGACAGGATGATCCAGCATCCGGGAATTAGGTGGCACAGAGCGCACATTGTGTTAACATTTTGAGACATAGGCTGCACACATGACTTCCCACCCCCCCCATTTGCATTTCAGAGCTGTTTGTTTGCTTACAGCTTCTTTTTAACCCTCTCTCTAAGTCCAGAAACAAGACCTCTTGAATGGGAACTAGAAACAGTGTAATGGAAAATGTGGCCCACATGCCTAATGTTAAATATTTGAACATCTAAATTATATTATGCTTCTATTTACCTTAAAGCTGTGGCCACTAGGGACAGCCTGTGCTCACATAGTAAACAACGTGAGCACATCATAAACGTACCCAATGAAGAGACTCAGACTAAAGGGGCTTTAGAAAGAACGGCACTTTGACAGGATGACTGAGGGTTTATCTGGTTTAACAACCTCATGAATTTAGTTGCACTTAAATGAATGTGTTATTTAATGCACATTAAGTCCCTTGATAATCTGTGGAAAGTTACCTTGTGGCTAACTTCTGTTCTGGGGGTGTTGACCATTGCTGTTGAATTAAATTGTGAGAAAGAAACTTATCAAACTTAAACTTATCATTTACTGGAGGCAGCATGACGTACTGTGGATAAAGTGTGAGATTAAATATGTTGTCTGTTAGATTCAGGGTGAAAAGTGGAGGTCAGCAGAACAGGGTACGTTTTTTCTTCTGGAGACGTAACCTTTGCACCCTGCTTGTTTTTAAGCAACAGACTTTATATGGCTGCCATGACAGGCCTCCCTGCCTGCCTTTCTCTCTCCAAAATAGACGAGCAGAATGGAAACAGCTGCACTTGGGCCCCTCTGGGATCCATGCCGAAATGAAACTATCAAATGCCTCCGGACCGAGGACAGATTTCTTAATGTGTGAAAGCTGTGCTGTGTTCACAGACGTGTTTTGTCTGCACTCCTGGACTTGTCAATACAAAGACTCTTTTCCTTCATATTGCTGTGAGGTTATTAAGCAAAAGGGAGCTGGAGGGGGTGTGTTGGCCGTTCTGTTGGGAAATCAACTGGTTAAAATAACTCTGCAAGCTCTTGGCAAACCTAAAGGGGAAGGCCGTTGTTGGAGGGCAAGGTTGGACGGTGAGAGGTGGGTACAATGTGAGATGAGGGGAGCTAGTGGGCTTCCTGGCCTCCGCTGAAATCCCGCCACAATTACTCTATTAGCATGCTCAGCTTGGCCTCTGCTTTTCTTTCAAGCAACATTTCACAACCGACAACACACATGAGGCCATCAGAAAAGAGCCTGTCAGGAGCCCCATTGTTTCTCCAGCCTTCAATGTCCCTGCCTTTGCCCAGTCAATAAAGGGAGAAGCCAAAGGCATCATGGGAGCCACAAGTGTACTTGTGCCACTGGCTGTGACTGACAAAACTTTGGCTAACAGAATAAATCACAGCTGAAGAATCGAAGCTACTCTTGGATGGAACATCACGGGAAAAACATTGTATTTGAATATAAATAGTATCGAGTCTAGAAGTTTAAGTTTTGGACTTAGTTTCAGTTACAAGACGAAAGTTATCTACTAGGCTGGAATAAACCAAATAAATGTGACGTCAATGATGACTTTGAGCAAAGGACTTTGGAGGATGGACTCTCTTTGTATTTAAGTGTCAAGGTACATTTTGATGTGTGAATATTAAAATCAAGATACCCATACTTTTCCATATTAGAAATTGGACTCTCGCTACTATCAAGTCACCGGGCAGAGTATTTTATTATGCAATTTCCTCTGGAGAAGGAGAGCAAATTGTAAAGTTAATGAAATATTGACAGTGTTGACGATGTCTTTTATAACATACAAAGCAAAAACACATCCCTCTTCTGTCATGATTTGAACTCGACTGACAGTGGGCAGCCTCACACTGTGGAAACATGCTTAAGGTGGTTTACAGGGAAACTATTGTTAGAGATGTACACAGTAATATTTTGTCTTTGCTCCCAGGTGTTCCGCAGCAGTGGCGTCTAAACAATTCCCTGTCCCCTGCTGTAACTGTAGGAAAGCAATGAATTAGGTTGGGGGTGTCCAGCCAGTGAGGCTGAAAAAAATACGAAACAAATGTCCAGAGGCCATCCATCCTGAGCCTGTTCCTGGGGGAGGTTTCCTCTCCACTGCCGCCCTGTGTTTGTTCAAGGAGGATTGTTATGTTTCTCTCTATACAGTCGTTTTCAAGTCCGTGTGTGGCGTCGTGCAGGTGATTGAGTTTAATGCATTCTCACATGTGGAGAAACTCTACTTGGCACGCCGTCACGCGGCGGGGATAACACTACCCGGACTGGGCTCTGGGGATATTGTCAGAGTGCCTAGGTGTGTTCAGGGCAATCTGCAGACCACAGCTGAAAACACTGTGTGTCATATGTTATATACAGATGGTTCTTCCTGAGGCCAGCCCACAAGCTTTCACTTCATCTTTTAATGCTGTTGTTCTTCTCCCGCCGTATTTGCCCAACTTTACCATGCCTAAATACAATAAGATTGTTTGAAATACATTTTACACACACATACAAAAACATACTAGTGTTGGCGCCTCACTGTGCTTTTGCAGAGACATATTTCTGATTGTATTTTAATTGTAGAAACTGGACTGTGCTGTTGCTTGTGTCGAATATACCTAATGTTTCCAATTCCTAGCAGACAATGCACATTTCTTTGGGACATGTTTTCTTGTTACATATGCGTGTGAGTGTGTTTGCTTAAGGGTGTATGCAACTTTTTATTTCCATGGTGATGAAAGCAGATAAAAGCAGCTGATGAGACATGTTGAATCTTTTTTTTGTTGTTGTTGTTATGGAGAGGAGTGTGTTTTCCTCTGTAAAACGAGTTCACTTCTGCACAGTAGGAAATGCTTCTGACAACTGCAGAGCCCCGGAGGAAGAAACAGAACACCAACACAAGTAGCTACACAGAAGCAATCCGCGATGGGCTTCTTTATTTAGGGGTAATAATAGGACCAGTGGCATGACACGACTTGTAAATGTTCAGAGCAATGAGGGAGACAGGAGGCAAGCAGATAACTACAGGCTTTAGTTTGAATCAACCATCACAGGTCAGAGCATAAAAAAGCAGTTGATACGCTTTGTAGTTATGAAAAGTAGTGTTATTATTTTTTATGTATTAGTTGTATAATGGCTTTTGTTGTTCAGTCTCATCTTATCTTAGGGAGATATATATTTTTAATAAACAACAGCACGGGATCGTCACTGCCATGCGGTCGGCAGCTAAATATTCTTTTTTTTTTCTTTTAATTTAAATGTTTTCTTTCAATTTCTGGACCTACGTGAGTGATGCATTAGATTGAATTACACATTTGAACAGTCGCAAAGAAGCATAAGATAATCCTTGAGATGTGTAGGTTGTCAGACATGATGCTTCGGTTCCATCCCCTAACTTGATGCGAGGTCCACAGGTTTGATCATTTTGGTAACCGCCCCAACACTGAGCTCCCATCACTCACACCAACCAAAGGTTGGTGTGAGTGATGAGCACAGATTCACTGCTAAAGCTAATCTCTGAACTCAGAAGTATGATTCTGTAGGGTTGCTCCCTGTCTTAGATCCATCTTAACCGTATATGTACATGCATCTCAGAAACAGAAACCTCAAAACAAGATCAGAGTGTGTTGGTGGTTTTCGTTGCAGCCTCTCAGTGACTTTAATGCTCGATTTAACTCTTACATCATTAGCTGGAGCCAGACAGAGTTTAAAAGTTGAAATGGAAATTGAGCAATCTCGACATGCACCGTATTTCATTAATGTGACAAGTTGACAAAATGCCAACGGGCATGCGCTTGGCTGACGAGCAACACTAGTTACATTCCAGCTGCATTAATTAACCCTGCCCGCAACAGAGGCCGATCACAGTGCACAATAGTAGAGCCAATCGCTGCAAAAAAGCCACAGTGTGGCATGTGAAGCACTATGAATACCTCCCTAAGTACAACCTCTAGCTAAGGAATAAATAACATGGCTGTCTTTCCTGATGGCAGGGCCAAACATGCTGGTTTTGGACAGGGTTCAATAAGGCTTTGATTCTGGAGAAAGAAAAAAAACATGGAAGTGAAACAAAATCACCATTTACAGCCTCTGACAGCTGGCAGCTCATTTTCTTTTTTTTTTAAAAACCTCTAGTTGGGTAACTGTCATCTCGAGCCTGAGAGCAGTGCTAGTGTCAGGGCGCATCAAACTGGCTCGCACCACTCACAAGTGTCACCTCAGAGCGACGCAACGAGTTTAGCAGACATTGCAAAGTAAGAACATTCACATGAGATAACTAAGCACCACAGCACGTAAAGGGTTAATCATATCATATCATGTGTCATATACACACAAAGAGCAACGATGGCAGAGGAGGAGTTAAGTTATCATTTGTTTTAATGGGTAACTTAACTAAGAGCCTAACCAATGTGTTCTGTGCCTAAACCTAACCAAACCTCTGAGCATGACAACCGCCCGCCGAGCGGAGCAGGTGGTTCATTGGTTTCTACGCCCTGATAGCGACTGATAACTGCCTCTGACGGACTCGAGTACGCTAGCAGCAGGCGGATGAAGACTGAAAAGAGCAGGTCAACAGCTTCAGTAACTACCTGCTGTTGACAGTTCGGTGAAACACAACGGAGCGGCTTTCACCAGCTTGTCATCAGTGTCCCGATACTGTCGCGCTGCTGATGACCTCAGTGACACCAAGTCATACACGCGCGCATGCAGTCTGTATGCCGTATCCACAGCCACTGCACGTTCTGCAAGACCACCGAATTCATCAACCTGACACTGTAGGTTATTTCTGAGCTGCGTTTTCACATTTAGCTACCTCGGCACCACGTCGCTCTTCTAGTATGCACCACGAAGCCTCAAATCAAATTCCCATTGAGCAGGAGGCACTAGTCCAGAAAAAAAAACACATGCCTCCTGTTGATTGTGTCTTTCCGTGTCTCTCTGAGCACTGGATTTCTCACATTCGCTTGCCGTCCTCTTTTCTCCTCATCTGAGAACTTCTCATTTATCTTCAGAGGCAGTGACACAATGAAAACAGCGACATGCGGTGCAGCTTGCCACACACCGCAAGAGCGCCGGGCCAGTTTATTGGGAAAGGTGCCCTATTGAATTAACTAGCCACTTTTTGTGCCTAAACCAATATAGCAGGACCATAAAGGGGTCGGAGGACAGCGGGAGCACACAAAAGCCTGCTGTGAAGGTAGAAGGGCCTGCAGGCAGTTCTCCGTGAAAGCGCAGAGTTTGGTTTAGTTCAAAAGAGAACTCCTGATCTGGAAATAACACAACATTCCGGAAGAATATAAGTGTCCCACCCAGCCTCCCAGCTGCTCTCTCTGGATCCCTATCTCGCTCTCTTTTTGCCCTGACATATTTATTTTACATCACACTGCTTCTGTCTGTCTTTCTGCGCTGCTCACATTTTGACAAGAGTTTATGAAGGCCAAAGTAAGCACTGTGACTCGCAGTGATGGAGATTTGAGAAGGAAAAGTTAACCGGGGATAGTTGGAAACACATTTCAGTAAATGTGTTATTTACTGAGGACCCGAGAGAAACCGTTTCCGTATCTCTGCTCCATCGTTGTGCATGTCAACACACACAACAAACCAAAATCAGTAATAACTGCATGTTAGTTACGTACCTCTGTGACTTTTATATGACCAAACATCTAAAAGAACACGCAGAAGAACTTCACTGTGGAACCCAGTGTTGTGACCAGGGCTCGGTCCAGGGTTTAACCAGCCGACTGCTGGCTGATCCACAGAATGTGTGTCAGGAGGTGCAGGCAGCCAGAGTCTAAAGTGAAGTTGTTGTAGCACATTTCAAGCGCAGGGTTAACCACACACACACACACACACACACACACACACGCACACACACACACACACACTGCCTGCTAACTGAACACAACGACTGGAAAACTAGGAAGTAACTACGGTGTGTAGTTATGACAATTTGTAATTGTGGAGCTTCTTAATGTTTTGCTTGAGCGTGCATTCAGCAGCTTTTCTGGATTAATAACATACCAAATGAATGTGAAAGAGGTCATTCATAGAGACAATCCTCATCAAAGTTATTTCTAATGCACAGGTTTATTTTATCGAGACACTTGTTTTATATGATTATCGCAATATGAATTAATGAAATGAAATCAGATGACCCTTGAATCTTTGCCTTTAAACAAGATCTGAGGTAAACGCGGTTAAAGCAATAAAATCAAATACAAAACTGAATCCACTTCAGGAAACATAAAATGAAATTGTTTTTCACAAACAAACTCACTGTTTACAGAATGTCTCGTTTATTTTGCGGTGAATGCTTAATATCATCTGCACTAAGAGATCTGGAGTGATACAAGGTGGAGAACTAGCCTCGGGGACCCACACCGCACATGATTTGTTCGTTTCCAAAACATCATCATATGTCAGTTCTGAGAAAGGCGATGACTGAAGTTCACTGTTCTTTCATGTCATTCGATATCTGTTGCTTTAAATGATTGTTGCTTCTTTCTCAGTCATAGCGTTGGCTTAATATTTCATCCTTTAAACAGAGATCACTTCTTTTCAACCTGGACCTCGTAGTGTGCGCCTCACTGTGTTTTCCTGTAGGTGGCATTTTGGACATGAACTCCAGAGCACTCAGAGTAACACCCCGCGGCTCTGGACATGCTTTGGCATGTTCATGTGTCCCATGAGCCTCATGTGCATTATGCAAGAGCCAAGTGATGAGATCCAAACAAAGTGAAGGATTCACTTTTGATAAAAGCCAAACGTGTGCCATTATGTCACATGATCGGTATTTGTGTGTCTGTGCTTCCCCAGTGCATAATTGCTAAATTCTTACCAACACTAAGGAGGCGTCCCTGTCTCTCTGCAGAACCACAACGTGTGAGCTCTCCATCCCTACACCATGAACAAAATATGTTAATTAACGATTTGATCTCAGCGATGGTCCCCCATCAGACATCTGAAGAGACGTTTCGAGACGGAAGGCCCGGAGGCCTGTGTGGGTTTCCCCCTTGTTTAGCGCTGTCAGACGAAGGGAGAAGCATCAAAGCGTCGGTGTCGGGCTGTTTCTCCAGGAGCCCATGCAGATTTGAGGGAACCGCGTTCCTCCTCAAAATCCACCACGCGCCCTTACAGCAGGGCACAGGTGCACGCGGGCGCTGGTATGCGCGTGCAAACCCTTCGTTACAGACGCACGCATGAGCTGAGCTATCTTTAGACCACAGGGGTCCACCCAGTGATAGTGGACAATATGCTGATTTGCTGCTCGGTTTCTTTCCCAACAACATGCCGCCTGATTTTCAGCCATCTGCTTTCGCCCTCCTGATCTACTGAGAAGGGGTAGATGTGTAAGGACTTACAGACAACAACCTGCAAGAGAAACAAAGCAATGTACATATTATCCTCAGTATGAAGCACGTTAGCACCAAACACATAAAAAGGGTCTGAGCAGGCTAATTACACACCAACACAGCACCCAATATTATTCATAAATCATAAAGTTTAGGAACAGCAACGGGAGAGAACTACTAGAAGTTTTCTTTGCACGGTCCTGGTAGATGCACTCTGAGGACAGAATATAACACACTGCCGTAAATCGAGCGGAGTGTGACAAAAGGGTTAAGGGGAGAGCTGAAAGTAGTCAGTGAATTCATCACCGCACTAATGTATAAACTACACATCTATCATTCTTTAAATGAATGTTGTTTATTCATGAGATTTTCCTCAAGTTCGAGTAATTCGATTAAGCACGTCAACAAATAATCATTGGTTCCTAAAAGTGGGAAGGCTGCTGGCGTGCAAGTAGCTCGGACTCATTGTGAGGCGACTCGGCTTTACATTAAGCTGACTGCCCGCGAAGCAGCATCCCCAAAGAGGGAGAATGAAATAAGGGGATTTATCCACAGACACTAATCATTCCCAACTTAGAGCATTGGCACAAAAAGGAAAGAATGTGTAAAGAGCCCAGGGACACAAAGACATCTGGGTGATCAAAAGGAGAATTAAGGGTGACTTCTTCCACTGAGCTATTGTCTGTGTGTTTCATGAAGTATCACTCTCGGCAGAGGGAGGGGGAGATCAAGGATTTCTCGAATTAAGGAGCCTCTGCGCTTTTCTCTATCATCTTTTAATCCACCACCTCACTGTAGCCATCTCCCACCACCTTTTCTTTCATTTCCCTTTCCGTGAATAGATCCCTCAATGCTGCAAAGTTGGCGTGATAACACACCCGTTCGTGTGTATTGCAGAGATTTCCAATTTCAAAAAGCTGGAAGAGTGTGGGGAGGACTGGGTGGGCTGGCTGCAGATTTTTTTTCTATGTGGTTGAAGGGCTGTTTCATGTGTGTGGGAGGGGGCCTCAGAGCCACCGGGATAATGACCATGACAGCCGCCCAACAGACTCACCCCCCACTGTCCTTTTAAGTCCGTGTTTAAAGTTTGGCTTCGGCACCTGCTTTGAACTATGACAATGATTCCCGATCGCAGCAGAACTCCCAGGATTCTTCATCCTTTGGGCAGGGATATAGACGAACGGCCAAGAGGCTCTGACCAGTATGTCTACTGTGACACCCTCTACCACGGTCTACAGAGCTGAGGGAAACTACTGAGTCAGACCTAAAGGAATATATTAAACGGGACGCCTGAGAAGAAGAAGAGAGTCCGGGGTGGGGTGTGTAGAGCAGATCCAAATAGTCATGGTAGTCTACTCTGTGTAGTTTAAATATTGAGCTCTAGTGACTCAGTGTAATCATTTGTGAGCAGAGATGTCGGAAATCCCCCACGTCGCTGCTTCTAGTCATGTAACAAATTGGCGTAATCGTCATTGTGGTTGAATAAAAACTGCGGGGTAGTTTTTTTTTCTTTTCCTGTGGCCGTGCCATGCCCTGGTGCCGCTACTCAGACACTTGTTTCTGTGGTGAGTTTCGTTTTGCAGGAGGGTTTCATTTAAATGAGAGCTTGCAATGCAGTCCTCCAGGGCAGAGTGGGTGATGGTTTACCCATGAGTGTGATGTAATATTTCACCACTTAACTCTGAATGAGTGCTAATTAATAGATCTAAGAGAAGTTTGAATGGAAGTCATATTAAGTTTAGAGCAGCTGAGGTATTCTTGTATTTGTGGTGACACAAACATTTTCTTTAAATGTGGGTGACCAGACAATAACGGTGCTATATGCTCCTGACATTAAACAACATCGATGTGAATACCAGGACACAGGAGCTGAGATGTTCATCTTATTTAATCATCTTTTTATCTTAAATAAAATTGACTTCAATGTATAGCAAAGAGAAATGGATTAGCTTTGCCACTCCAGTACTTTTGGGGATGAGTAATAGTTGAGAACGAAGCATATTTCCATTAACTAGTTTTATTCTCTTCTGCTTGATCAAACTATGGCTGCAGTGACACAGTGATCAACGTGCTCCTTACGTGTTATCGTGACCTTTAGCTCTTTAGCTTTCGCTAACCTTCGGAGCACTGTCTGCAAAACAAAACCCACAACTAACAAAAGATAGCAAACGAAAAAGCTTTTTTTCTTTTCTCTTCGCCTGAACTCACCACTACAGATAAACACAAAGCAATGTTTTGCTCCGAATTAAATGTTAGATAAAGTACACCAACGTGTCACCAACGTGTCACCAGCGTGCTCGAAAGGATGAGTAAAATGAAAAGGATGTTTTTCTGCAAGTCCCATGCAGGTTTTAATATGGTATTAATATGGTCTAATGCAACAGCTGGTCCTGACACGGTAAAGGGTTAACTCGCACTTCCTCCTGATCCCATCTCTTCTGAAGAACTCACAACCTACATTACATTGCATTAGCCGTTGCCTTTCCTCCCAGCCAGTCACTTCCTGCCCTTAGGAGAACTCGAGATAAGAGCGGACTTTCTCAAACACGCGTCTGTAGATAGAGACCGAACATTTCCCTTCGGAGCACTGTCTGCAAAACAAAACCCACAACTAACAAAAGATAGCAGCTCACAGAAAACAAACAGCCGTGGCGGTCGCTCCAGGCAGTGTGTGGAGGAGGCTTGTGACAGACAAACAGTTTGGGGAAGTGCAGATAAACAAAACAGCCAATTTTCAGTTATCTCCAAAAACTCCACAAAACAAAACAATCCTTTCCACTGCTATGTCCTTGAAAGCGTCCAGAGAGATGTCCTGAGGAAACGCCATTTCCTATTTGCTGGGAACAAGCCTTGGAGTGTTTTTAGTCAGCGGGCCACTCCAGCGTGAGTTTACAGTATGAGAAAAGCACCCACGATGCTGGGAACACTGAGGAGCGCACACTCTGGGAAACCACATCCCGAGAAAAAAGTTTGAGTTGACTTGAAACTACAAGTTCCAGTGGATTAACAGCACTGTGTCCATTTCCCGTTTTGGCCCGTTTAGAAAATATGGACAAAGTACTAAAAAAATATGAGTATATAAAAAAAACTTTAGGCTAAAATGTCAGGTATTGAGTGTGAGCTCTGCAGTGGATTCAGGAGCAAGAGGACATAAACAGGGGGACAGTGGGAGACCTGTCAAAACCTGACGTCTTTGTTTCTTTGTTGAGACACAGAAATGCAGTCCACCCAGCACTTACCTGACTTATTGATCCTTTTCTGTGTTTTCTGTGACCTTTTTTAAATGTAAAAAGATCATAGTATTTCTGCCAAACGAACCCCAATCGTGGCCTAAGACTTCAGCACAGTACTGTATATGTGACGACCTGCCGTAGAGGAAATCTCTCAGCAACAGTTCTGTGGCTAAATCTTAAGTTATGATCCACTTTCAGACTTTCTCTGGAGTGTGAAACTGTCCTTGGGCGTTCTTAGCAGATGCAGTCTCCAGGATAACTTGGAGCAAATTCTATCAGCGTAGGAAAAATTGAGATGCAGCTGAAAAATCCCTCAGAGTTCAGATTTAGTTTGGCCAAACTACCGGTTTCACGGCTGAGAGTAAACTTTCACTCCTCTATTCATCACTTTTTTTTAGCAAATAAAAAAAAAATCTTCCACGTGAGGGCAGGACCCATAATAATCTAGAAGTAAAGTATATATTATAATACAACACATGGAAAGAGGTTGTAGAAGCAGATTTGGGGCGTTTTTTTATTTCGTTTCGTGGTCGTGGCTCATGGTTGGAATCATGACCACTGGGCCGCCAGATGTCCCCATACGTTTTAGAATAATACTAATAATAGTCTGTAATAAGTGTCCTTTTGCTGTTTGACGTCATGGGGGAGGAATATCTTCCTGCTTTGGAGTCAACCTTTACTAATATTAGATGTTAGTTTCTCATAAGATGAATGCTCCGGAACGAAATAACTACATATGTGAAGTTCAAGCGTAACTTCTTTAACTAATACATGCTGACTTAGGAATCTTAACTTGAGGTCCTTTCTTTCAACTACATCCCGCTGCAGGCAGACCTTTCTCAGTTGCCAGTTTTCTAATGCTAATTCACAAACTAAAGCATCATTCCAGAAACAAAATCCTAATCAGTACCAACTAGTATTATTCTTTACGTCGGTAAAAAGTTCTATAGGCCTTAAATGGCCTCGTGTCCCCATGATGAGCAGCCCTGCAGTGAGTCTGCCCTTCTGCTTGTAGTTTGCTCAGACCGCCATCGGGGGGCATGTCAGACAACCCTTCCGTGTGAACTGACGTGTGTGGAGGTTAAACAGAGGGATAGAGTGTCGCCCTGTTTGTTTGCCTCCAATGCTTCTCCGCTTCTTTGTGAATATGAGTGAATAGCCACACGTTTGCGTGCAGGAACGAGCTCTGTCTTTGTGTGAATCTTTCTGGGGGGTGAAATGTGCTGCCTGTCTGTGCATGTGGACACAAATGACTCCATATGTGTGTGTGTGTGTGTGTGTGTGTGTGTGTGTGTGTGTGTGTGCAGCTGGTTGTGTTTTGTGTGTTTTATATGTGTGTGCGGGGAATTAAGCCCTATCTATTTACAGAACGGTGAGTATGTTTGGCCAATACTTCCTGACTTCCTTGCTCTTGGCAAACAGACAGACAGCTCCAGTTTGTGTATTGTTTCAGAACGCTGGAGATTGTTGGTACTTGAAAGAGACTTGGGCCTGCTTGTGTTTGATTTATGCGCCGTGTGCTGTTTCATATCGATCATAAACGATAACACAGCTGAAGGAAGGAAAACGCATCTCCTGTTGGAGCTCTGTGCTTTGATGTCAAGGTTGAAAAGAACAATGCTCTGAGGTACAGGAGCCGTCGCTCCACGACACTCCCAGATTTCTCTCGTGTCAGACAGGACGGTAAAAGTTTGTCAGGCGGAGGCCACTGTTCAGACGTATTTATGTCGCTACACATTATGAGACGTGTTGTAAATATTTCTTTCCAGTTCCTCCAACACTAAAAAGGATGGAAACACGCTCTGTACTCTTTTCATTAACCCCTCCTCATCCCCAAACATCTGTAACTGACTCATTTCTGTGAGCTTCTCCCTCAGTCTGACTTAAATTAGGCTGGAATGGAACTCGCCAGCCCTAAACCTGCCACCGGCTGCTCCAGCGCCTAGGTGAAAAGTGTGACTCTGATCTGTCCTAAACAAATGTTGATCACGTGTGGCGGTGAGCACGTGCGAGCTGACTCTTTGTTGGCCTTCACCGTTACCATACTGGCCTCTGCTGGCACTCACTGAGTTTGCATGTTCAGCAGGCAACAGTCCAGTAAAATCACTGAGCGTTCTTCTTTGGGCTATGACTCGAAAGGTTTGAATTCAGAATGACAATACTGATACGCTAAATAACCTACGGTACATTCTGCAGATGAAGGAGAAATCGGCCTTCCAGATGTTAAGTAATAATTTGCCTTCCCTGCATTAAATTATCTCTGCTCCTCTCCTAGACTCTTGGTCAGCCTGCCCCTGCAGCTCCTCTATGTATGGAAGGCTGGTTAAAAGTTGGTGACTTCACCCGTTAACCTTCATTTTGTTGTTTAATCTGTGGAGACAAATTTAGTGTATTATTGCCTCCAAGATTAAGCTATGAAGCTGACATTACTGATTGACACCGAAACAGCTAAAAACGTGTCGAGCAGATTCATTCTTTAAAACATTACTGATAGAGCGTCATCATTAACCAACAGTACGCAGGCTTTCACGCAGGAATGACCGCTGCCATGACACAACAAATTCCTCCTGGTAAAGTCGAATGAAAGACACATCAGTTCGTTCAGATTGATTATAGGAGATTTGGAGTGCGTTCGCCTTTAAGCTGCGAGTCCAGAGACCAAGGACAGGAAATGAAATGTTTTACATACTGCCGTTAAAATTTATGATGTGGAATTTGTGGCACGGCAGACGTGTGGCGGACTCGTTCTGGACTCCTGCTTTGCCTCGGTGTAAATTTCCATATAGGGACTTATTTCTTTAAAGTGAATCACTTAGAAATTCTTACAGGATCATGTGTGACGTTCAGGCCCACTGCAGAGCAGAATAAAAATGATGAGCCATGCTAAGATGCTTCCTTATGCTGTGGCTGCTTCTGAGGATGGGCCTATGTTGAATTTTGAAATAGTGGTTAATGATTTCAATGAGAGTCTTTAAGAATTAAGCGTCTGAATTTTTTTCCCCTCACTGAATGTGTAGTTTTAGCAGACGGCATAGTTTAGGTGCCTGACATATAAAAAGAATGGGAGGCAGTGCATGGCGAGTGCATGGCGAACCTTATTATCCCGGCAGAGCACTTCGCTCTCAGAGTGCTGGTCTACTTGTGGTTCCTAGAGTCTCTAAATGTAGAATGGGAGGCAGAGCC
>JAUMTR010000002.1:18292819-18349941 GCA_032270685.1 Microctenopoma stevenorrisi
AGGTAAAACTATACCCATCCCAACATTCAGTCAACTCCCGAACTGTGTATGACAGATATAAACCCAGGCCAAGTCCCTTCTCCACCTTTATTGGCTCCCCCCGCCTGCAGTGTACCCCACATGTGCAGGATCCAACTGCAATTTAAAAACGTCCCACATCTGATGCAGTGTTTTACCCATGATCCAGTCTAGAGCCTCAGTTTCAGCCTCAGTGGGCCTGTGCTCTCTTTCTCCTTGTTAAAAGAAGTCTCTTTGTTGTGTGGAAGGTCTCGCTCCTTGTGTGGTTTGCGCCGAATGGAGCAACATGATACGCTCCTACACTTTTCTGCACAATGACAAAACATCACGTTATAATCACATGCAAGCTATCGGCCATAATTGCCTCCCACAACTACTGTACGCATCCTCTTCTGCTGCACATCCATGCATTGTAAACAGAGTCCTGCCTTTGTGGGACTGGATCTGTGCCATGCGGTAATGGAAAAGCAGAGTCAAAGACCACTCCAGCCGTCTGCAAGGTCTTTGTTCCTGCTATTGTCAGCAAACGCCTGCCAGTGATTCTGGGGCCACATGAAGTAATCACTTCTGTCGCATTGCATTGTTGGAATGACGATGAGTTTTTCCTTCTGTTTAATCCTAAAGCAAATCAAGAGCCACTTGCTTTTTCCACAGGCTGCTTATGTATTTCAACCCGTTCACGATGAATATGTTCATTCTGAGATTGCGTATTAGCCTTTAGGGGTCATTATTTCTGAATAAAATAATACCAGAAATGACAAAACCCACTAAGACCAAAGCAAACATTAGCTCCACTAGATCAGATACAACCACTGTTTACACCTCGAGAGTCACTGATCATCCTTATTTTCACTTTCCGTACTGTTGTGTGTATTTCCTGTACCAAAGGATACTTGCTGACATACATGCAGTACATGTACTGTACATGTTTCTATGGGCTCAGAATGCTTCAGCCATACATCCATCTGAACTTGAATTACAATGATGCACATGTATCCCTGTGTCCTTTGACTGAGTCACCTCTTTCACGTGTCAGTCAGGCATGGCGGCCATGTGACAGCTTACCCAATACCCTGGAAATAAATTCTTAATTTATTCTGGGTGCCTTAAATCCAGCTCCCGCCACTTACGTCGTAACTGTCTCTAGAAGAACAGCAGGCGCTTTGCTTTATGGGCCTGCAGCTTTACCTGAGGTAGCAACATCCATATTCTCACAGGTTGTGCCTGATAAACACCAACATCGTGACCTCCACTCGTCATCCTCCACTGTCCAGCCTATTCTGGGTTCTGAGGTCCAGCGATGGAATGCTTTTCATTGAGATTTGCGCATGCCAAACCTCCCTTGGACTGGACGTATCTGGGTGGCAGGTGCCTTTGTGCTCTCTAATTAGAAGCAGCTTGGTCCAGCGTGCCTGTAGGCTTAGTGGATCCACACAGAATAACCTCTTCCCTACCTCGCCTCATGGCACTCAGCAGTCTAAGACAAAACTCAAGCTCTGGAAAGAAGCTGTTAGCTACGAGTATTCATACTTTAATTATCTTGCTGGACCTGCAGGTAATGTTGTCTTTGTCTGCAGCGCTTGGTCTGGAACTTTTCATTTGCTTCCCTGCAGCAATTGTTCCAATTGTTTTCTCTTTAAATGTGCAACGACGTGTATTGAGTTATCTTTGTGAAAATGGGAACCAATAATGCATTTTACTAAGATTCCAAGTCCTATTCGTTACCCCTATAGCAACCTGCAATGCCATTAATGTAATGAGATCAGTTGTGTTAGTCTAAATATTTAGTTTTATTGTAAATGTAGCAGTCAGTGTTGCTTTGCAGACATTTTACCAGTGGTTTAACAGATGCTGTGTAGGATATTTAACCAAACGGGACACATGATTCTCCATATGTCTGACATTGAATTGCAGCGATTGTTTTTTTAACACTTGTCTGCTTGTGATCCAGGTTTATGCAGTATGATTTAAATACAGTCAGCAGAAGTAACTGACCAAACCTCTTATGAAGAACTGAGCTATCTAAGAAGCGGAGTGTTTAATCTGTGCACAGCAGAGCTGCCATCTACCACAATGATAGAGGCCTTCCAATTTGAAAGAATCAAAGGGAATGCATTTAAAAATTAAATTTTAATCAACTCATTAAAGCATAATCTATTGTGCGCTCACTCAGCTTCCAGTGCCTGAAGGGGCATATTGTGATCTAAGAGCCAACAGAATAACTATTAATTGTGCATCCTCACAAGCTGCAAGTTCAGACTCATCTGGTTTGTGTAAAGGGCAGCAAGTGCAAGAACCTGGGATAGGGATGGGAAAAAAAGAAGAAAAACTCACAAGGTGCTTTTCATTTTGTGGGCCAAATATTTTACTAACTGACAGCAGCGCCTCGGAAAACATCTTGAGTGCAGATCCTCTTTTGGATGCATCAAGCCGTGAACCCTGACACATCTGCCTAAAGCTCTCTTGTCGACACATTACTGACCACCTTGCCACCTCGAGTGTGAGGGAGATGCAGGGGGGGGGGGGGGCTGCGGGGGTAGAGAGGTATTGAGAGAATGTGTTGTGCAACAGCGTCGCCCTGGGTTTAATTGGGAGAGCTTTGGCATTTTTTCCGAAATGAAACAACGGGGGAAAAAGGAAATGCAATTACACCCACGGAGAAATGTGTCAAACAGTTTGCAAGCTCTCTCGCCTCAGTAATGAACAGTCCTCATAGCCGAAGGCGCTCAGGGTGGCTTGTTTCACAAAAGGTGTGAAGTGAGGCCTGTGTACTGTGTGGTTTGGAGAGAGACGGCGGTGCTCTTCGGGCTTGGTGAGGGCGAGATAAATAGTGAAAAGCCACGCTATCGGTGACAGACCTCACCATCTGGGCCTGTGGCGCTGAGGAGGCGCGGAAGTTAACAACAACTCTACCTCACATTTGTTCCTGATGTTCGTAGCTCCTTTAATCAATGTAAACACACCATTTAGCAGGTGATGAGATATTAAAAGCCGATCCAACGAGATACAGATTAGACAAAAATGTCTCTTTGAGGGTTGTGGAAAGATCCTCAATGAGCTGTTGTTGTGCACTGTGTAATTGTCTCTTATCTCTAAATGGCATGTTGCATGCTGGGATAATGAGCAACTGTCACTCAGATGGCACTGACATAAATGTCACAGTGATGAATGAGAAGGTGGAGGGAGGGTGGTGGCGCTAATGGAAGCTTCCTTACAGCATGTTGCTCTTGCCTTTCTCAAACACTGGAGACTGAACGACGTGGGAGTCTTGTTCATGTAAAAGACAACGTGTGCGTTCTCTCCAGTGCTGCATGAATTTATTAATGTGCTAGTGTTCATCTCCATCTGTTCTCTGCCACCTATCGGCGTCCTGGTTACTATGGCAGGAGACTACGGAAGGTGTCCCATGCATCCTTCGGCTTAAAGGTCTGCCTGGATCTCCACAGGGAGACATCCCAATGAAATGCTCGGCCCTTTCTATGCAAAGCGGCATCAGCTTTACTCTGAGGTTCCTTCTAACGTCTCAACTCCTACGTCCATGTGACAGCTAAACTCCTTCCTTTAGGGCAGTGACTAACCTCAGAGCCGAACCTTAATGGAGCTGCTAGAAACGAGCTGTTCTAGCCTCACGAGCGGAGGCTGATGCAGGTGAAGCGTTACGTTTAACATATCTGAAGTATCATCAGAAATATAAGATGTCTTTTACCTGAGGTTTTCTCCCCAGGTCCAAATGCTGCGAGAGACACCAGCTTTATTAAAGCTTTATTATTTTATAATAAAGCTTTACTGAAAGAAGAGATGTGTAAACCAGATCAGTCGAAGTGGGAGTGGTATGAGGGTGAAAACACAAAACTGCCCCCGGCAGACTGAGTGCAGTAGGACTTTCATGGTTGCTCGGGAGCACTGGGCCCAGATGGTCCTGCTTACCCAAATGAAGCTCCGCCCACTAAAACCTGCAGGTCACAGCTACACAATTTTTCACCTTCAGTTAAATTCAAGTTTCTCTCATTGTTCGAGAAAGTTACAGACTGAATAATACATGAATCATTTTTCTGTTCCCTATGTTATCAACACGTCATCTTATTCCTTTTTATTCAAATGTTTATGTTCATATTTCCTACTTAAACACAGGTTAGTTAGTTGCTTAGGTTCACTCTGTATGATAATAACTTGATTCTGTCATCACCTTCTATTTAAGCCTGATTTATTGTCATAGCTGCATCCTCGCTCTGCCGCGTGGCTTGAAAAAGCCTGGAAATGCTTGTTAGTCTTTCCTTGTCAAGTCATGCTGTCGAGGGACGGGTGGGGTGGGGCGGGGGGCTGCAGGTTGTTGCACATAGATGCAATATAGCGATCTTTCCGCATGATATAATGTAGCAATCACTCAGCAAGTGCTGCAACACCGCCACGTCATCCAACTCCGCGAGTAGAACTGTGTGTCAGGAGGGCTGATTCACAGCCAGTGATATTTGTAATCACTCTTTGCCTGGATTTACAAGTTGCTCTAGGGTCATGTTGCTTCTTTTGCACTGTGGGACACCCACTCAACATCTGGAGTCAAAATAGCCGATCTAAATGAGAGATTATCAGCCAGCTCACATGTGCATCAGGCTCTGATTCAGATCAGAGCACAGCTCACTGGGATTGTCCCGCCCCCCCTCAGGCTTTTCGTTGCATGAAATCACACCACAAGGACAAGAGGGAGCCTTGGATGGGTAGTCGCCCTCACGTCACGTCGGAGTCATTAAAGCAGCGAGGCAAAGACACAACATCACTGCCCATGGAAAAGAGAAAAAAAGGTTAAGAAAGGGGTCGGGAAAAAAGATGAATGCAGTTGTGTGTGTGAAGTGACCCCACAGTCATTCCCTGACTTTAACCCAGTGCCCTGATCCTTGAACCCAAACATAAAATACAGTAACAAGTTTATGTTTTCATTAACCAAAAAAAAGACAACTTTGTTCTTTAGACCTGAAAAGGCCTTAGAAGACTTTTTGAATGTTACCAGCTAAATATTAATGTCGAGCGTGAAAGAAATCTAAGCTCATGCTTCCTGTTCAGCTGTGTGTTGCTCTGAATTTCAGTTCTGGGCGTATCACGTACCGCATACTTACGTACCGCACACTTACGCCTCACTTCACTTGCCTCCCTATGTCCTCCCAAATGACATCACACATCACATCCTCATCATCCTCTCTAGAAATATGAAATACTGTCCAGCTGTGGCGTTTCAACACGGCGCTCGTTGCTTCAGTCCTGCTCTGTGACAGCTTGTGTTGCACAAGCATTCCATTGCACCATGCCTAACGCGGTCCCCCGTCCTGCTGTGGGGGTAATATGAGAATCCTCGACTGGTCAGTAAACACGTTTACCTCTCTGAGTGTTTTTCCTCTCCTGCATTAAATCTGACATTTTAAAAAGCTGTTTTTTTTCTCCTCTGTGTTTCAGTAATAAGTGCTGTGCTGTTTCTACACAGCCCTTTCTAAAGATCATCTGTCAATCAGGTGATGCGCCACAGTTCATCTTCTGTTTATTGCATTGCTGTTGCTGCTGCTGCTGCTGCTGCTGCCGGTGACATCACACAAATCATTAGCAATCTGACGCCGGAGCTTTCAGGGGTCGTGTTTTAGGTTAAATCACTGTTGTGAAGAGCACTTGGCAGTAACATAAAACAAAATGGTAGAACAAGGTAGCCTGTGAGGGACTTGGAAATCAATTGTATCCTGGTGACAGTGTCAACAAAACTCCCCCTGTGAAGCAGATGTGAGCGGATGGATTTATTAACATAAATACACGGGACAAAGAGGGCAACATTACGAGAGCCTCGACGAGGAATTCAGTCCCCTCCGTTTTATTATGCATATTTCAGTTTTTACTTGTGGTTCTGACTTTTCAGAGGAAGGGGAATTAAACCTGAATCTCAGAACAGACAGCCAAAGCAAAAGGTGATGAATGATGATGCCTTCTGACCATCTGTGCAGGTGCACTTAGAGAAAGAATGCTTCCTTTTTTTTACTAGAGAAATCTACTATAAGCTTAGAAATGTAGAAACAATTCAGCAGTATTGGCCGTTAAACTGTAAAAATGTAATACACGAAGACAGAAAACAGTGCTGCTTGGCTGAGTTCTAGGAGTTCTATTGATCACTTTAACGCCGACATTACAGCATTATGTAAAAGTCCCTCATCATCACTTAAAATACTTCAAAATTTGTCTTATAGTTCCGGTAGTTAGTCAGATATTGATCTTTTATGGACCCTAAGTAGATCCAAGATCCACAAAACTACTAACTAAAGTGATAGCTCTAATACCTACATTTCCTCCTGGACCTTCTCATGAGGGCAAGTCTGCAAAACCAACAATCAGCTTTTACCTGAGTTCACCTACACAGCTCATTTATGTTTTGTCCTTTATAATTTGTCAAAATTTGCTTTTGGTACAACAATTACCAGCAGGGAACAAACTGCCAGGAGTTCTTAATCACCTGCCAACAAAGGCAGAACCACCCAGCTGGAAAGTACTGAACGCAGGAAATCTTTATAATGAGAAACGGCACAACTCAATGAGCAGGGATCCACTGATTATCCGTTTTCACTTTTCGTATAGGTTTGTATGTGAGCTACTTCTTTGTAAAACCATTGTAAAAGTGTCTCTCGCGTAATTTGAAATTTAAAATCACACACTGACACACACCCTCACTCTGTCATTTGAGGGATGGTGACATCATTGATCAGTGGGTGTCGTGTGTCGGCCCAGTTACTTGTAGGAAATGAATTCAAACAATCACTGTCCCGAGCCTAACGTTTGGTGACAAGGTGAAAAGGTTAGAGTCTTAACTCCCTAATTCATTAGGCATCTTGTACAGGTGTCCTGAAGCAAGAGGCAGCTCAGTGGAGTCTACTGTGGTCGTGCTTTGCCTCGAAGCTGTTGCTGTTGCTGTGCTCTGAGTGGCTTTAATTTGATGGATGCTTCCTGTGTTTGTGCCTGTGCCTTCGTCTGCCGTGGTTCAGCAGCCATGTTAGATGTTTGCATACACCCAACATGGACACAAACGTCACTAGCATAGTCAACTTAATTTGTTTGAATTGTTCTGGTACAGAACACACTCTGTGAAGAGGAAAAACCTGAATTTGGTGAATTTGGTTCACGGGCGAGGGCTGAGGTCTATTCATCACACGGCAGCAAAACAAAGCCAGAGCATGACGCTACCACCACCCTGCTTAACAGCTGATGTTGGGGATGAGGCATGCCTTCGGTCATATAGCACGTTTTCACGCACTCAAGTTGCCAGGTTACAGCCAGCTTTCTCGAGTAAACTGGTTTCATAAGTGTTTCTTGACAGTTTGCAGTGGAAAGAAGAAAAATGTTTCCAAACGCAGAGCGAGGTGAGACGCAAAAGTCAGGAAGCAGTGCCCTCGGTCTCTGTACGGTGAAAAATGTGTGAACCACGCTTCCAGAATAAGAAATCAGATCTCATCTGCTGCATGTATACACGGCGATCCAGTCACCTGCTTTCTGTAACGCAGGTAAACTCGTTACCCGAGGAACCTGGTTTTCCTGAGTAACCACGGTTACACAAGTGTAAAACTTTGTGACTGTAGCTGACGGTGACGGTTAGGCTCATGTTCCAGTCATTGGCAAAGCAACATTTAAAAACGTTGTTACTAGTTTATTAATGGTTGATAATTTCCTTAACAATCAAACATTTATGAGAATGGTTTTTTTAATTGTCAGGTTGTTGGAAGTAAATATCACAAATGAAAG
This sequence comes from Microctenopoma stevenorrisi, assembly GCA_032270685.1. Lineage (NCBI taxonomy): Eukaryota > Metazoa > Chordata > Actinopteri > Anabantiformes > Anabantidae > Microctenopoma > Microctenopoma stevenorrisi. Next base: position 18,300,599 of record JAUMTR010000002.1, read on the forward strand.
TTATTCGATCCAAGCCTTCTGTTGTAAATGGATAGATCTGTCTCATGATCTGAGAAGCTAAGTAACAAAATGTGACAACGCAGGAGTGTAAACAGAAGCCAAACCCAAACTTTGCTCTAATGGCTCAAAACCAATCTATAATTAATTTTTCAACTCATCACACACCATTGACCCGATGTTGTGTTATTAAAACGTGACAGTGCAAACAAAGCAAAATCTTCTCTCAGCAAATCAGTCGGGAGTGAAATGGCAGAAGACACATGAAAACTTGGTTTTTTGATTAGTCAGAAATATCTGGATCAGGAAAGTCAACATTTATTATTTCATTTTAGAAAAACTTTTTGGAGGATGGTTTGGAAAAGCACCACCTGCCCTGGTGCAGCTGCTCAGTGGCAGAAGAAGACAATCTAATCGGGCTGCAAAGCTCCTGGGTATGAATATAAGCAAGTCACTGAATAAGAAACACGGTGGTGCTGAAATCAGCATGCAGGCAGGCCAGAAGTTTCCTACAACAACATATACTGAAAGATGCATGAGTAGATAGATGGATACAAAAAAAACACTTTTTCTCCCAGTGTCTTGTCCAATCACCTCCTGGTTAGCTTTATGACAAATGTGGCACCTCGGCGATCAATTCCAAGCTGGTGTTCCCATGTTTATCTGCCATCAGGAGACACTGGCCCCCATTCACAGTATTGATGTTAGGACTAGAGAGGACTCTAATCTCCCCATGTGACACGCCCGTCACACAAGGAGAGCACCCTTTAAATCATCACCTGTGTCTCACACTGCTCTCATGCACCATCCATTTCAGAATAAGATGAACTGCTTTAGTTGTTTTACAGAGTTTTTAATGTAAAATACCGAAATAAACACAATAAGCTTCAAACTAATAAATCGATCTAAAGTTTTACAGCATATTTGTTAATTACAATTTACACCCAGAGCTTTGCATAATTAATTTTTTTCAACAATTCAAAAAGGTGACACGTAAGGGCTGAAAATGATGAGCTGTATAATGTATACATATTTGGAAACGCCACCTGCTTCTCACACCATCCCACCATAGTGAGTCACGTTCTGAATTTGTAAAAAATATTTTTTTTCTATGGGACATGAACAAAGATTTTCAGATTTACCATTAACCACTTAATTCTGTGACTTTTTAAGTGTGCAGAGCGAAGGTTTCCTAATCCACACCCACACTTCTGCATGCACATTACTGGCACTTCTGGTAAAATAGTTTCGTTCTCCTTTGTCTTTCTGCAACCATTATTCTTTTCTCACTTTTTCCATCTGTCTTCCTCTCAGTTCAGGAAATGTCATTTGTCTCCTTCGCCCCTCCTTTCACCTCCACATCTTTCGCTGGCTTGCGGGAAGTGAAGCTTGGGTCTTAGCGAGCAGCTCCACTTAAGCAAGATAAGAGGACTTGAATGCAACGCCACAAGCCAATCCACTGTTAGCTCTGGGTCGGCCGGTAAACAAGCCACTTGGGAACTTCTGTAGTGCCTCCGTGGAGGAAAAGAGGGTGAAGAGACAAAGAGACGAGGCCAAGAGAGCAAGCTTAATGGAAACACTATATTTTTGCCACCCAGGAGACCCCATAACCTCCGTGGAAACCCTGCTATTATCAACTAATTACCTGTCAAACTTAAGGATTTTTATGGATCATATTGCATCTTATACTAAGATATTTTATTTTTCCCAAAAGGCATTGCAATTTAAAAAGTCAGTTCACAAACAAGCAAATGCTTCCTCTTATCATCTTCATACTTACTCGATCTAAATGAGGTTTCTCAGTTTTATTCGTGGCTGCTGAAGCACAGATCTGATTTAATGAAATTAATTATTGACAGTGTAGTTCAGATGTAGATAAAGACAGATCATTCTGTTTACTTTCAATCCTACATCCTACCAGAGTCTATGAATTAATAAAATATTCTCTGGCAGTTCAGCAGGAAAATCCGTTGTGTAGTGGTGTCTGGATAAATCTATTCCCCAAAGGGCTAAAAGTGTTTAAACATGCTGCTGCTCATTATGAAATTCACATGAATCACAGAGATGCATATATTTTGCAGGTAAGTCTGACTCAAAGATAATATTTAAATAATAAATGTATTTAGTCTATGAAATCATCTTGGAACGTCTAATTGGCAATGATTTGTCAAAGTAAGGTTTACAAATATTACAGGTACAACAGGAATAATTCACCGTCTGTTGCTTCTCGCTCTTCAGTCAGCGAGGAGATTATTTTCAAGGCAAAGACTTGTTCCGCCCCAACTCTGCCTCCGGTTGGTTTAATGGTTTAGTCCTGACTAACCACCACTCCTCCCTACACGTAACCAAACCTACAAACTACCAGAAGCAGAAGAAAACGGCAGCACATGCAGTAACCGTGCATCATGGTGGGTTCACTGAACATAAGCAGCGCTGACATGAACTAAGCAGCTTTCACTGTCTGTCTACAGTATGTTCCACTGCACCACGGGACATAGATCATCAACAGCAGTTACTTTATGTCATCATTTTCAAATCCACGGTGATAATTACTTGATAATCATCATTTGGCAGCTGCACAGAGACATTATCTCATTATAGATACTAACGCAACATTAGCTGTGTAACTTTTACTGCATGCGTATGACGTTGAACATCGATTCCTACCCTCTGAGCATAGATGTTCCCATTACCCCCTATGTAAAACGAAGCTCTTTCTCTCTGAGTGATACGCCTGGTGAGTTTGTGCATCTAAGCACATCGACTATGAAAAATGTGAAGCTGATGCTAATGGGGTAAAGGCAGCAAAATGTGAACAACGATGTTGTGCTTCTCTTTCCTCCATTAATCAACGTTGCCAGCACCTGATGCCACTGATCTGAACTGCTTTGTGTTCCCAAAGACTTAGCAGCTCTCCTTGCACTGTCGGTACACGTTTCGTCATTTAGTCTTTGTATATTTATTCCTGGGCTCCGCTGAGGCCTAATGCCAAATGGCTGTGAGCTTTAGAAACATATGCGCGCGCGCACAAACACACACTGTCCACTGCGTTCATGCTAGGCAGTCCGTGGAGAATGCCCAGTGTGACAGCTGTTGGCACGTTTCTTTTTGTGTAAGTCAGGATAAACACAGTCTTTTCCCATGAACCGTTTTCTAGGCCCTGCCAGGGTACAAGTAAACCCCCTCCCACACACACACACACACACACACATCTCTTTCATACTCCCCGTTTCACACACATACCAATGGTATGTCAACAGCTGTACATATGTCTACATGTGTTCTCGCTTAGCAGTTAGTAGAGTGACGGCCAAACACGGCTAGAATCACTCACGCTGAGGAGCACTGAGTGTTACATGTCACATATCTGTGTGCAGCCCTTTCATCTCACACCAGTCTGGTCTGCGCAAGCTATGAATTTAGCAAATCCTTTCTTGTTTACACAAGGAGATGTCTTACATTATAAATGCATAGAAGCAAATGTTGAACTAGTACCTAGTAGCCCGCGTGTGCATTTGGGGTTTAGATACATAAATAATCCTCCACCATCAAACCAGAAAAGCCTGTGCAGTGTCTTTGCAAAATGGTTTGTTACTGACAGAACGAACTTCTGACCTCTGAAGGCTTTGGGCTGACGACAAATGAAGTCGCGACGTGTGATCCCAATGCGTGAAGAGCGTGTACAAAGTAGTGCTGTGTCTTTCAGCAAAAGCCGATGACATGTGCATTAACTCAAACTTCATTAACTAATACAAGAAAAAAGACTCTCCAGTACTGCTGTTCTGCTCTTTTGAGCCACTGTTGATCCCTGGTTGAGGTGCAGAAACGCCACAGCGGGAAGCGTGAGGCATCAAAGAGCGGGGCAGAAAAGATGCTCTGTTACAGAATAATTGCAGCTGTTTCCTTTTTAAATTAAATCCACATCGGCACCAATTTCTGATAACAGATAACAAAACTTTAAAGTGGAGGTGGTGCATAAATAACACTGATTGCTTCCATTTGTTGGCACAAATATCTTCATTTTATATCTTATATTTTCATTAAAGATGAGACGGCAAACATTTACGCGTGACTTTTAACACAGCACAGGTCTCACGTCAGCGGGTTACAGACAGTTATGTAAAATGAAAACTGAATTAGGTATGGAAATGAAATGGAAAACCCCAGGAAGTTCTGCCAAGGCAACAACATGCTTATGGCCTGATGGTTGTCTCTAAAAGTAGAACCGAATTAGTGATTGATTTCTAATACTTTCTGTCCATCACAGTGGCCTCTCCCTCGTAACCACCAGTAAATACCCTGTAAAGGGCATCGTGACAATCGAGTATACTGCAGCTCCAACAAAAGACGGCGGCTTTACGACCCTCACTTGTGTACTGGCCTAAAGTAGCCTCTCAGAACTCAACTTAAAGTCCAGCATCTTACTGATGTTTCCTGCTGCAGGAACTCAACAGGTCTTCAGTGCAGCCTCATTCTCCCTCAGAAATCTCTAATGAATTTGTCTTGGTCTAGGTGGGGGGGCGACTTTAAATTGAGGCTAATGTTGATTCATAGTACGGTGATGTCGTGTTACTTTTGTGTTTCTCCACCGCCTCCAATGGACCAAACAGCTATTTACGAGCAGTTTTTAGGAAAAGAGCTCTGAACAACAGAGTCCAAAAGCACCAGTGTAAATCTCAGTTTTTTAATAATAAAAAAAGAATAATTCCACAAAGTGCTTCTCTCCTTCTCAGCACGGCTGACAGCAAATCCAGCTTAGGTCCAGTCATCAGTCTGTCCGCTCTGCTCTTCAGGGATGACTTTTAAAGTTTGAATGAGCAGAGAGTGGATTTGGGTGAACTTTAAGGAGCCCCCGCACAGGTTGAGAAGACACTTTGATGCGTTTGATCTGAACACACTGAGCTTGTAGAGAAACGGCAAGAAGTTCTTTTGCGAGTGAATTGATTTGAAGTCTGCTAAAGATGAAGAGCAGTGCTGCAGCCATGTGCTTCCTGTCCTGTCATCGGGACTAGTCTTTTCTAGACCACGCCAGTGCGATGTTGTGTCTAGCGATGCCATATGTTAACGTATTTTCATTCTTCCATACTGCACAATGAGAAAAACATCTGGCCATTAGGCTTAATAACTGAAATGCAACTTAATCAGTTTCACCAATTTCCACTAATGAAATGTAGGCCTCACGAAGCGTGCAGATTACTGCTGTCATCTTGAAAATGTGGAGCAGATTTTGGAACAACTGAAGCTGCAGTGGAAACGGTAACAGTTTATTTTCCCAGCACACGACTGTAACACTGAAAACAGCTCAAATTATTTATTTTACATGTGCTATTTTGTGCAGCATCAGCCTTTTACTTCAGAACACTCGGTGGCTGGGTGGAAACATACTACAAAGCATTACCAGTCGGCTCCTGGCCAACAGCCTCCAGCACCCACTTCTCTCTCCCTACCCCCACTACCATAATTGTAGGGCCCTTGCACTATTAAACCAAAATGGCTTCCATCCACAGTGCTGCTGTTCGATTACATGAGAGGGTTCAGTTTATACCCATGGAAGTAACCAAAAAAAAAGAAAGTGCATCCAGCCAGTATAATTTAGACGGATGGTAATGCATGAAGGATCTCAGAAAGGGGACCATAATAAAACTGATATTTGCCAAATAGCCAGAAGTAACCATAATGATATATACAAATATATTCTGCAGTTCTATCATATAACTCAGACTTTGTCCCGTAGTATTCTATCGTATGCACACGAGCTATAGACAGAGCATGTGCTGCAGACAAAGACATGTAGGAACCAGGAGCTTCCCGCAGCTCGGGGGTGAAGCTGGCCAGGCCCCCCTGCTGAGGCACCCCGCCTTCCTGTCCGGAGCTAGCTGACGTTGGGTGCTAACAAGTCAAGCCTCTCTTTCATCTGGGCCTTGGGGGGAGGCTGAGTGCTGGTGGAATTGGGAAGCGTGTGTGTGTGGGTGGAGGGTGAGAGGTTTAGGCAGCCTGGCTTGCATCCGTTGAGAGTCATGAAATATGTATGGACACTGTGCCTCAGCCGCGCCATAATTGATCAGAGGATGCCATTAACCACGGCAACACATCCACTGCACCTGTGAGCCCCACCCCCATCCTGATCTGCCGTCCCCACCCCCGTCTTTAACGAGCTGTGGCCATCAGACAGACAGAGGGCGAGATAAATGAACGGGACACGCCCAGCAGCTCAGTCAAAGCCAGAGTAATCATTTTCTGTCAACGTTAGCATCTGTCATTAGTGTGGTGTTGTGCTGCTTTTGGCTTTATCAAATATTTTATTAGCGTTTGCGCAGACAATACCACAAAATAAACTAACTGTGCATCCTCTGTTCTCTCTGGAGGAACTGCAGCTCGAGCACCTTTTATTAGCTAACCCGCGATCAGTAACCTCAGTCGTGGTCTGGGAGGAAATGACCAAAAACAGAAAGACATTTTTCACCCCACACTGACAGAGACAGCCGCTCACGGTCTGTTCATCAGGCCGCGAAGGCATTGACAGTAATGTAAGTCAGGTTTGAGGAATAATAGAGAAGTCAGGTTGTGTTTGCAGCAGCATAAAAGACAAAACGATAAAAGCTATAAAGACGACCATAAAACCTTAATGCAAAATGTGCCTCTGGACGTGATTCATCCAGGTTTGGATGTAATGGTATACAGTATTGACATTTCAATGTTTAATTTCAGATTATTTTCTGTGCACAGCTAAGTAATTGAGACAGTCTCCCTGAAAAAAAAAACAGTGAAGTCCTCCACTTCTCAACAAAGACTCAGCAAAATAGAAATCAATGATCAGTGGAGCGCACAGATCAGTGCTCATCAGATACAAGACGCCATGCCAGTTGTTGTCCTGAGGGAAATTCAATTTGCGAGGGCCAGTAACAACACAGTGGACTGCACTGGTGCAGAGTCGATACACTGACCAATCAACAGCACTCGAGGCTGAAGCAGATTTGTTTTACCGCATTAATGCACTGAGCAGTCTGCACGATGCTGCTGCACGAGTGTGGGAGTCTTCACACAAACACACGCCGGACAGTCAACGTCGGTTTCCACATTCTCCCAGGTGTCAGCTGTTCATAAATCTGCTTTAATGTTCTGGAACAAAAAAAAAACATCTTAATATTATTTGTCACAGATCCATGAAAACTAGATCAAATAAATTAAAAGGATGAGGCTGTCATCGTTCGATTTTTCTTATTGTCATCAATCCAATAAAAACAATAACGTGTTGGTCCGTCCGTCAACACCTCCTCACCGCCCCACCCTCTCTGAGCCTCACTCCCATGATCCTCAAGGCTGTATATCTTTTAGGAAACACGTCACACGTACAGTATAATTCACATTTGAAAAAAGCACTCGAATAATTCCCTAAAGAACTGCAGCAAATCTAAGCAAACAGAGCAAATGATGCATTTATAGCCGTTTAATAGGAACGTGGCGCTCTAATGAAGGTTTATGAGGGAATGAGGATGATTGTCGTACTGACCTACAAATTACAAAGTTCTGTTTTCAGGTAATAAAGAAACTCAAAGCACAATATTAATGATTTGTTGTATTATGTGGACAAAACAAGGTAATGTGAGATTTACCCAGATTTTCACTCTAGATCTCTTGCTGTTTTCAGTCTTTTTGTGGCTGTAATTGTGTATTGTCATTTACAACTGACAAGGAGCCTCCCATTGCCCTGAAATCCCCCTTAAACTTGTGTCTTACTTAGTTTCTTCAGAGGTTAAGAATTAAATTCAACTTAATGATCTGATTATGCATTTACAATTGTCTTTAAAAAAGTAAAATTTGGAAAAACTACTTCTCTTCTAAAAGGTCGATGAACTCAGCAGTCTCACTTGTTTTGCATGTTATATGAGCCTGATCATTACTGTACTGAGTCTGACATTGGGAAATCAGGAAGCCATGTTGACACGGTCTTTTAAGACCTGCAGGATGGTCTGTGCTGGTTAATGGCAACATACAATGACTCATTCCCCCTTCAACCCAATCTAGTAATTCTTTATGTCCGTCGAACAACGTTTATTTGTCTATTGCCTGTTAAATCTGTTGTTAACTTCACTGTTGGAGTGTATGTGTGTGTGTGTGTGCGCGCTAAACGGTGAAGTATAGTGACTAAGAAAACCCTTGTACTATGTTTCTATGGCCACTGAGAGAATATTAATAGGCTTAGTTATTAGAGAAACCCAGACATCAAATGAAACTGTCGCTATGCTGCTGGACCTACTTTTAAAGCTCAACCAGCTACTGATAAGTGGTGGAAATAGCTGGTACAACAAATATTATTATGTCAGAGTTATTAGAAGAGGAGCAGTATGGGTTTGTGTTTATCAAATAGACATCTCAAAGCCTTTTTAGAGAATAGGCCTTGACCAGCCTTCCAAAGCAGTCTCCCCCAAATACATAGATTATGGCTTGTTTTGATATATTGAAGATATTATGACATAAATGGGAGGCTGCAAACCCACTGATACTGAGAAAATGAAAACAATTGTACTATTTTTATATCGAATCATTCTGTTTCTTGTTCCACCAAAATATCTGGTCTTCCAGTCCAACAACTGTTTTTCCATTAGTAAATGTATGTTTATAAATGTCCATAATATCTTTGCATTTGCTGCTAAAATGTTATTGCCTTTGGAGTTGAGTTTAGTTTCTGTAGATTTAACCCTTTGCTTGACTGCTGGTCAATCTGGACTGTGGAAAACCGCATGGGCCCGCTCTAACGAAAGAAACGAGAAAAAACAGTTGTGTGACACTGCGACAGCTGGTCGTGTGCTGAGCAAAGTGATGCTCTGATTTTCTGAGTGAGCTTATTTTAAATGTTGCCTCATACTTCACAGTCCCATCTGATTGCAAACTGATTATAGGCTTCAGATTGCTCTGTGTTGTTTATTAGTATTCTGGAGATTAGAGGCCATGACTGAGGGCATCCATTCCTCTCATTTCAGCTCCTCAGCTGTGAAATACAACTTATTAAAGGTTTTAGAGCCTGCATACAAATCACGACTGCTCAATGACAAATTGTGTGAAGTTACTGGAGTTTAAGAAAGTTTCTTCTATAGAGGACAGGATGAATAAATAAAAGAAAGCCAAGAAAGTAGAAGAAAGAAAATCATCTTCACATATTTATATTAAATTCCCAGCTACTGATGTGAACTGTAAACGCACAAAAAAAACTCAAAATCACTGGTTGGTAACTGGAGTCGGGCTAAAGACGTTTTAAATCACATACACACATAGTGAGTACAGCAGTGAGTGCTTATCTTAGTTTGCTTAGATTTGACTATGTTACTACGGCGATGGAGCTGTGCCAGTAGAGGCTGGAAGAATCTGAAACCTCACTAAGTTTGGATGACTGGCCATCATCCAATTGTGATACAGAGGGCAACAGGATGCATTTTATTCCCAGCTTAATTTATTCAAAGCCAGGGAGTAAATTGTCTTTAAGCTTTCTACGTCAAAATGAGGTCAGCGGTGAAAGCTACTATCGGCCATGAGCTTCAGAAGAAACTGGATCCTTAGCTGTAAAATAAGTTCTCAATACATCACACTGAGCTGTTTTTTTTGACATTGTGCAACATGACGGTCGTACAATTAAATATTCAGGCACTTCACCAGATAAAATTGATATTTAAACAAATCACTAGATGAGTCCAAGTCCAAAAGTAGAGATGAAAACCTGTTGTCTTACTGAGCTTGTGCAGTAAAGTCACATATCATAATAAAGAGGAGGGTGCAGGCTGGGTTGCTGGGTTGACGCATGCTGTAATGACTTCCTGCGGTCCCACAAGGCAAACTGAATGCCGCTGCCTCGTACGGCGCTGTTTGCTCATCACATTGTAAAGCGTGACCCATATTCTCTTGGACCAACCGCATCCCTAATGCCAGGGGGAAATACAATGGTTCACGTACAATGACTCAAACAAAGACGCACTGTGTGACAGACATGAGGCTCCTACGCAGGTCACCGAGTTGAATAAATGAGGCGAGTGAGTGATTGTGGTCCACTGAGTTCTCTGCACAGGGCAGATACTATAGGCATGAATAGGCTGTGAGTGAGTTATAGCCGCAATAAATAATACAGACATGCACACGAGACGAGAGGGAGAGATTTCTGGCATGTCCCACTAATATTCAAATAATAGGAGTTACAGTTTGGAGCTGAAAGAAATGTGTAGGCTGTTTTATTTGGGTCATATTTTCTCTCTGAAGGTGTTAAGACTGAAATTACAATTGCAATTTATTTTTTATTTTCCTGTTCATTGTCCTGTTTTGACATTTCATCGACCCACGTCTCATTAGAAATTCTCTGTCGTTCGTTCTGTTCACTCGCACCGCATGCAAGCTGAGCCGTAAATTGCTGCAGGGGTGATGATGTGCCCGTCTTAATGGGGGACATGAGTGGGTGGTCTGCTTCTCTGAGGGCCTGCTGTAGCTCCTTACCTCGCCGTAATGACTCACTCAGCTCGTTTACTCTGCTTTTTGCTGTGTTCACGTGGTATTGAAACATGAAATGATCATGAACTGACTGATAAGTCAGCCGGGAAGACACTTACTGTCTGCTTCACAATTACTCTGTAATTTTCAAAGGAGATGCAACAGATTTTCATCATCGGCCTGGTTAAATCTGAAACCAACCACCTATTCATTAAAGGTGCCCTGGGAGTGAGTGTCCTCGTTGTGTAACAGCCTGTAAACAAAAGGACCCGGGAAAAGCTAAATCCATTATGGGACAGTTTAAGGCCGTTGGCCGTAACCGTCAAACTTCTTCCAGAAACAAACCCATGTGACTCTGAGAATCAAGAAAGCCCTCTGGAATGGAGGCTGAAACGGCCTTAGGGAACCGAAACAAACCAAATTGCCAGTAAATAGCGGTATTTTGGGAGAACCGTGACCCGAAGGACTGAGAACCTTCACAGACAAACTCATGCCAGCATTTTCTGTCCTGGATGACCACGGATTCAGATGATAACTTTAGTTTTAGTTTTATGTTGTCATCGGCGTGGTAACACACACAGACTCGTGCATTGACACAACTTCATTAGGGTTGGGTAACAACAGTGGTTACGGCTGCCGACAGGGCGAGTGTAAAACATGTCGCGCTCCTTCTGCTGTGCCACCATTATTTTTAGCAGCACACGAGGTCAAACTGTTCATTTTACCGGTAGAAACACTCTGCTGCTCCAGTGCTCGCTCATCAACTGACAGTTAACTGACAGTTCAACTGCTTTCGGCTCCTACACACAAACTGCGGCGTTCAGCCTTTCAGGCCCTGCAGGTGTCAGATACTCTTCGTGTACCCAACTTACAGCTTGGGGGGCTTTGGGTTGAAAAGGATGTCAGAGCATTTACTATTACACTCCTTAGCAACAGCTTAATGATTTTAAGACGTTTGAAACTGTAAGAATAGGCGCGTACACACTTTTCTGTAGAATACGTAGTGATTTTTACCGATTGTTCGTGAGGTTGCGCTGTTTGTTTAACTACGTCAAATGCTGGCTTGTGTCTATAAAAGGGCAATCAAGAGAGACAGATACGAGATAGTAAAGATTATTTTATTACATCTGGCAAATAGGCAATTGCTCATTTTGAATTAGATTATGATCAGTCAAACACCCTGTATTTTCCTTAACACACATCGTGACACATTGTTCTTTGCTGGTCTACTAAACATTGTTTACTTACACAAGTGTGCTGATGAAAATAGCAACAGCTCTTTTAGTGCAACATGCAATTACACAGCGATTCTGTTCACAGCACTGCGCGCGTGAAGGTTACAGCCAACACTGGCTGCAGCCAGGCTTTGCAGAGCACTGGTTGTCTGACTCGTATTTGGTTAAAGAATCAAAGTGTGAGCTTAAAATGCTGGTATCTAAATCAACTAATAGAGGTTGATTTGTGCTGTGAGGTGTCCATCACATCATCCATTTCACTGAGCACGAGGGTTTCATAAATAATCCATTTCAGTAATTTTTTCCCCGTGAGGTGAAATCATTTCTCTTTGCACAAGGAAAATACGTTTTGTTGGTAGAGATACAGATTTTAATATTTAATAACTGATTAAAGTACTCAGGAGACATTTTGAGACAGAGTGCATTCATCTCGCTCACTTTCATAATATCCCGCATGCCAGAACACAATGCAATAAAAACCAACAACAACTTCAGCTCTCAGAGTATATTTAGAAATGAATTCTCAACGCTGTACAGTGTATTAATTATAGGTTTGTTTTTCCTCTGTCAAAGGTATTTTAGTAGTCTGGCAAATAACATATTGTCTTTTATTTGACCCCAATAAAAACAATATTATTTATCTTAGTGAATTGTGTAGCAGATTAAAAATATATACTAGTGGTGACAGCATGGAGACATTTCAGGTGAATCATTTGGAGCATCCTTCAACGTTAGGCCAGTGCTTCCTGCTACCAGTGACACGGAGGCTTGACGTCCACTCCAGGAGACACCTGGCTGTCTCCTGCTCCAAACCTGTCTGACTGCAGACCATCGGTGTAAACAGAAATGAAATGAAGGGCAGGATCTTGCCTGTGCTTTCATTTATATGTTAATCTGTCTGAGGACCTTGGTTGGGATTTGAGTGATTCCAGCATAGGGTTTGGTAATACATCCATTTGAACGTATTCTGACGACAGTGGGAAGCCTATACATCCTTGTAGTGCAGAAGCCATCTATCATTTGTGGGGTACGGCATGTCGACCCTCCCGACTCCATAACTGTTTCATTTATTTAAAGGACAACCTGTGAAATATCTGTTGAATATAGAGCAACCGCACAAGTGAGGTGAACATTTATCATAAATCCAGACAACAAAATAGAAATGTATATGACTGATTTGACTTCCTTTCCATTCAGTAAATTGCAAAGTATAAAAGGCAAATGGGAGGAAAAAGAGGCCGGAATGAGAGATTTCTAGCAGACTGCGAATGCATAAACATTCCTGTAGAGACGGGAAAGAGTGCCGTGATGGATAAGTTATTCTGTGACAGAAGAGATGGATGGTGGTGTTCAGCGCTCTGAAAACGTTGCATTGTGAAAAATGTCTATTCATGTGTACGTCATCAAAAGCCCCACAATGTATATTTCACTCTCAGAGTGATCAGACTTGGAACCAACGCCAGCAAAGTGTGTGCATGCAACACCGTACAAGTTAGGATAGCAACTAAGGTAAACTAAGGTCATCAAAAGTGTACGGTACATCAAGCAGCCAGTCACCCAAACTTAGGACAGGTTCAGAGGCAGCTCAGCGTCTGTGTTGTAGCTTTTGATCTCTTATCAGCCCAATATTTATTACTGTACTAGTATTAATGTCTTCTGCTCGGTTGCTTTCTCTTTTCCTCATCTGTGCTTATTTACTTGGTTATATATACTGTATATATATATATTTTTTTTTCATTGAATACAGAACATTAAATGTATTTCATTATGTACCTAATGTGGACATTTACTAAACCAGTTAGCTAGCGTTAGCATTATCAATCGTCAGTATAACTCTAACTCTATAAATTATCATGTTAATCACCAGTTGTTAATATGCTGACGTTTAATAAAAATCGATATTCCACCATAATAAACATTATTTATCCCCTGTACATGAAAAACAAAAGTTGATTGAGATATCTGATTTTTCAGTACTGATCAAATCAGAGTGTTTATATATCAACAGTCATCAAATACATTCAGCAGCTAAAAGAAATCATTTGTGGTGTTGAACTGACCCCAGATCATTCTACACGTTCACTGACGCCTCTTCATGTCAACGAGGCGACAACAACAGCTGTGCGTACGGCTCACAGAGATGTGCCGGAGACTTTGGCTGTTTGGCATCCTCCACTCACGTGTTGAACATGAGCCAGCGTGTTATCATTCCTGATAGTTATATCTGGTTTTTGTCTCCGTCAGCAGGGTGATGTGAGAGTTTCTCACTTGTCATCTGAAAAGTGGGTCAGTAGATGATGTGTCACCAAACTGTATCTGTGTGAACTGAACCGGGTTATTGTTTGTCAAAACACACATGTTTGTGGGTTGCAACGTTGTGCATTGGAGCGTGCGTACTCTCTGGCGGATGGTCCCTGTCACTGTGTGTCCACACACACACAGTGTATAATGTTGTAATATCTTTTCTCCACGCTTCCTGTAACCCCAACAATGACACTCTGGTACCCTAATGTCAGAGGTAAATGCATGCAAATAGTGTTTATTAATAAATCACCCACAGCCATAATTAGAGTTAGTAGAAATAAAAGTATAACCTGCGTCTGAGGAACTCCTAGATCAACTCGTGCCACTCTGCAGGTCCACCCCTCTTCGTTTCGTCTTGGCCATCCATCACCAGACTCTCGCCTGGCTGGCTGCCATGGTTCCTAATGAGGTCACAAGCCTGCCTGCTCGGCTGCCCCGATTACCAACATGTGTGTCATGTGTCTGTGTATGGGAGAGTCAGGCATAGAGCAAAGGAGACAAAGAGGCAGCTCACAGAGTGACTACGAGTGTGCCAAACCTTGAAGAAAAGGCAAAGGGGGGGGGGGGGGTTTACACAAGCGTGTAGGAGAGTATGTGTGCAGGTGGGTGTTCTCTAATGACTTGGAAGAGGGTTAGCGCTAATGAGCAGAGGGAGCGACAGCGTTGAGAGGTTCAGGGTTGCCAGGTCTGGCCTAATTCACGATTAGGACACTTGGGATTAGAAAAGTCATGCACTGGTTGTGCTGAAAAGCAGCTACTTTCAAGGTTTGGTGTCACCCACAAAGGCTTGTTCAGTGAATTGAATAGCAGTGAATGAGGGTCTACATCAAGAATAGAAACGGCCGCCAGCAGTCATTACTTCTACTGTACCAACTGTGTCACAACAGCTGCAAATGTGTCTCTGAGGTACACACGAAACAAAAATCTGCTTCTATCCACACAAGAAAATAAAATACAGTTAATTATAATAATTAAAATACTGTTAATAGAAAATATATTTTAGTTGCAATTACATTCTCTGCAAAATTATGATTTTTTTTTTTAACGTGGTGCAGTTTGGAATCATTCGTCATTTTAATGATACTGAACAGGGGCGTGCTCAGTTTCGTTGTAGGCTGTATATTCAACAGTCAAACTATTTCACACCGAAGGGTTGGAAAGACGGTGGACTGGCCAACATTACAGAATCGTCTCCAGAGAAATGCTGCTGGTGTGGCTAATCTTACTGGTGGAGTTCAAATTCAACATTTGGAACCAATGAATATCTGTTTTTGGCGATTTTCCCCCACAGAGTGATTTCCATTGTAGTGTGAAGAAAATGGACTGATTTGCTCCAAAGCCACCACCTGGAATCTTATCTTTCAATTTCCAACTCTGCTGTGCATAGTGAAAGCTGATATCTAGAGAAGTCTTGAGACGGCTGATTAGCATCTGCTACAAAAGTCAAATCAGGTCAAATCTGTTAAGCACTCTTCACAAAATGAATTTAAATACTGGCAGAAGCACGGCAGAGCAAACTGAGGCCAAGAGCCTGTGCCAGTTTTTTCATGTGTTCCTGTGCAAAACGCCAATGCACACACTGATCCATTCGTGATATCATGTGGCGTGTTATTGTTAGCCTCATTTTAATATGTCAGTGAAACACTTCACTGTTTTCCATTTGTCCCCGAAGCCCCACTACACCCAAGACTTTGATTCAGCTGACTTTGAAATAGTATGTGGGCAGGAGCAGCGGCAGAGCAGGGTTTTGTCCTGAGGTGAACTCTGCAGCAGCCATTGTGAGGGCTGCTCACCACTGACAGAGGGAAGCAAAAGAGGGAGGGAGCAGAAGGGTAGGGTGAAATCAGACAAAGAGAGAGGCACGACAAAGAAGGCGGACGTGACACAAAAAGTCAGAAGCAAAGTCTAAAAGAGACAGAAGGGAGAAAAAAATGATTTCAAGAGAAAAAATATACAATAACAGAATCAGCAGCGTATGAGCGAGTGGCAAGAAAAGCTGTGGGAAAACAACAGAGAGGCAAAGAAAAAGGAAGGAAAAAAGTACAAACTGATAAAAGGAGGTCAAAGAAGGAAGGACAAAGCCGAGAGTAAAGAAACGGCAAACAGGCAAAGAATAAACAGTCGCAGGGGGCGGGAGTATGAAAAAGTGAGACGCAGATAAATCAGAGAGAAGAAGAGAGACAGGAAAAAAGATTGAACGCAAGTAAGAAACCCATGAAAAATGTCCAGTGGCAGGGCTGGGAAACACGGTAAGAGGAATCCGCAGAACACTGCCAACACTGAAATTCTCTCAACTCTTAGCAATAACAGCAATAACAGCTCTGCGTGACGGGCCGATTTAGCAGCTCAGTACCAATAAAGCACCCAGGTGGTGCTCACTTTTCTCAGCAGGACGGCCAGATCTGCCTCTCATTGTTGTTTGTGCTGTGTTGATAATACCGAGAAGAAAGGGGCTCTTGGGGGCGGGGGGTAGGTCCACAGGGTGTCAATCATTATTCCAGCCCAGACACAAATGAACATAGTGGTGCCGTGGGCATCTGTCCTTCTACACAGTTGATATGAAGACTAGAAATGACCATGAGTGTTAGCCGCAGTAGCATTTCAGTATGTGCACTCTGAGTTCCTTGGTACTGGAGGTGTTCTTCAAGGTTCAGTTCTGTTGATTAATATGTAGGTGACATTTCACACATCTAAAACTGCACCTTGCAGCACAGCTCCTGTCTCCAAAGTTCACTTGCAAAGCAGAAATTCTGAGCAATAAACAACCGACAAGCTGGTGGGAATGTCATTTGGGAAGTATTGGATTCAGTTGGATATATTGTGAGTCACCTTGAGCAGAACAGAACAAGATAGTTGATATATATGTAAAACAAAATATGTATATTTCATACTGGTAGAGGAGGGATCACAAGCCACGTTAGGATACGCCACTTTAGACTAATTACTGGTTGTTTCAATTCAACTGAATGTTATTGATATTTTAGTGGATGGTATCCTGGCTGAAACTTTTAAAAGCATCACTGTGCCTGTGGGATTGTTTTGGACATTTTTCATTTCTGGTTAGGTCTGTTTCACTTGTGAAGCTTGTATCTTTGTTGTGAAACACATTTTTCTGTGTGCCGTTAGTTTGGAACCGTTTTCCAGTGGTTTCCACCCACCTACATATCATAGTTGACAGGGGCCAACCTGCAAACTCCAGTAGGGGTGAATTGAGGGATTATATATATATATATAATTCTTTGCTGAAAGTGAAAGCTGAAAAATGGCTGCAGCTGTAAAACACTGAGCTCTCTGCTTCATAGACAGCTGATTTTGTCTTGCAGCAGAATATTCAGCTCTGTGAAGGTATAGTAATTTCATTGTGTGGTCTCTTTATTGCCCTTGGCTTCAGCCGTGATGATTAATGATGCATAGTACGATGGTGCACTTTAACCAGCTCATCCTCTCTCAAAGGAGCGGCGCAACAGTGCTTCGTCTCTCCCTGAGAGACGTTTTAACTCCAGGTTTTACAGTCAGGTGTGTTCTGCTGCTCGGTGTTTAGTGAAAGTGGAACACCTGTGTGCGTGTTGGGCAACTGTGTCGAGCTTCAAAGAAGAAAACAGGTTTTCCCACAGAGGGTTGATGAAAGCTTTTCATCCACGCTCCTTGATGAGAGACTGTAGGGATTATGTAAACAGGCAACAAAGAGGTATAAAGTATGTATAATCTCTCATTCTCCAGCTTTGTTGGCCATGAGTTATTTCATTGTTGTATAGCGGAGGCTGCTTTGAAAGGTGCCTGTTTTAAAAGCACAGGCTTTTTTCCAAAATCTGAATTCAACTTTTCAGGTGTTGCTGTAATGCAACAGATATGGGGGGGGGGGGGTATAATTATATACACAAAAAAGTCTTTGAAATTCTCACTTTTGTTCATATTGTACATTCAAGCATCTTGATGAATCTGTGGGTTGTACATAAAGACATACAAGTTCTGTGAAGTCCGTTAAACTATATTTTAAATGCTCGCTTCCTGAAGAACCAATGAATACCTCCATCCCCACCTGTTGTACTACACCAAGACAAATCCAGACAGGAATACCGCCGGCAATAAACATTAACATAATACTTAGGACTCAATGCTGCTGCTTCTGCAGGAGGTTCAGAGATTCTGGTTTGTGGGGAGTGTATAGTTAAACTAAACGTATTTTTGAATTACAGCAGTATATTATTTTGATGTTTTAATAGAAACTTCATGCTTTGTGTATTGTTGTCAGATTGTGAGCATCCTCAGACTTTGCAGACTTGCGCGTTAAAATAAAAGTTGAAAACAGTACTTTTGTTAAGCGTTGCTGTTCTCCAGTCACTTTAACCAGAGTAAGAGAGTGTGCAGAGTAGATGCACCGAGGAATATCATCAAACTGTAGTCTCGCTAACATTATCCACCAAAACGTAGCACAAATTCCCTCCGTGTGTTGAACAAGAGCTGTTTCCGGCTCTCGCCGGTGAGAGTCGATATAAACTTCTGAAACTTCGGAATCGTGTAGAATCAAGGGTCATTTGACCTCAAGCTATAACATGGATTTCCATTCAAAGTGCTTAAATTGCAGTGATTTCCTCCTCTCAGCTGTCACGTAGTAATTTCTGTGACTTTGGAAAAAAGAAACACCTTTTTTCAGCTCACCTTTCAAACTCTGCTCTTACACTGGCAGCTATAGTCAATCTAATTGGAAACCGGGTGTGTTGAGGAGCCACTGCGGCTTTGTTAAAATAGATAGTCAGATTTTAATACGCCTTTCTATTATTTCTCTAGTTGGCTGCCTCCTCACTAAATCACTGCTGTCACTGAGCTTCAGAAGAAGTCCATTGATTATACAGATGCCAGTTTCCAAAAACAGCAATTAACAAGTTGTACTCGTGAACACTCCGGCTTGGGTATTTATACTTGGGGAGCTGAAGAGTGCTAGACAACAGGAGATTAAGTCTATGATGTCTCTCCTCTGCAGTTATGGGGAACAAGCAGGGATACAATTAACAAAATAAACTGAGAAGAAAAACCTTAACAACTCCTCAGAAACCAGACTTCCTGAGTAAGCATGTGTCTTTTCTGTAGTGTTTTCAGTTCATTCAAACCATAGTCAAGTCATTCAAGAAACACTCAGCATTAATATATTTTGTCAGTTCGGCCCCACTGTGCTTGCATTTTCCAGAACAAACTTTTTTTGAAAACCCCTTTCAAAATGTCGAAGTGTCACGGTGTAGCTGCAATGTGCACAGCATGTCAAAGAGACTACTGAATCAAACTGTCTTGTTACAACCCCTGCACTGAAACACAGCACACTACTATAATCCAGTACAATACAGTACCAAGACATCAGCAAAGCCTGGCCAAACTCCTGCAAAACTCCCCTCTTCAATGTTTGCATTTTTTGTGAAAATGTGTCTGACAGTGGCACAAAAATCAATAGCATTCTTTGATTGGATGATTACCTTGAGCCATGTTTGCACGTTTTCAGTCCAGTGTCAGGAAAAGTGAGCACGTGGCTTTTGATGGAACATAGACGAAGAGCACTAGATTCTAAATAGTTTCTGCGAGGAGTGGAACACAACTGTCGCCATGTTGTGTATGTTTTGTGGGAGCTTGTCAGCGCAGTATCCAAAACAAGGGTATGGGTGGAGAAGAACCAGATGTGGCCCTTGGCAGACGGTGCACAACAAGATCCTCCAAGCTTGGACAGTGCATACTACATGACCTCAGTACCAGATGGTTTACTCATTAACACCCGTTCTCTCAAAACATACAAAAAACGCGGTGTTGAAGGGAGGACAAGCCTGAATGTGTCTCCAGCTCCTCTGTGGCCCTTTGTTTTATGAACATTTGTGTGATGGCAATCAAGCCATAACCTACACAACAGTGTAACAGCATGTTCCACCCTCGCGCAATGTGCTAAAGGCTAAAATGCTGTTCGTTTAGTTGAAATTGCAGTTGATCTAGTTTCAATTGAAATAGCTTGAGGTACGAATGATTGTAATGGAAGATTTGTAAAATAAGACTAAACAACTTATTGTATTTAGTCTCTGTGCAGTTCCTGTTTGACTGAGATGAACTGGGTGAACTGAGAAGAGGGTGGGGGGGGTCAGCGATAGCACTTGGCACGCTTTCCTGTTCCACTTCAGCGTGATCCGTGTATTGTGATGCCTGCGGTGTCCTGGTTGGGCCCTCCACTATGACAAACAGTGAAGCAGGTATTAACAGCATTATGTGTGGTTGTGCAGCAACACTTAAGGAAATAAAAGAGGCCTCTACATTTGAGTAGATCTCAATTGCCTTTTGCTGGGCCTAGTTTATTATCCACGTTATATGTATACATTAATATACATACATGTATGCACAGTTAATGGAGCCTCAGCGCTAACACAAGCATTTCTGTCCCAGACTTATGAGTCAGTCTTGAATTTAGGAGGATTTAACACTTTAACATAAAGACCAGATTTGAGAACTTGGTATAACTTTAGACATGTCTCATCTCTGCGTAATGGAAAAGCATCAGACCACTAACAGTAGATTATTGCGTTCCTCGTCTTAGTTTAGATCACACACTCTTTACGTGAATAAATTGGCAAAAGGTTTCATTTTCAGCATTAAAGCAAATATGTTTATTAAGCACTTTAATATACATCAGAAAATTCCACTTCATATGATACAGGAATTCTTTTAAATGGAATGAATGTACATGTTAAGCTATTTACAATCCAACCACTGACAGTCAAATCAAAGGTGACAGACAAAACAGTCAAGACAAACGAGATAACTGCTTAATAAGACTATACAGTATCTTTCCCAACACTGTTTCCAGACCCAGTCCTGACTTGAATCCTTCTTTTGACCCTTCATGGCATACGTGTGAGCTACTGCAGTACTGGAGAGTTGAGAGCTTTCACTAGGGCTTGTAAGTGACGTGCACGCGATAGGTTTGCACTCCCTCCAAAGTCGTACTTGCTGGAGAAACAGATGTTTCAGCGGAGCACCCCCTGCCCTCCATCTCCTGTGGGGTTAAGTCTTGTTGAACTAATATCCAGCTTCTCACAGGGAGGAGATGGGGCAGAGTATGATGTTTCAACTTTGGCTTCACAGCTCTGCATTTCAAACAATATCAGCAATGTCACTGGCAGCTATGAATTTCATTAATGCCTGAAACCTTCTTTTTTTTTCCTAGCCATTTTGTGTCGCGCCCCTGAAGAGTCCAGCAGGAATTACTGAAAATGAACCACATGACAACAAGGAAACAAAGCTTGGATTTTGTTTCTTGCATTGCAGTAGGTTATACATGTAACTCTGCAGGAAAATGCATTGTTTAACGTCACTGATTTCACTTTGAATTGCTGCGTTTAGCACCAGACTTTTGCTGAAGGTACACAATGAAGTTATTTAAATATTTTTTTATGCACACACAACGTAACACACAACTTAAAAATCCCATAGGGACAAAATTCTTTTTTTTTATATTTTTAGTGAACCTCCATCTGTCTGAGATATTTGTAATACACAAATGCACAAAGCCAACAAAAACCGGTAGTCCAAAATAAATGCAGGCAACCTTTGAACACAGCACCATGGTAGATCGCAATGCAACTCAAAATGCAGCAAAAGTGGCTTTTTTTCCAAAAATAAATATGCTTGTACTACACTTGTGAAGTAAACTGCCATAGCTATTAACATATTACACACAACATAGGTTTAGCACATTAATCAACGTTAACACAGGTTATTTGGGGTCTCTAGAAAGGCAGACTATCAATGCGCTTAAATTTATACCATGGCATCAGTTACTGTTGTGTCTTCTGGTTTGTGACAATGTTCTCAGTGGTACATTGCTGTCAGCGTGGAAAAGGTAGACAGAACAAACATAAAATAATAATAAAAAAAGGCATTGGTATGTTTCTCTCAAACAATTACTTTGATAAAACATTGATGGGCTACAAAGTGAATGGAACAAATGCATGTCTGTCATTTTACTTGTTAAAAAGTGCATACACTGTTTATTAAATAGCATAACATTAAATTAAAATGATAGTTTGCATGAATACGTGAAGAAGGCTGTAACAGATGTAGGCACATCGAAGTATCAGTTC
Organism: Microctenopoma stevenorrisi; assembly: GCA_032270685.1. Classification (NCBI taxonomy): domain Eukaryota; kingdom Metazoa; phylum Chordata; class Actinopteri; order Anabantiformes; family Anabantidae; genus Microctenopoma; species Microctenopoma stevenorrisi. The sequence continues at coordinate 18,322,713 of JAUMTR010000002.1, forward strand.
ACATAAGCCTTAGGCAGCAATATTAATATTCCCTAGGTATTTTCTGAGGTCTCCCACTGGCAAGGAAATTGTTTTTTAATGCAGATGAAAACAGTTGCTTTGGCACGTTCCCTCCACTGTCTGCGTGACGAATGACATTCAAGACATCTGAAACAACACAGAAATGATCTAGGTTAATGATTTGTTTGGTAGGAAAAACTCTGCTTATGCAGATTGACACATTCTTCATGCTATTCTGTTTAAATCCAACAAATGGTGCTTCTGCTGAGTGCAATTTAGTAACAACTATAAGTTACTTTAATTGCCTCCGTTTTAGTGACTACAAATGAAAAGACATGAAAGACTGAAAATGTGCTGCCACCCTGACTTTGATGTCAATTTGTAGCATCAGTGCTAACACAAGCATTTCCGGCCAAGACACATCAGTCAGCCTTGAATTTAGGTGGATTGGAATTTACAAGACTAGAAATAGAATGTCAGTATAAGTCAAGCCAAATTATTACAACAAGCTGCCGCCCTGACCTTTGTGTCAACTTTAAGACAAATGCTAGATGTATTTCAACGAGAGTACATGCTGGAAGGTTAGTTGGAAAAGCATCTCTTACCAGCTATAATGGAGTCTCCTTTTTGTAGTTAAACCCAGGATCTGACCCTTCAATCTGTAGTTTCAGGGCTTGTTTAAGGCTTAGCTCAGTTTCCCCAATGGGATAGTTCTCCAGAACATCTTGGTGGCCTCTGTTCTGTAGAGTCCGAGGAACTGATACCCTACCCAGGAAAACCTGATTACCCTGTAGATGATAGTTGGGGTTGGTCATGATACCGTTCCTTTTCTTGTCAGAACAGCTCTGTTGCTGGATATAGAATTGATCTTGGTCTTGCCCCTTGTCCTGTTGAATTGAACCACCAATCATGATCTTACAATGAGGGTCCTTCACTGCAAGGTTTGCTACAGATTTGTTGAGGGCAATTCTCTTGTCAAACTGGGTCATCTCATACTCTAGAACTTGTCCTTGGGTCGATCCACTGTTCTTGGGTTTTTTCTTATCGCCACCTTTACCATTTGACGTTCCATTTCCACTCTTACTTCCCTTTGTTGACTTGAGACCAGGTTTTAAATGAGACCAGTCATAGTCATTGGATGGAGATGATGGCTGCTGACCAATGGACTTAGTTGTAGAGGAAGGGGACACAATGGACTGTCTGCTCCGGCTACGAGGCAGTGAGTGCTGCTGGATTTGTTCTGTGAAAGTCAATCCATGAAAACTGTCAATCGGCACAGTTTGCGCAGTGGCTGTAGATGATGTTGTTCTCAAGGAGGAGTTCTTTGAACTCTTGAGAGAATTATTTGACAAAGAGGATTTCTGTCTATCTACAGTGGAATCAGGAGATTCCGATGGAGAACTGAAGGCATGCACAGGTCCATTGAGTAGACCACGTCCAGATGACTGCATATCTCCTGCCCCAGTGCTGCCAGAACTACTTGATTTAATGGTGAGGGATTGCATTTTACCAGTCACAGCCAACGGTGTTTTTTCCTCCATGGTATGTACAGGGGAAGGATTGCAACCATTCAGAGTTGTGGCTCCATATTTTTCCAAAAGTTTTATGATCATAGAATGGCCACCTTTTGCTGCGACTCTCATTGCTGTACGTCCAAACTGATCAGCGTGGTTGGGATCTGCGCTGTTTTCAAGAAGTATTTGTACAACATCGATGTGACCCTCCTGTGCAGCTATGCCTAGTGCTGTTGCTCCCTGGTTGCATGTGTGATCCACATGTGTGCCATTCTCTATCAAAAACTGCACAACCTTTGTGTGACCTTGCCATGCAGCAGACTGGAGGGCAGATCGCTTCTCATTGTCACAGGCATTCACATCAGCATGATAGTTAATCAGCAGCCTTACCATTTCAATATGCCCTTGCCAGCAGGACACGTGAAGAGCCGTTCTGCCCTCAGTGTCACAAGCTTCCACATTGGCTCCATTTTCGAGGAAGTACTCCGTCATGGCCAGTTGATTTTCAAGTGCCAATATGTAGAGTGTTGGGCGTCCATCTGCATCTTTGTAGTCTATGTCTGCACCATGGCTCAGCAGCAGTTCAACAATATCCCTGTGGCCTTCTAGTGCAGCCACCCTGAGAGCATTTCTCCCATCATATCCCCTCTGATCGATGCATGACTTGTTTTCCAGAAGAATTTGCACACAGTCATAATGTCCTTCTTGTGCCGCTAATATTAGCGGTATTCTACCATCATTGTCTACCTCTGTACAACGAGCACCTTGCTCAATAAGGGCATAGCACACTTGACGGTGGCCCTCAAATGAAGCCATATGTAGCGGGGTCCAGCCTGCGTCATCCCTGTGATTTTCATCAAGACCTCTGTCCAGCAGAGTTCTGACCACTTCCACGTTACCCTGCGCAGACGCTATGCTCAGCACAGTCCTCCCCTCGCTGTCGATGCTATCGACAGCAGCCCCCCAAAAGAGTAATGTGTTGACAACGGACGCATGGCCCATTGATGCAGCGGCAAGAAGAGGGGTGCGGCCATTGTTGTCTGTGTGATCCACATCCGCACCACCTTCGAGGAGCAGATCAACTACATCAACATGTCCTTCATAGCCAGCCACAAGGAGTGGTGTCATGCAGTCTTTGTCACAGTGCTCAACCTCTGCTCCCCTGTCAATCAGAAGGCTCACAACAGAAGCATGGCCTTTACTTGCTGGGATACACAGAGCAGCTACTGAGAGTGCAGTCCTCCCATCAACATCTTCATGATTAACTTCAGCCCCATGGTCTAACAGGTGCTCAACAATCTCTCTATGTCCCATGTAGGCTGCAGCAATGAGAGCTGTTCTTCCTTCATTGTCTGCTTTGTTGACCTCAGCCCCATGCTGAAGAAGGTTCAATACTATGTCTTCATGTCCCCCCCAAGCTGCAGCTCTTAATGCAGTTCTACCATCGGCATCAGCACAGTCCACCTTGGCACAAGCATAGAGCAACGCAGATACAACCTCTGAATGTCCACCCCAAGCGGCTGAGCGCAGGGCTGTCCACCCATCATGATCTGTGTGGTTTATGTTGGCCTCACAGCCAATTAGGCAGTTAACCACTTTAGTATGGCCCTGCCTTGCAGCAAGAGTAAGTGCTGTTTGTCCGTGGTTGTCTTCTAACTCCATGTTTGCCCCTCTAGATATGAGCAAGTTGACCACATCAAGGTTTCCACTGTATGCAGCATTGGCAAGCAACGTTCTCCCACTGGAATCATACTGATTCACGGATGCCCCATTATCAAGCAATGTCCGTATCGAGTCCTCTCTTTCCAGGGCCTGTTGTACTATACATGAAGCATGATCATCTTCACTGTTTACATGTGCTCCAGCTTTGACCAGAAGTTGCAGAACCTCCTGTTCTCTTGGTATGGAGGAGGTCAGAGAGTCTTTAGCAGGAGCTCCATTCCAAACCATCCAAAGAGCCAGATTAAATGGCTCAATCTGCAGATTAGAATTGACTAGATGAAGTGCAAATTCCTGCACTTCAAGTGGTTTGAGTTGCTTTGCTCGACAGGTGTAACTCATCGCCAACATTCTATGTCCCTCTGCTGCATTGCACAAGTACTTCTGTGTGCAGTGCTTAACATCCAGTAGCCATTCTGCAAAACTGTAGTGAAAAAGTATTTTACTACTCCCAAGGCCATCAACCAACAATTTGGACAGAATGTCCATCTTTTTCTGAAACTCTTCCATAGTCAGAGTCATGTTTTTAGTCCAAACTGCATGGTAGAGTTCCTTAATCGTGATTGGCCTGCAAGTTGCCAGGATTACATTAAGGATGGGCTGAACTTTGGCAAATTGTTTCCTGACAAATAGTCTTTGGCAGAGCCACAGGTAGAGACCATTGAGGGTTCCAGGGATGTCACGGATCTCGCGAAGCATGATAAAGTTTTCCACCACGCCATCCAGCACACGCTCCAGGTAGAGGAAGCAGCCACTGCTTTTGATGTGGAGTTGATTAAGCATCTCAGCCGTCTCCTTGGTAAGGTGCTGCCTCAAGGCCTCTTCCTGGTCCAGCCTGTGGAGGATGTACTGTTGCACATCTTTGACAATGTAGGCCTTGCGCAGATCATCGAGGCTGATTTTGCGGAATCCTGGAAGAAAGGAAATTTATATTTTGAGTTGGATAAGAGATTCACATGTAGTGCAGTGTGAGAAACATTAAAAAGGCATTACAGAGATAACATGACACCAAAATGTACTTATCAAAACCAGAAAAGGGGAGAATCACTCTTAGCAGAAAGCTTAAGAAAAAAGACCATTTTGCTCAACATTAATTTGTCAACCAACTCATGAATTGACTAAAGAGTTCAGCACTGTAGCACTTATCGGCACAGAGAAGTCTGTGTTCAGGGCTAAGCATGTACAAGAATGAAAATGGGATCATTTCCATGCCTCATCGACAGCCTCTAAAACATGTCTCCAGTGCCTCACTTATTATCCTTCTACATGCTCAGTGCACAGACCTTTAAAAATCCTACTGGAAAAAAAGGCAATGGTCACAATAGGTCCTAATGAATGATCTTTCATGTGAATTCCTTTCCGATGTGTGGAAAAATGGCTCCATAATGGCCTAGGCTAATGGGTATGAAGTGAACTTTCCTCTTTAAACAATGTGTTCATGGTTTGTGTAACCTCCAGCCCAAGGGAAAGAAAAGCATTTTACATACTTTTATTTACAGTTCCCATGGTTCTCCTGGCTTTGGGGGAGGGGAAAGCACCAGAGTCTCTGTCAGGGTTATTCACTTAATATTTTACAATGACTACAACAACTCCTTCTACAGGAAAAGCTGTTATGTTGTGTTGCTAATGCACTTAAATACCAAGCAGAATATGGTTTCATGTTTCTAGAACAACAGCTTTCACTTTGAGGCTTCACACTTTAAAAAAATACAGCTTCACCTTTTTCAACCTTAAGAGTAAAATGTGATTGCTTTAAATATATGACACAACTTTTCCCTGTACATAATATGAATCAGACCCTGTCCTTATGCCTTAGGCAGTGTGCTGTGAAACACTGGAAGCCAACACCTGCATGCCAGTAACAAACCTGATGAGTTTAACAAGAGTTCCCAAGCAGATACTGACAGTTTGGATCTTGGTGAACAGGTGCAGGGGTGGGTTTGTTTAAGATAAGCACTGACAAACAGCACCTCCCAATAATCTTTGACTTTGTTTTTAAAGTCTTTGTCACCAACTGTGATAACAGAACGGAGATTAAAACATTCACAGAAAATTACGATTCTATCACAGAAATTTGATGATGATAATAAAAATAAAAATAAATACTTATCCCCTTGGGGATATTGTTGTTTGGACAGCTGCTTGACCCTGTGTCTGCACTACTACAGGGTATCAGCGTCTTGTCCAAGGACACCTCAACATGTAGCTTTTTTTATTGTGGAGACAGATAATCAACCGCTGACCCTTAGGTTGGAAGACGACTGCTCTACCCACAGATCTATCACGCCGTCCAAACAAGAAAGTGTGTAAGAAAAATGTTTTGGGGATTATTCAATATAATATATAGCTGTACTTCAACTTTGTTATTGCTACCAACTACTTATCAAAAATACTTGACATGACAGTGCGGATAACTGCAGGCAAGGTAGATAAATGTGCCATTAAAAGCATTTAAATGGACAGAGACATTTAGTCCTACTGTGCAAACTACAACAAATCTGGGATCAATGTAAAACAATATCTTGATATAAGTTGTAGCTGGGAGGAGGACGCTCTCCAAACTCCTCTTAATCCTGGACAATCCCTCCCACCCCCTACACAGTGTCCTGGCTGGACAGAGGAGCACGTTCAGCTATTAAGCCATTAAGAGATTTTCACACTTCCCCTCCTTATTTTCTCCAGACTTTTGTTTCACTATCTCCAGCTTGCGTTGGTCCGTTTAGTCTGAACAGCCAAACTAGCTCATGCAGAACTGACACTTTTAGCACGGCCCACAATATCAATTTTGTATTATTATTTTATGTTCAGAAACAGACGTCCAACATGCCTACAGCAAACTCTGAGGCTCTAATGTCACTGACTTGCCCTCCTAGCCCATTCTAGATGCAGTCCTTCTTTGGACAATCTGGGCTTGCTTCTGCTAAAAGACAGGAAACCACTAGCTGAGAAAAGGAAAAAGGCCATTAAAGGGGAAAAGCAGGAATCCAAAAAATAAACATACCAGTGACTCCAGCAAAGTGTTGGAAGAGTCTGATTTGCTCTGTTCACCGAGGGACTAAGAACAACACTGAGTGTGCATTACAGACCAATTCTGGAGATGCTACTCTATCGTGAATTTTCTCTTATGGGAACAAAAGAAAAATGCGTCTGTGCTATAGTTTATGATAAACAGTTTCTCCAACATTCCACGGCCGTTGACACACCGATTATGAAGATACAGTGACTCGGAGAGCTGTAGGAGAGAAAGAAGGAAACAGATATTTCACTGCAGCCAGGACGGAATAAATAAAACAAGCTTTTCTGTGAGCAAATATTAGAAGAATAAAACCACCAAGAGTCTTCAGTCAGAACATTTTTCCCCTTCAGTCTTCAGTTATTGCACATGGTGGAAGATGACCTACAATTTCCATCAGCACACTTCTCCTCATAATGCTTGGACGTCTCAACTGTGAGTTTGGCAATATTTATGTCCAAGTCCAACAGATAAACAACTGAAATTACCAAAGGAGGGTTTCATCCACGCTCGTGGTGCAACAGGATCTACTATTAAGTGTTACGAAAGAAGGCAAGAGCTCTCACTAGCTACAAATGTTCTGATTCCTTCTGAGAACCATTTGCTTTCTTTCCAAAAAACCCAACAGTCATTACGTCCTATATTTCACTCCATTGTAAGTGGGCTGCACAAACTGCAGCGGAGTATTTTGTTTGTACAGGCCATTTATGTGTTTGTGAGAGGATGGTCCAGAGTCTGAACAAAAGCATCTGCTAAACACGCAACAAATGACACATTCATCAGGGTGAGGGATGCAGCTCCCGAGTAAAAGTCTCCGAGCCAGCTGCTGCTCGTTACAGAACTGGATACCAGCCACTGGAGACAGATCCCCGCATACAAAAGAGGGACTGTTTGCCTTCTAGATTAATTTTTCAGATGACAAACGAGGCAGGGCGCATGTGTGTCAAGGAACAAGAGGTCCGGCTCCATCACCAACGATTTTACAACGGCAGCTTGTCAGATTCGGCACGTTCTTTGCAAGACACCATCTTAAGTCACTGGATCCATAAAGAAAACAGAAACCCAAACCTCGCTGCCCTCTCCTCAGGCTCTCCAGTAAACCCACACTCAAGAAACGTCTGTTCGACAGCTGCAGCTTTGCCGGCTCCAAAAAAACACGAGAGCGCCAACCTCCTATACACAAGTATGTGGATGAGAGTCAGCTCCAACGGTCTGCAAACAACACTCCTTTGAAAAGTGTGTTGCCATTTAAGCTTTGAAAAATACTGCTGAGGTCCTTGTTTGAATATATACACTCTACTTTCTACTCTAATAGATTAATAAAGACAAACATTTCTATTCTATCTTGGAGAAATGTGGCCTGTTCATAAGCGGGAAACAACAGAGACCGTGCTGAGAGGCTTTGACTCCAGTCAATCCATCAATTAAACTGTTGCCAGATCAGTGACTACATTTAATATGCACTGTATATACCTGCCATAATAAACAACCAGCGGGCGAGACACTGAAATTATTACACTTTAACAATTAATTCATGCAACGCTAGAGGCCAAACACATGAAAAACACTCCTGCCCAAGCACGCCTCTTGCTGAATTTAAAACAGGGATGTGAAAGGGTTTCCAGTCAAACCTGTTTTGGTACAACTCAACAGGCTGATGAGGTGGGGGTGGGGAAACACGTACAGCGTGGTTGAGCTTTTAAATATGCAGCCTGATAGAGCTATCAAAGCTTTCTGAACAACAGAGAGCACACCATCTATCAGACACACAGAAAGAAACACTTTTTTAAAAAAGGGATGGTTCTTTTGCCTTTGAATGACTGAAGCTCATTACAATGGTGACAAGAGACTGAGTCATAAGACCCCGCACCTGGTGTGTAGGCCTCCGCTCACAGAATTGTCAGTATACATCACAGAACCTCCTGCAGCTACACAGAGAACTGGAGGTTACATCAACAAGTGGAAATTCTAAATTTAGAGAGGTGAGAAATACGTCGTCAGTCAAGAATACACAAACTAAACTAGACCAACAGTATACAATTAATACCATCCTGAGACAAACTGTCTATTTACTCAAGTGTACCTAATAAACTGCAAACTGAGTATATACACATACACTTTGGAAAGATAGACGTTTTGATCTTCATGGTGGCAGTAAGCAGAGAAAGGACTCTGCTGCCCTATGCTGGATCAAATGTCTACACCGGCTGACCTCACAGTGACCTCGTTTACCTCTGCTGCCATATGTTTTCATTTAGGTGCACAGAAAACTACTCAGTCCAGGTCGTCAGTCATCAGTTGTGTTCGGTCAGCAATCAAGTCAAACAAGCTATTACCCGCCATCGCCACGCAGTGCTGGGAAGGCCTGAAACCATACTGGTAGGGTTTCACAGCCGTCTAGACAACAGATTCAGCGTGAGGAAAGCTGTGGCTGTGGAATTAGGTACTTGCATAGTCATCCTTGGCACGCGGGTCAAAAGGTAGCAGTGCATAAAAAAATTCCAGGATTTATTTAAAACACCCTTCAATTACAGCACAAACTGAAAAGTCGAGCCTTGAAAAGAAATCGAAAATCTCAAGTCTATAAAAATGTGGCTGGGGCACGCCACATACCAAAGGGCATCATGTCAGGAGAAAAGAGGCCAGTTTGTCCGCCGAGATCAGAATCGTGTTAGTGCAGCGCAGCACCCAAAGGTGTTGTAGGTACAGACGCAGCAGACCTGTAATTTGCCAGGGTGTCAGACTGCATGGTGGTAAATTACAGTATTCAGTGGGGATTATGGTCTTCAGCTCATCCAAAGTGAAGCTCAACATGCAGCCTCACAGACGACGACTCATAAATGAATATGGACATAAATCAGCTTGTCTGTGTAAGTCAATTTCAAGAAGGGAGGTAAGATAATTGCTGTTCTTGTTCTTGTTACCCAGGCATAGAGGCACAGAAACAATTAAGAGTGAAAACTCTAAAGGAGTTTTCTCCAGGATGAGAGGACAAAGGACTTTTATTTGGTCGTAGAAGGCATTTGTTTAATTAATTTAAACCTCTGGTTTAGCCTTGTGAAACCTTTTTGTCCGGTGAAGGTTCAGCTTTGACCAGATGTGTTGAAATTAGTTCTAAACTACTGAATAGAGGCTTTTCCTTTTCATTTTCTCTAAAGACTTAACGCTTCTTTCCATTTCAGAACAAAAAAATGGTTAGCAGCAACTAAATTACATTTTGGATTCATTTGTTCTGTTTGACTCGAATGAAATTTACCAGGGAGTCTGTAAGCAAAGCCATCTTTGTCTCTCTTCAGAGAGCGTTCCAGAGCCCAGAAGAAATAAACCGTCTTCGCTGCTTTACGACTGTGTTTGTGTTGTGAGTCGGCCAGAAGATCCTGCGGTCCCTCCAGTGAGGTCTCACTTTTTTTTACCAAAAAGGAAGTATAAACACATCCTGGGATGTTAAGAGTTTTCTTGACCTTTCGCCAGAGGGACGGCCTTGCCCTGTGGCAGATTCACCCTCAGGACTCAGAACACATAGCTGTTTGGAAAGGTGGAGGAGGGTGTGCACTCTAAACAGTGCTGCCCTTTTTTTATTTGTGATCGTTGGTGATAAATCAGTTCCGTCTCTCTGTGGGGCGGGTAAAGAATGCTCCATTCACAGTGGGCGGAGAGGAGCTGGGAGATGCGGTTCGGGTCCATGTTACGGCGGGCTAGCTTCTCTCCAATGCAATGCAAATACCGGAAACAAAAACACGAGCCCACCCCAGACTCACATAATTTACTGAAGTAGCTTTTATTGGTGTGCAGCCTGTATTGTACCACAGATGTGGAATTCCTGATGACTTATCTATGCGTTGTGGGGTATGCGAGTAGACCGAGAGATCACTCCTGGTTAAAAGGCGCATGTGTCATCTTAGGAAGGAAATGAGCAAACCCTGCATCAAAGCGCCTCACAGGGTGAGTGTGTTCCTAAAGTAACATTCCTCAGTATGAGGTAGGAATGAACTGTAACCACTTTAATTACAGCTGTGATTCATAACTCGGAGGGGGTTTTACGTTGGGTTTTTTTAAGCAGTCTTCCCGGTTTTTGGCTGGTAGAGCTCCTTTTCTCTCGCCAAATGTCCTTTGTGACAAACGAGACCAAGAGTAGTTTGGGAAACGAATCGAGGAACAATGCATTTTGCGATAGTGGAAATGTATCTAATTGAAACTGCTGTAACACTGCAGAGCAGGGGAGCGATTACCTTTCATGGTTGCTGTAGCACACTGATACTATATTATTAGAACTACTGCCACCGTAGTTGACAAATCCATGCCCCATCCATCCTCATGCCTCACTTACGTTAGCTCCTCTCTCTCAGAATCCTGCAAACAGCATGCAGCTTCTTTTACGGTGGGTCACACCTGTATTCACAGAGAAGTCATGAGAGGCTTCCAAACGGAACGACAGAAAAGTATATTCTCTGCCCATTTGGATTATCGCGGATCGTTTTATGTCTCTGCAAGGCTGCATACTGATGGCATCAAAAACTGATAGCTTGGCTCTTTCCAAAGGAAACTAAATCCGCCCACCTCTAAAGCTCATTTGCCACATCAATACAAAAACCAAGAAAAACACACTTCACATTTTCCAGACTACAAAGAAAAGACTTTTGAAGGATGAAAAACCTGTAAATAGTCATAGTGTACACATATATGTGTGTACAAATATTCTCATGGGTTTCAGATTCAGGTAGCTTGGACTTTCATGACCTACTGGCTCTTTGTCACAACCAGCTAAAGCTAGGTTGTGTACCTTGACTTCTTGACTCTTCAAAGCTGCTGCAAGACTCAACTAAAAACCAAAATAGCAAGATAAAATGCGATGCACGAGAAATAGACACATCTAGTTTTGTTGAGATCATTTCCTCCAATGCCTAATTTGGAGAGAAACTTTAAAAGGCTTCTATGACCTAGTCTCACTTAATATCATGGTAGCAGGCTGGAGATGTTCCATCCAAGAGCAACGATCCCAGAAGATCACTTATTCTAGCATGTAGCATTCCTATTTATTATAATATTATAATGAGCAGTGCCTGAAGGGCTGGGCCAAGCTTTGCAGCACAGAAAAGGATAAGGCTGGTCCTGTACTTCCTCTAGTTGACCCTCAAAACGTTGCATATTATAATTTAAAGACTAAATATCATACAAAAACAATACCGCGGAGAGACCTGCCCCTGGGAAGATGCCTACACATATTGCTATTTGACATACAGCGACTTGGACAAGCGTGCGCGATAGAGAATATAGGGCAGATGGTAGGCATTACAGTTCAATGATGCTACACACGTTAACAAGATCATACACTAGGCTGGGTCAAATGCCATGAGGTTTTGTGATTACAGTGAGACTGTAATTATTTTTAATAGAAAAAAAATGGAAATTTCTGAAAACCAGAGAGAGAAACCAAGAAACATCATCCAGTGAAGTATTCTGCATTCTGCTCCATAATACTGTGTATTATGGCCTTATTGGAATTTGAGACCTCAGCATGAAGTTGTCTTATTCTGAGAAAGGTCTTTATTAGTCTTAAAACATGCGTATATGACGGGCCGTTTCTATTTAAACCCCCCAACCCCCATATTTCTCCCCTTGCACCCCGCCGTCCCCTCCCCTTTTCCTCTGCTCCCCCTTCTGCCAGAGGCCGTGCTGAATTGGCAGAGATTTCACCCTGTTCCCAACCAAAATCGCTGCCTAATTGTTTCCACTCTGCTACTCCTATCATGGCCTTACAGTAGCACACACTCAGGCAGGGGGGAAGCACAGAAAAAGGTTTCTCACCATAATTCGGATGTCACTTATAATATTCTAATTAGAAAAGTGCTGTACATAGGAAAATCCAAATGAAACCGTCCAGCACAATAAATTAGTTGACTAAAGTACAAAGATCAAATAAAACCCAACAATAAATCTATAAATAAAAAACGGGAAAGAAGACTGAACAGGGATAGTGTCCTCATCCATCTAAATCTTTGAACCTTCACTATCTGCAGGCAACAGGTTGTTTTTTGGCTTAACCCTGAAAACTGTCAACACGCAATAATAGAAATTATTCTACTGTATCACAGCCAAGTCACCAGCATGTACAAACCTAAAGTTTCATTAGGTGTGGGACAATGACCTGAAATAAACCAAGAAATTAACATATTTCTAACATCTGCCGTGTCAAATATGACCGAGCTGAGTTTGGAGAAAAAAAAATCTGACAGGTTAAACTCCACCCTGGTCCAGATCATCAGTGTAGTGTCCTCAGCCCACAAACGGTGAGGTCACACACAGCGCATTTAAAACCAACTGGTCCTTTAAGGACTCCGTCAGGTGGGACGCAAAATCAGTCACCTAGATGGACATTCACAGCCACAACACACCAACCAACCAAGACTCATCTGTAGTTCACTGAAAAAATAAAACCTAAGATCATGTACAGTACGTTAGCCAGACAGGCAGATATTCAGAAAGGTTCTTGTACTGCTACTCGCAAACAGTACAGTCTTTGTTTGCGAGTCACAAGCCAAGCGGAAGCGAGCGAGGCATTCTGCTGCAGAAGTCAGAATGCCTCCTTCTTCCTGCTCGGTCTCAGAGGTGCTGAAAACTTCCCAAAGCACATTCCACTCTGAGACAGACTCAAGGAATAACAGTTGGGCGCGGAAGGAGGAATTCAGAGTTCCCCTCTTTACGAAAAGGAACACTCTGAAGCCCACTGTTTCAGTGTATGAAGCACAGATAACAATATGCTGTTAGATAGGAATAGTGAGTTTCTCTCTTCGGATGAACAAGCACACAAGTTGGCAAATCACGCACGTCTTTCGGCAGGTCACTGTCATCTCTGACTTGTAAACAAAATAAGCTGTATTTATATAGGACACTCAAGTCCATCTCTAAATCCTTTGGTCCATATTGGGTCCAGTGCTGCACGAGTAAGCAGCATGCACGCTGCTGCATTCGTAATAAGGTGTTAAAGTTAACGAGCACACTTTAACTGGGCGAAGCACGTGTGTGTGCTGCTCTACATCCCTCGGCAGTATGGGGGGGGGGGGGAACAATGCAGAACAATTTCCAGTATTGCACTTTAAGGTCAAAACAAAGACATCAGCCAGGGAGAAAGGCCCAGACTTATGGGTCTGTAGGATCACTTCAGAAGCACAAACTCGATATGATCCAGTGTCAAGCTAAAATATAAAAAAAGTTTCAGCTCAGAACAGCATGTGCACCTAAAAATTAAAGAGCAATAGACGAGCAACATCACATATCCTTCGCTGCTCATTGAGTGCGTCTGTTCAAAACGAGGCTCGTTTTTGAAAACCAATTGCTGGGCAGTTGCACTAAGAGCTTAACAAAAGCTTGGCCATCATCAAAGGGGCAGTAAAAAGGGAAAGAGATGAGAGCCAGACTAAAAAACAGAACCAAAGAAGATAACTGCTGTTTATCAGATTGTTCCAAGATGAAATTTCTTTTAAACCATTGAAAAACAAAAAAGAACAGACAGCTCTTCAGCTGCAAACACGAGGAGAAGCTCTGAAGCAAGTTGAAGATAAAATGTCCCCATTTACATCTGTAGCTTATTTGGACGTATACCCCCGATGACTCCACTGTCCACTTTGTGTGTCTGACCCATTTAAATCTATGACAGGAAACAACACACGTGACAAACCAGATAATGTGATTTGAAACTAACTGCCGCTGAAAGAAAATCTAATAGGAAACGTGGAGTGAAAGTTTTGTAAAATGCTGTGAGGAGGTTTTATACTACCCTCGGATACCAATCCACAATCTAATCTAGCACGGGCACCTACACAGAAGCTTTGATGTGAGAGGAAACCGTGGGCGTGCACGTCTTTGCGATTATAAAGTGGGCAGCTTGCAGCACAGTTGGTTCGTTGAATGAAACGCACAACACCCACAAAGGACTCAAAGTCAGTTCTGTCCTGTCCTAAAACGCAACCCCGCCCCACCCCACTGTCTCTGTCAACACCGATAATCTTCTGTCTAACTGTACTTCTGCATTAAGGTGTAAACATAAGACAGTCATTCATTTAATAAGACGCAGACGTGTGTAGTTACACTGAGCCTACACACAAAGTTAACTACAAAGCACGGCTCGAGTCCGAACCCTACGCTGGTGTTATTTCCTTCCTTGTTGGTTAATAAAACTAATAAAAGCTAATAAAACTTCCTCTCACTCCTTGTTTTGTGCAAACTCTCCATAAGAGATTTGAACTTACAGGGACAGAAAACGGAACATCTGCAGCTAATACTAGAGCAGTATGAAAATACATAATCTGATGGATTCAAACTGGAATAATCTAAACTTGTTGACGGTCAAACGCTTGAACATTCCTCCACACCTGGCTGGACATATGCCACGATGGGAATATACCACCTACCAACACATCGATGCTGCGGAGCATTTGTTTTGGCACATTATAAGCGAATCGTGTTGAGCGTTTCTGCCGAATCGTATAATTGATGCTGTTGTTTTGCTTAAAAACAAGCACAGTACTTTTTATGTGAGATTCCCTTTGGGAGAGTAAAGTCAAAGTTATTCCTGTCTAAGACTGGCCACCATACACAACAAAACAACTTCTTTATATGCTCCATTATGCCCCAAAGGCTCCTGGCAGGCCTGTTAGACTCTGCACAGCACAGAAGCTCCGACACCTTCAGCATCATTCATCACACCGATAAGAAACACACGCTGGTTCACAAAGACCGTTATAGGCCTCAAAACCTGCTGCTGCTGTTGCTATGCAAAATTATCCCAGTAGGCCTACACAATGACAAACTACTGTCCACATTTAACAGCACCATCACAGTTATTTTGGGACATTGTACTATTAGACGCGCTCCTAGCTCGTTAACACCGTGAAAGATGGTTGGAGGAAAACATGCGGCTCTTTCAGCCCTGAACATTACTCCATGCATGTACTGAGAGAGAAGTAGCTCAGGCTGCTGGGATGTTACATAACGGTTTTACAGGCGAGCCGGGGGCACAAGAAGCTCCCACATTCAGCAGAAAAGGTAGTGGGGGTACACGAAGCTCTGCGAGTCTGTGGAGGACGCTTCCTCCCACACAGTCAGGTTCTTCATTAATAATATGCAAGAACCTCCGCATTTTCAGTTGGAATGCATCATATCAAGAGCAGAAACTGTCACGGCCCAAACCGTGCAGAAGTGCTGACAAATGTTTTCTCCCTCCAGCCAGTGTCTCTACGTTAGATGTACCACAAAGCGCGTAATTCACTAAAGCTCATTGGGAATCTCCCTTTTTTACGGAATGGTGACTGACAGCATAATTCATTAGAGGAAACATCATATTTACCTGTGAACAGCTTTGTGATAGATTTGTTCTGTCTGCGTGCCGAGCAGATCAGCAGCAGCCAGGGAGGCAGGAACTCGTGGTGACAGGCCAGGAGCTCGGCGATGGTCCTGGGGGAGCCAGGGGAGGACCGCTGGTCCCCCTCACCCAGATGACAGCCTTCATCGATAGAGTCCACCAACAGGAATAGAGATTGCTGGGGAGGCTTCACGTTCAGGAGAGGCAAAAGGACGCACCTGGGGAAAGAAGAAGTAAGAAGAAGTTGTATGTTACTGTGTTTTTATGTCAAGCATAAGATCAAGTCACATTTGCCTGTTCAAAGCACAACTCAATGTTGCCAGGTGAAAACAGGAAATTAATTACGTATAACCTTAGAATATAATAGCAAATCACTTTCTTTCCTTCACGTAGAGCCACCGGAGTCAAGGATCCTTCCTCATGTGTTTATATATTTTACTGATTTATCCTTCAAGTTTATGATTCCCACAGCTTCCCCCGCTTCCCTCCAGTGCACAGCGCAGGCTTTCCTGCAGGTTCTACCAGCTCACGCGGTGTGACGCCACACTTCTGCTACACTGAACACGAAGGATCTTTTTGAGGGGTATCGTATCTAAATTCATCCGTGTCATCAACTGGGAGAGAGTGTAGGCGTTTAAATATGTCACCATCCAATCCAGATTGCATCCATTAACAAGCCCGCTGCAAATAATATGAGCTCATAAAACCGCACTGAGCAGACACAGTCAATTATTCAGTTGGTTCTATTCAACAAAAAAAAATGTGCCTGTTTAGCCACGAGATGATCTCAGGCAGCAAACACGCAAGTGAAGGTTCTACTTTAATATTTAGTGCATGTTTGCATATGAACGGCCCTGATGAAACACGTGAACTGTTTGGAACACAGACTGGTAAGTCAGACGTGGCATCTAGTGGCTCCATTTCTTATAAGAGACATGCATAAACAGCCAGTTCCAACACTTCTGCTGCCACCAACAGTTTGAAGCCGGGCTTACGACATTTGGTTTGACACACTTCATCGCTTAAGACTCCTAAAATGACGACTTCCTGCTCAACTGGGCGTGATAAGAGAATCTGGGGAATTCATATTAGTGACATTTTAATGTGGGACTAGGTTAATTAAACGTTTAAAGTAGGTTGAACAAATCAATTAATCGACATGAAAACCTGATTGAAGAGCAGAGACAGCTTCAGGCCATTTATTTCCAAGGGTAGCTGCCTCTCTCACACACACACACACACACACACACACAGATAAAATCAGTGACCTTCTGGATGACGGCACAGTCTCTTGAACCAGCACTCTTTCATAATGAAACAGACATTACTTGTTAGCTTTGACATAAAATACTAAAATACAGTTTTAATGAGGCTGCCTCTGGATGCTCAGCAGCCTGTCGCTAACTCAGCCAGTCCCGTTTTGTGCATCTACCACTTTGGCCTTGCATAGTCGGAGTTCATTATCCTTAAGCACACAGGGTCAGGCGTAGCTGTGGCGAGCGTCTGTGTGCCTTCAGTTCAAAGCACCGGGGCACACAGGAGCCAATTTCTACAATAACTCTCTCTTTAGGTGTTAGAGAGACGGCTGCTGGTGCTGTAACGTAGCTCAGTCGTTACTCGCATTTTAATAAACGAGCAAACGTTCGGTGACTGCCACCAATCAAATTAATTCTACTCGGATACAAGCCCTCGGCTCTCCCTCTACACTGTTCCCGTTATGTGCGATGGACATTGGTTTGTCCACATTCACTGGAAAGAGCAAACGTCTCAGTGCGTTTACAACGTAGGAGCCTTTTCAAACAGTGCTCTGACGGGGAGCATGTGCAGCTGTGAGGGAGAGATGTCAGGCTCCAAGCTGAGAAACCTACTCTATATTTCTCTATTTTTACAGCAATTACAACGAATATCCAGACATTTAGGTCAGACCAAGGTAGAATCAAGCCCCCCTGAGCTTGACAGTTTCTAAAAACCTTAACTGAAAATCTAAAAAGATTTGTCAACATCAATTTAAGCTCTCAACGGGAAAGAGAAGCAGAGCTGAGGCTCTCCGACCCTCACGCTCTGCGGTGATGTTTTCGAGCCCTTTAAACAGTCAGTCACTCCTTCTGATGGCCACAGCCCACAGAGACCCTGCAGTGCCATCTGGGAGACTTGCCAAAAGGAATGTCCATCCACAGGGGCGACTGTGTGTGCGCGTGAATGGCCGTGTCTCGGGTCATGCTGCCTACTGAGACAATCAAATCCACAGTGGCAGCAAGTGGGCAAAATAAAGAGCCATTCTCTTCTCACAATCCAGCCACTTTCAGGCTGTCATAGAGTCAAAAGACAAAGAATAGTGCATGGGACCTGGAGACGGAGAGAGGCTAAGATCAGGAAAAGATTATTGTGTTTGCCAGGAAACCCTGCGGAATATCCAGAAAATTCAAAGTAACTTAGCCGCACACGCCGTTTGTGGACAATTGTACCAAGTATTTTGGTTCTCGCTCAAGTCCTCAACATATGCCCAAGTAGATGCCAGTTGCTATGCTCTAAGTCCAGAAAATGGGGGAATGTGGGGAGTATGTGAAATACTTCTAATGCACTCACCATCTGTTGTGTAGTCGCCGATGCTCCAACTACAATGTGCAAAGTGAAGCTTTCAGTGTGACGTTTAGTGAAGATGTCTGGGCCGACAGGGGAGTGCCGGGCATCGAGCCAGCATCTTACAAATTTACACAGCTCACTTCATAGAGCGGGCGCAGAGCCTGAAATCCATGCCACAAACCCACCCAACCACCGCCAGGCGAAGCGTTCACACAAATAAACACCGAACACGATGCAGCAAACGCTCAAAGACTAAAAGTCAAACAGGCCAGTCGGCGTCTGGCCTCGGCGCTGCTCCACTAATGGAAGGAAGAGGCGAGTTCAGCTCAGGTCACGACACATCGTCAAAGCTTTCCACCACGAATCTGAAGAACCCCCATCTCCTCATTAGCATCGAGTCAATTCGGAGGAAGCCTGCTCAGCACCAGCGTTTGCAGAGTCAGGAGAGCTTAGCGCCACCGAGCTGACGAACAGACAAGTATCTTGCAGATTCTACCCTTGTCGTCTCCTATGCGATTCTCCCATTATGCATAAAGGCTCCTGCAATCATCTTGTTCAAAGTAATCACACTGATGAGGACATTAAGAGCGACTGGTGCAGAGTGCAAATGTTCTCCACAGTCAGACTGAGGCAGTTTAACTGTATTCCGCCGGTTACATCAACCATACGCTCTCACTCCGCAATCGCTTAACATTTCACTGCAGCGTTATCTGATTGGACATAAACTTCTAATCTAAAGCTTCATTACATCTGCAAAATGGGCAGTTGCCGAATAAAGCTTCTTTTCTAAAGCTTTTTACTTATCGAGCCTTTAATGCAGAGCGGTTAGTTATGAAAGCTGCAGACATACATATTTACATTCATTTGTGCCGACAACATTTCATTAGACTCTCTGACGATGTCAACCTGGCAGCCGTACATTAGTTACTTTGGAAACGCATAGAGCTGACCGTCATGATCATTTGTTGAGTGAAGCATTGAGCAGCGTTTAAAAATCCATATTACTCTTCAACAACCGCAAATGAGCCTAAAACCATGACAACCTTTTGCTATCAGCACTCTGTCCACATCTTCTATCTCTGCAAGGATTGGGCCTTATGAGCACCAATGTTAATGATTTATTTATCAAATGTTTTATCTACTCCATTTTTGGGTGTAGCGACAGAAATATCTCGGTCCACCACCTTCGTCCAGACAGAAGTAAAAGCAACTCATCATTATACACGAGCAAAGAATGTATTTTTAGAAATGCGAGTAGATTCATTAATTATGTTTCGAGATTAGTTCCAGTAAGAGAAATGTGAAGTTATTTAATAGTCCTTCAGAGAATTTTTCAAATTCCAATTAAATTCATCATTAAAGATCGTTGCAAAAATGTTTGTATGCTGACAATTATAGTTCAAGAAGAAAGAAAATCAGAATCCGCAGGTCTGTCTGATTATGGTTGTCCATTAGTTTCAGAAGGAGTTCGTGCTGATCTTTTTGTGGTCAGAGAGTCTATACTGCCGGCCTAGCCAATACAACTCTGTTGAATTCAGGTTAGGCTGTATAGAAAATCCCCTGTTGGCGGGTACGGCAGACCATGTAGGTTTACCCGTGTGTGGCGGAGAACTGGCCAGAATGTGTGTGTCAAGATTCATTTGCTTGTGGAAAAGGAGAGCACAGAGTGATTTGGAGGCAAACTGTGGCAGGAGCGCAGGCAGAAGGGTGGGGTGGGGTGGGGGGGGGTGCAAAGGATGAAATTTCAGATTCCTCTGACAGTATTGGATAGCTGGCCAGGAATGCACACCTTGTCTGGGTTGGAACAGCTTTGGAGATTTGGAATAGTTATCTGAGCTTTGTGTGCTGGCCAGAAAAGATGTGTCCGGTGTGTTCATGCCTTTGCAAACCATTAATAGCCGAGTTGTACCGGTAAACAAGTAAGACTGGACTTACAAGAGCAAGTCAGGCAAAAACGGTGCTGTTCAGAAGCAACAGTTTGGTGTGACGTGTTTCTAAAAGAGGGGAGGGGTTAGATTTCAGAAGGACACTAAGATGCAGCTGTTGGCCTCACAAAAACAATGTTATCACTGTATGTGACTAGTCCCATGACTGAGAGCGAAAAAACAAACCAAAACAGCACCGACTTGTTTTCAAAGATCATCAGATGTGGACTTAAGTTGGTCGGTTTAAGGGCATTAGGAGGAGTCGAGTACGGATAAATATTTGGGCTCGTTTTTAAAAGGAAAGCAATAGTTTTTGGCTCACATTCCCCTGACTAAAGAGTCTAAAGGACACTGTCTCTCAGACAGCTGGAGGCATTTGTCTACTTGGGATCTAGCGTGGAATTGATTGTGGAAATCCATTAAGCTGAGATCCAATTCTTGCATTGTGCAGCCTGTTTAAAGAACAGCAGAAACAAGCACTTTTCCTAATACCTACCGGACCACTCGAACCTGATGAGCTGTCTGCTGCTACCTGTGTGACGACATGCAGAACGAGCTTGGGAGACTGCCGTCTTGCGAGCGAGGCTACCGATAAAACAATACAAATCGACCAAAGTAAAACAAACTGTTGTGCATGTAACTCTGGTTTCATGGGAGAGACGGTTCCAATACAACAGCTGTAGTTAGAGGATATATTCCCTAACTTTTTGGGGTTATGTTTTGTGGAAAGACTGAAATAAACTCCCACTTGCTCTCTGATTTGGACACACCCTCTCCGCCTTTGCCTTCATGAACCAGTCTAGACTTTTAATTCTTTTTCTAGAGGCTGTTACATGAGCTCGGCACTACAACATGAGTTTATTTATTGAATGCGATAAGAATAATATGCAAACAGAAGCACTTAGGTGCATCCAGACAAATAACTCCTTGCATAAACACACACTCCATCAGTCGGGTGGTGTGGAGACAGAGACTGGCCTCTGATTGCCGAGTCATCGTTGCAGTTGCACCAACGCTGCCGTTTCTCCTCATCTGCTCAACTGGCGCTGATGCGTCACATTGAGAGCCCTTTTTTTGTTTCTAAAATGCAGCGAGTTTTCCACAGTCGTGCACCACATGAAAGGCATCTGGCCGCTTTCAATTAACGTCCCCCAAACCCAGCAAGCAGGGCTGCCCAACGAGCAACAGTGAAAAAGTCCACACAAGAAAAACGCTCCCTCGCCAACTTATAAAAAAGCCTTCTTGGATTTACTTGAAATGGTGAAGTGTACCCCAATTTGAACTGTGCTCACAATGTGACCAGAGGCAAATTTAATAAGTTAGATTACAAGATTTTATCTCTGGAAATATATTTATTTATAATTATTTCTTTGCACCAAAAAATTCCAGCCAGTAGCTCGAGGTCAGTACTTGCTGTCGATGCCATGCCGTTTGAAAAATGGCAATTTGAAATCAATCAATCCGCCATTCATGTTGAACGGAAGCCTCCAAACTAGAAGTCATCATGCGTCCATCACTACTTTCCTAAACTACGGGAAAACTTTACCAAGAAATGTTTGATGATACAACCAGAGAGCGTAAAGTTTTAATCTAGCTTTTAGAAAGTATATGAACATTTTAAACGAGTTTATAGAAAGTAAATGAACAACATTTTAAACGAATTTATAGAAAGTATATGAACAACATTTTAAACTAGTTTATAGAAAGTATATAAACAGCAGCTGCATTTGGGGAGAAAACCGTTCCAAGAAACTTCACGGATTCAAGCCAGGGTCATTTATCACTGCTAAAGTCTGTGCGCTTCACAAACAGTAGAAACTTGTCCGGCTGCAATTCGAACTTCACTCGCACTTAGCAGAACAGCCCGACAGCAGACTTATAATGTCACACCTCAGTTAAAAGGCAGCTTTGTCCCATCTGTAAAACACCCTGTTGCCTTTAGTTCGACGCAGAGCTGTTTGCTCCAAAGAAAAAGAAATAAGGTGAAGAACGCCGGATGACAGGAGGCCTCATGGTTGTTTAAACTGCACAAAGTCAGTCAAAACATGTGGTGGCCTTGTAGGGCCAGTCAGGGACCAATACGTGTGATAAAGAAAGAGGAATGCGCTTTGATTTTGTCTGGAAAGAAAAACCTTGACGATAGTATCAAAGCCTTGAGACTGCAGTAGCAGCAATAAGTTGGACCCATCCAAGCAGCCGGTGTAACACAAGCATCGAGTTTATTGTCTGAACGAGACATCCGTTAGCGCTGGTTGACTGCAGGCAAAAGAAAAGGCAAACTGAAAGGTGAAACTGCCTTTTATCTGGAAAACTGTGGACGGGACCTTTGCTGGCAGGCATCTTTCGAGCTAATGCATCACGTTACGTTTGGTAAAGTCAGGCAAAATGAAGCCTCCTACCTTCCATCTATGCTGTCTCTGGATTCAATCCAGCCAATTTACTAAAACTATACAACTGTTTGGAGCAGAAGCTCAATACAACAAAGAACCAGGCTATGCCTTTGTTTTGTGACATGAAATCCCTGATGTAAATTTATGGTCAGTTAGGTTTTACAAGCGTCATTTGTTGTTGTGTTTATCTGCCGCATACAGCCAACAATCCCTGCATCCTGTGAACAGATAGTATCTAGATCAGCAGGGGAGCCGTCAAGACTACGCCTGGGATGTTTTCACACCTGAGATGACGATAGGGCTTTTTAAAAAGTGTTTATTGGGCTGGCGGCTTCTGTGCTGTCCACAAATGTAGAGTTCTAGTCCTGCATTACAGAATATTCACTTGGTGAGGTGGTGTTGAGCTAATGTGACTGTCTGCAGAAGGCCCCCCTCACATCCAGCGTGACACAGAGCAGAGCTGAGAGGTCTGTCCCAGCTGGGTTCAGTCTTTATGTCCCTGCCACAACCTGCCTTTTATTTCCGAGGGTCAAACTGAAGTCACAGTCATCGGTAGTCATCGAGGCTGTGTAATTACGAACAGATGACAAGAGGAGCGCTCACTTCCTGGGGAATGAGCAGGAAAAAAAAGGCTCAGTTTGAGCCACGGCTCTGTCGAGCATTTCAAAAAATGATTTACCTTACTGAATGTTTGACCTACTTTTCCCCCCCTCCTGTGTGTGATGTTGAGATGGTGCAATAAGCGTCACCAGATGGCTAGACGAGAAGCGTGAGTGTGTGTTTTCAGTGCTGCATTCCTGCCTGTGCTGCATACACTGCCTGACCTATACTGTGTAGACAAGTCGTGCAAGTAACCCACATACACGTGCTCACGGGCAGCTCCTTTTAAAGCTCGTTCCCACAATAACAGTCCATCTCGACTGTGCTGCATGCCCGGGCAGAGTTCTGGAAATCCAAAAGCCTCCCGTATTTCAGTTTCACATGTCTCACAGCCGGTGAGTCAGAGGCTCGTTCCGACGCCACCTGAGCTTGACTGCAACTCAAAAATATCTGACCTTGCTTAAATCAGACACTAAGCAGGGGCAGTCCCACCCAGCATGCCGCACCAGGGGGGGAAAACCAACACAACACAACATCAAATAAGTGGAGAGGCTGCTGAGGCGGGGCTTTGGGATGAGTGTGTGAGCAGCAGTAAAAAAAAAGAACGGGAGGGGGGTGAGGGTCAGGGGGTGGAGAATGAAGGGGGAGGGGCTTTGCATTTTTCATTTCTAGGCAAACCAAATTTCCTAGATTACCCGAACTGCCCAAAGAGTTAATTCTCTACCACTATAGCAAACAATCAGAGGTTTATGCCACAAAAACACAAGTTGTTTAGTATGACAACAATCAACTCTTTTCATTATTCAATTAATGGATATTCAGCTTCTAACATACAAAAGTGACATGTTCCAGCAGTTAAGTTGTCCAACAATCAGTCTAGAATTCAAAGATATGTAATAGATAATGATGTAGAGCAGAGAAAGTCACACTGAGGGGAAATGCCGACTTTTCAACTAAGCTACTGGGTTTGTTATTTATTACTTATGTTGTTATATTTATTTCTATTTTCCTGTCTATCATCCCGTAATTAACTTCTTCATCAGTGAAATGAAGGTAGAGGGGAGGAGTGCGAGTGTGTGAGCGTCCTCACCTCTTGAAAGCTTCCGTCGGGTTCCTCTCACACTCTCCGGGCTGCAAACTGTTCTGCACAGCTGGGTCACGCAGCTTCTCTTCGTACCCTGGCACCTGCCCGCTGCGGCAGATCTGAGCAACCAGGCCTCGGATGAATCCGCCGACACACAGCGTGTCCGAGTCGTCGGCGCGGCAGAAGTGGAACGCCAGACTCTGTTGGTGCAGACCGCGGTGGGTTCCCTGCGCAGACGTGGGCCATAACAGCTCCGTGCACAGAGCGGTTTTCCCACTTCCCGGCCCTCCCACCAGCAACACTCCCCAGGAGCTACCCGACTTTGTGGATCCTGCTGTCAGGCTGCTGGGGTTGGATGCCCCCCCGCTGGGTGCCACAGGGGGCTTACTAGGAGTGCTGGTCAGTCCACTGAGGTTGCTGGTTTTCTCCTGGAGGCAATGCTGGATCTTATGAAAGACCCACTCCCGGCAGTAGAAACGCTTCCCCTGCAGCAAACTGGTTTGGGCCATTTTGATCTTGTGCTGCCGTTCCACCTGCTCATAGGGGTCCCCTCATTCCGCCCCTCACATTTTCATCCCCAGCAACCACCGGCTGGAAATCTGAACATCCATTTTGTGAGCTGGACCTGTAGCTCTCAGAAAAGCAGGCTGCACCTTAGATGTCCCTGGTGTTGATGTTAGGAAGGGGCTCGAGTGAAAGAGGAGATACAAAGAGAGCAGCTGCAGATGGCACGAAAAGCAGCCGAGCTACGGCGCCTTACACAATATCTAGGTCAAAAATAAAAAAAGGAAACCGAACCATAGATTCTCCACCAACTTTTTCCACAGCTTCCCCACTGGTTGAACCGAGTGCTCCTTGTTATTAGGAGTGTGTTGCTTTAGCATGGCGCTGGGCATGGCAGGACACCCGGCTCCTGAGTGCATCCACTGGCAAACTCAAGCCACCGCCGCTTGATACAATTAGCCATGGGAGTTGCTGAGACGTTTCCGCTGACGCATTTCAGATGCTACTGGGGGGGGCGACCGAAGCGCGTTTCCATTACATTAGCGTGCGAGAGTCTGCCAGTCCAGAGTTAGTCTCTCCAGTGACACACTGAGCCCGGCTCCGTACCCTGGAACACAGAGACAGCACAAATACGAGTGAGTGAATGCAACGAGAACGTCTAGAGAGAGAGAGACATCTTCATCAGGACAAAAATGGACATGCCTTTAACCAAATCACTGCATTTATTAATACACCTAGAAATACACAGTCCAGTGGTTTGACACTCCTGTTACACACATGTGACAACACAAAGAAAGGGTCAACTCTAGTCCTGTGGCTCGGTGTTCGGTGCTTTGTCCTCCACAGCCCACATCACTGCCTGCCTGCCCTGCAACGAGATTCTTGGCAGGAGTTTGTCCAGTTTCTCTCGTGTATCCACTGATCTCCTCTTCCTTCCTATGTGGCTTTAAATCCCAAACAGTCCACATCCGTCCTGAAGCGGGGCTGGTGGGGGGGTGGACCCCTTTTCTCTGCACTTTACGTGGGAATTAGTGGGTTTAACTGGATTTTAAGGTGGATTGAAAATGGATGGAAAAGAAAAAACGCGTCAAATAAAAGACTCAGTTTAACTTGTGTTGCTTTTTAACCAGCTGCACATTAAATATCATTTCAACACTGGAGCAAACGAGCCGAGAAACGCTCCGCTTTAAAGCCACAGACACCACACACACACACACACACACACACACACACTTTGCAACCCTGCCAAACAACCATGTTTCCTTCGAGCTGCGCTGCGTTTGCACCTTCCAGCTGTGTTCGGGGGCGAGCGACGCCGCGAAGCAGACAAACCTCACCCATTTCACACGATGCGCACCTTTTTAAAAGCCCAAAGAAGAGGAGAGCAGCAGCGAGCGCCTCCCTGCGCTGTCGCCATCCCCTGAAACTTCAATGAGGACCATTGTGGAGGCTTTCGCCGATTTTCGCTACAGTTTTCAAACGCCTCCCGCACCCGCCGCGGGTTTCCTCTCACCTCTTGCCGATTCTTCGTGCTGGTTTTTGGGGAGGGGGGAGGCTGCTGTGTCCGTAGTCAGCGCCTTTTCCGTCCGCCGCTGCTCAAACACTACATTTCTCGCGTTTGCGCGACGTTCACGTCTCCTGCTTTCTGTCGGTGTTTTCTGTGGCGGCTCCTTCTGCTGCCCGACACAGCTCCACACTGAGCCGAGCGACTCTCCGCCTCCAAACACTCCTCGTTTCTCACCACTGCATGCAGAGCACACACGCCAGGGAGCGGCGAAAGGCATTGTGGGACTTTGAGTTTTATCGCCCTGTCGCCATTAGTAAACGGTGACTTTAATTATTTGAGTGAACTGAATTATTAGAAATAAACGAAATTATCAATTATCTGCATTATGGAATATATATATATTATAAAATATGCATAAGGTGAAAGCATCAGGTGGGTTATTCCCATTACACCCAAAGAAACAAAAGAAAAAAGTTCAGCTACACGTGATGATTTAAATTGTTTTGTTTTACATTTTTTCAGTCTTGTGAAAATTAGGGGTGAACATTTATTTAACTGTCAAACTACCAGGTTTTTGCAAGTTTTTTTTTAAAGTCGCAGTCACACCCCGAACTTCCGGTTTTATTTTGAAATTCTCAGTCACTCCTTGTTGGCCATACCTTTGCTCTTTTCCGCTTTACACCCCACCTCAGCCTAATTGGCTTCACCTGTGCCCGCCCCTATTTAAGCAGCACGGTCAGGCTCACATGTTCCCAGCTAGTCTGTGCTTTTTTTAAACGTACTGTGCTGTTCTGTTGTTGCCGTTGGTCGGGTTCGGCTCGCTTTGGACCTCTGCTTGTTTTATGACCTGCCTCTGCCTAATCCCAACTCAGGAGGCCGCCTTCTTGTCTGCGCAGCCGCTCGGGTTCATCACTGAGGATGTGTCGGAGCGGCACCTTTAAGGTCTATCTAATAGCTAGTGATGGCCAGATGAAGCCTTGTGAAGCTTTGAAGCCTCGCAGCCAATTGGTTCGCTAAATGGTTCATTTCTCG
>JAUMTR010000002.1:18353667-18364334 GCA_032270685.1 Microctenopoma stevenorrisi
TGAACCAGTTGCCGAACCACTCACGTGGTCTGTCCCACAAACGAGGCTTCATACGTCATCACATACGTCAACGAAGCAGGCCTCGACACACGCTTCGCTAAAAATTCTATCGATTACTCGACACACGCTCCGAAGCCTCGGCACGAGACGTCCCATCACTACTAATAACTAGCGGTAGCAACGTCAAATAACAGCAGTCCAGATGTTGAAGATGTTAAATTATACATCGATATAAATTTTATGTTTGTAACATCAGTATTTAGCTTTTTCCTAAGAAATAGTGAAGTAGGTTCTGATTAGATTTCTGTTGGACGACTGCTTTTTTCTGCTACTTGCTGCACAGTTTAAGCAGTGGTTGATTCAATGGATTTTTTCAGGGCTAATCTTTGAGTGAAGATCCTTTTTGCCACAGAGTGCAATAACACTGTAGCTGCCAGGTCAGTTTAATGCATTTGTTGCTTTTACTATCTTGTGTCTGGTAGTTATTTCCAGGAAGAAGTCGTTGTCCGCTTTCTATGGAATAATCCTGAACGTGGTTATGTTACACACGTGGAACACAATAGAGAGCTCCTCTATAATAATTTAGTTTTATAGATTGTTTTATAAACAAGAATACATATTTTAACCAAGTACTCTCCAAGACTCCTACTCTAACATCAGCAGGATCCCAGTTACAAGCTCACTGCTCCCCGCAGGAAAACAACAAAGCCGCATGTTGTTGTTTGCTGTTTATTCCAGCTTTTCACAGCACATTCGGCGTGTTGTGTGTATTCACTCCCATCCATGCTCAGGCAAACTGACATAATCACAGACTTTTCTTTTCTTCGTCTTTCTTGCCAACTAAATATTAACTAGTCCAAACCATGGTCCTCGGGAGGCAGGATGTGCATGATGATGCCCCTCTTTTGTCAGTATTCAGAAATATTCTCCACTTTGTGATTTCAAGTGTGATGACGCACATTTGGTGATTGGGGTTTGGCTTAGGAACACTGGGTTTACTTTAGAAAATTGAGCTTGACTCGCTCACGCCTCCCTTGCTTTGTGTCTCTTCTCGATGCTCCACAGTGGTTTGGATTGCATTGCAGTTATGGATGCTTGGTTTTAGTAGTAGTGGTTTAATATAAGGCAACATTTTTAATTAATCAGCCTGTGAATGCAGATCCGTCTGAGTGTTTTTCTGTTTCTATCACTGTGAGGAGAAGATTGTATTCTGGTTTAGCTGTGAAAACAATTTTCTAAATTACAGAAAACATATTATTCAGCAATGTTTTCTGTGTTTTATTTGATGCACCATGTGGTCTAAGGTCTTATTTTCTTGACCTATCTGAAATATTGTTCATGACACTCTCAAACAGTGGTGGCATATTGGTTTCAGAAGTGAGCTTATGACTGGAGCCCTTGAACAATGCTCCTAATCCAAATCACACCATGACACATCCCAAGCGCGCATGTGAGTAAGTGTGTGCATGTGATCAGGGCTTTTTGATTAAATATGGTCGTGAATAAATGAAAAATATAAATAAAAACAACAACTCTTATAGGTGAAATAATAAAAACCCATTAACTGCACTGATTTTCATGCTCTGACAAGACAGAAAGACAAATAACGACATCCAATATCCAGTAAATTACAAATCCACCCAGACGCACAGCAGCGTTAAACGCATGTATGTGTGCCCATGCATACATGTGAGGAATGAGAGTGTGTGTGTGTGTGTGTGTGTGTCCCCACATGGCATTTCATTTGATGTAGTGTACTGACTCCAGAATGAGGTGAGTAGACAATACAATTGGGGGTTGGGGTCCTGTTTAAAAATTCACCCACCACCTCTCAAAACGTCCGCGCACGTCACTGCAGAACAAATAGTGCTTCGTATTTATGTGAGCGACTTCCCCACAATGACAAGCAAAATCAATACTTCGCCACCCAGAATTATAATGTAGTAAAAATGAATGAGGATGCTGGCCGTGATAACTCATGCAACCGCACTTCATTCAGTCTGTGAATAGAGGCTGAGTAAAACATAATTGGCAATCATGGAACCCAAAGCTATAGGCCTGTAATCGCTAATTTGCAATCACTGTACGGTGCGACACTGGCACGTTTCTTTTTTTTAGTTTGCGGGTGTGCGCTGCTTATGTACTGTAAGAATGTGTGAGTCGCAGTGTTGAATTAATTCAGACGTATGTTCAGTTGTTTCACTGTAGATGATGATGAGCTGTGTGGAAACTGATTAAACCTGACATGTACCTTCGTAACATTCACAGTTGATTAGTACGTCTATTTATTTCTATGTGTGTAGTGGTGGC
Source organism: Microctenopoma stevenorrisi (assembly GCA_032270685.1). Lineage (NCBI taxonomy): Eukaryota > Metazoa > Chordata > Actinopteri > Anabantiformes > Anabantidae > Microctenopoma > Microctenopoma stevenorrisi. Next base: position 18,355,978 of record JAUMTR010000002.1, read on the forward strand.
ACAGCATAAATGCAGCACTTCAAACATCGTCCGCCAGAAACACTGCACAAAACTTGTCAGAGTCCTTTTTGTGTGCGAATCATTTCCACGGTTCTGTTGGAAGAACATGAATTATTTAATCGAAAATCAGGAGTTATAGGTTTGTGTGGAGAAAAAATGTCCCCCATAACGCCAGCTGGTTTCCATGTTTTATTTATTTGTTTCGTCACATGTTTTATTTAAAACAAGTTTGTTTTTCCAGTCATGCGGGGTTAATATGCTACTGCGCCTCCCGTTTGGGTCGTTCTCGTGTGCTGAACCGTCATGATACACAGGGAGTGTGGCGGGTTTACACACAATGACAGCTTGGTGGCGTTTAGGAAGAGGTTGTGGTTTGAGTTAGAAGAACTGCTTCCTAAAACAATAACATTGTTTTCAAATGGGAAATGAACAGCTGCCTTCAGTTTCAGCGTTGTTCACACCTTCTCCAGATGCTAACTTTGTCGTCGTTGTCATCCAAATATTGCTCTTGGCGTAACTGCTATGGTCACTAGAGGCCACATATATCTTCTGGGGACGACAGTATAGCTGATATCAGTTATACTGATGATACTAGAAGATATACAGCTGCATTTAGCTCCAAGCTCCTCCATAACATTACCTGATGAAAGGGAGATTATTTTGCAGTGGGGTGGGGCAGCAGAGCAGGTGCCTTATATCACTTTACGTGAATAGAAGGTGTGAAATTTAGCAGATAATACAATTTGCAGTGTAACTTTTGAAAAAATCATTTACATTACTTCGGCTATGTTGCTATCATGCAGTGCACATGTTTTCATTAGAGTAACTCTTTCTGTGAAATGATTGCTCTATAATGAAAGGCATCTTTTTGTTGTTGTTGTCGTCGTTGCTTTTTACTTGCCCATGTCAGTTTTTAGAATAAGTTGCTTCGCTGTGGAGCCCAAAGCTTTTTGTAAATAGAGATTTTCTTTTTTTTTTCTGTCAGATTGGACAAGCCTTTCCCGCTCAGTATCCTCAGGCCCATACACAGGCAGTTGACAGGCAAACTGCATGATTCAGCTGAGTGAACGCTCGGAAAATGAGGGAGCACGCTTGGCAGTTTCAAGGCCGCTGAGATCCGTGGCGCTTGAGAGCAGAAAATGATGTTGTGTTTCACAGCATTGCTTTCCTCAGATCAGGTAGATCCAGTGATAAATATGGCAGGAGCTGGGAGGAAACGTGAAATGACTGTTAGGTGCCAAAATTAAAATGTCATAACTTGCAAAGCCCAGTTCGATTTCTTTTTCTATTAGCTTATGATAAATTGACAAATTGCAGACACATCCATCCTACAAAATCCATCAATCTCACTCTTAAAATCTGAAATGTGTGACTGTTCCATACACACGTTAATTGAAAAAAAATCTAAATATGCATTAATACTGATTTTACATGTCAACATTTGAGTCTACGAAATTAATATTGAAAGACACAGGACTGGAAAAGAGCCTCAACATTTCAGCCACTGGCAGAACTGTCTCAGCACTTGATTTAAGATGAATAAATCTAATTTGTTTTACGCTTCAGTTGCTTGCCAAGATGGGTTTTTTAGTAATTCTGTTATCTTACAGTCAATATAAAAACTCCTCCATGCAATGACATGTTGAAAGAAATAATTTGAAGCTGAAAGCAACAAGGTAACTTTAACTGTTCATTTTTAAAATAGTTTTTATTTGGTCAAATATTCTATCTCTTCCTGTTGTTATATCATTTGCTAGTGTACAAATATTAAAGAAAAGTAACACCATATTGTGTCAGAAGCCTCAGCAGAAGCAGCAGCAGCAGCAGCTTTGGTCTGTGTGTGTGAGGTGTTTAGGGACAGTATAGAGTGTAGGTCATCCATGTTTTAGAAACATTCAGAGCCCTTTAGTCCCCACAGGCCTGTAATCTGCCTAGATGTCTGTGACTATAAAGATAATATACTCTCCCCTATCGGATCTAGTTTTTTCTTGTTTTGTTTCCACCAAAACATTTCTTTCTGCTGCTAAACGGCTCAGAATTCTGTCTGGTGTGGTTTTCTTCAGAGACACCTGTGGAGGGTACAGTGTTTTTTCCGGACATACGATCTCTTCCTTCTCTGAACCTAACTGTGAAATGTGTATTCCTCTTGAACCAAATAGACTTTTTAACTTTACTGTTTCCTTAAGCAAACGGAAGTTAAAAAACAAAACAGGTGTAATGTGTAAGGTTAATAAGACGACAATGTAAGAAAACCAAGCAGAGCTCTCTGATTTCCCCACAAACTAAAAAATCTTTCGTCCAGATTGCTTTTATTGACTTTTTTTTGCCTCTGTGGGTCGTGATCTCATGTCTTTATTCTGTAGAAACTGGTGCCTGTTACTCTGCTACGTCCAGCTCAACAGACTGGAACTAACAACAACTCTCTGAAATATTTATGGCCCTGGAGAGAGTGTGTGTGTGCGTGTGTGTGTACACGCAACATCCAAGCTAATATGCGCACTGCATTAAAGCAAAGGTTCCTCCCTGTGTGCCTGGAGGCTGTTTCCTTCTTTGCCACTGTTAATGATACCTTTACTTATCTTGACTACTGAGTTTGTCATTTAAACAAATTGCGGTTCGCTGCAGACATGCTACAGTATGGGACTCTCTCTGGTGAGAGCTTTTACACACCGAGAGTCTATATGACTCATTATATAGCATGATTTAAAAGGATAAAAGAGTCAACAATCAATGGGTGAAGTCAGAAATCCGGGCACGTTGTGGACAAGCTGATCGTTTAGCCACATTAGGAAAACGACTTGAACGATGTAGTAAAGTGTATATTTAGTATGTTTGGCTAATCTATGTACAGCAGGTGATTAAATCAGATATTTGGTGATTTTACATCGAGCCTCTGAGTTATCAAATAAAGACTACTACATTATCTAATCTCAAATTTAACACGAAATTCCACTCTGGCTGGCCAATAAAGGGAGGAGTGAAGAAGACGGATTGCTTTTTTTCATTGCTTTTTTTCATTGCTTTTTTTCATTGCTTTTTTTCAAAAATTTCTTCTTTCTTAAAAGAAGAAACTGAGAGAGATGTACTGGTGACAGGGCGACAGCGGATAGCCTGTGCACGCGCTGAAGTTACAAAACCCGGGGTTTTCTGCTCTTGCTCTGGTCAAGGCTGTTGATAACACCAGGTTTTGGGGGTGGGGTGGGGTGGTTTGCTCTGCAGTGACCTTGCAACAAATGGCTCAATTATCTGAGGTACCAGCAGACTTCATGCATTCTTTGACTAACGCCTTGCTGTCACACGCAGTCACACTCACGCGAGTGTGCACTGGCCATGGAGGTCAGAGGTCACCATGCTCTTGGCTCGTGGCTCTCTGTTTTGTTGACAAGTCACCAAGAGTGTGAAGCGGGAGTTTACATGCATAAAGTTATAGGAAGGGCAGCTGAAGTCATATGCTGTAAAACATCTCATGAATGCCAGGTAAAGTGTACGGCAGTCATAAAATGCATCATAAAGAATCGTTCGAATGAAAAAGGGAAGTTGGATTAAATAAGGGTGTCGTTACGCTGCGAAGGCTGGTTTGGTTCAGTGGAATCCGCTGTCTGTGCATGAAAATTGAACTCGGTTTCATTAGCCTTAAAGTCTTTAAATAAAACCTCATTCACATTTTTATGCCTCTGATACTGTGAGAAGAGCGTGTGATGTGGAATGTGAAATGAAAATCCATCACAAACGCTCTCACTGTTACAAATTCCTCTCAGTCTCTCACCTCAGCTTTTAATTTTCTTCTCTTCCATGGGAGATCATTCTGGGTCACTGCAGTCATCTCTCTTCTCTTTTTTTGTTATTTTAATGAGAGATAAGTGCAGTGCAAGATTAGAGCTTGGTAAATAAATATTGACATCAGCTGAATGCTTGAAATGTAAAAACACTGAAAACAAGTGGAAATAGGCAACATGACTATTTATCACCTTGATCACATTCACACAGTTGCACACATTCATACCTGGAAGCTGCTCTTTACAACCACATCTTTTATTATTTCATCATTCCTAAGCTGAGATGGACCAATCCCCGATGCACAGTCAAATGCAGAAGATTATTACATTACATATATTTTATTACAGTCAACGAGGCTCGTTTGCTTTCCCTTTCAACCTTAGATTCTACTGCTGATAATACTTTACTCCCCACTGGCAGCTTCAAATGGCAGCGAGAGGCAACTCTGCTACGCAGAATGAACCGGAGACTTCGGCTTGAACTCGAGCTGAGATGTGGAACTATATGAAAGAATAAATTGAAGTCAGGCAGTCTGAGCGCAGCTTGAACATTTCATAATTACAGTAGGGCATTGGAAAGATTTAGCGCTGCACTTTAAAGAATTTACATGCACGAAAAGGCCGATAATGTTCCAGCATCACCGTCTTTTGAATGGTCGACATTCATTACTTTCGAGTTGGTTACCACCAGTGACCTGGCTGGAATGGGATCCAAATGTATAACAACGCTGCTCGACACCTGTCCAGTCTGTCATCCTCTCAACTAAAACTATCTGTGTTCTGTTGGAGAACTTAGACTCCGTGATTTGCTCGTGCTGAAGATGTATTTTTGCCAGTAGGTGCAGATGTAGCACACTAAGCTTCCACTTAATCTGGGTTTAGATACGTGTGGAAGACGTCACCAGATGGATTGTCCCATTTCAATAATGACATCAGGTACATTCTGGCAGTGACGGAGGGTCCGTAAAACCCCACAATGCAGCGTGATGTCACTGTGCAGGAGAATACCTGAACGATGATCTTTGAAAGCTCTCGTACCTTCAAGGTCCAAGATTCATCCACAAAATCCAATTAGTTCCTACAACTACAGCATGCACCATGGTTTCTCTATTTCTCTAATAAGAAAGCATGAGGAACTGTTTTACAAAATCTAATCTGGAAGCACAATAGCCAGACATCAGGGACCTGATGCCTTGGGAAATATACAACTGATCTGCAACATTTGCAAGCTGTTCCGCTCTCTTCTTTCCATCTCTCACTGTTCCTCCTCCCCTCTCTGTGTCTGAGCGTGCTTCGGCGCTCCGCCAGTGCATTTCAGAGAAGATTGCTCTGTCAACCTCCTTAAAGGTGGCGATTCACAGCGTGCCACTTCTTTCCCCTCAACAACCAATATGCAATTATCGCCTAAAGTGGGCTCCACGCCGTACCAGGTGCTGGAAACTGTGTGTTTTGTCGGAATCCCATCTATTCAGTATATTGACATTAACTTTTCTTCCCCTATGGTATTATGGGCCTTTTATGGGAGCGCACTGTCATTCTGAAGCAGGTCTACAGTTTAAAACCCTACAGTTGAAAAAGCGTGTGAGTTGACATTGAGGAAAATCCTCTTTTAAAAAAAGAAAAAAGAAAAGAAAGTACATTGCTTCTCTCTCTACCGCCGTTGTTTTTGTGCTGAGACGGAAGGAACAACGAACGTGGAAGAAGCTGGAAAGACGCAGACACTGTAAAGGTACAAAACAGACGCTCAGCTTTTATTCCAAGTTGTTTCATACAAGTATGACCCTAGAAACTTTTTGGAAATGCTGAAAGGCTTAGTTCGAGTTGAGAGAGACACTGGGGTTTTTTGTTGCTGCAAAGACTGTCTTTCCTGCTTGCCTGTCCTCCAGCAGTCAAAAGTACATCAGTGGAAGTTTTTCACATTCAGGAGAATAAATAAATATTAAAGGAATGGTCCAGAGTTTGCTGCGGTCAGTTTTTTTTATATATATAGCACAAGTTTGAGTTATAAAGACTAACATCTTACAGAACAACTTTGGGTTTAGGTTTGTGTTACTAATAATTGGGAAAGGTACTGAATAAGCCGACATAGGCCTTATCACCATGACCTGAAAGAGGCTTAAGGCTTCACCTCACTGCAGAGTTGGTGGAAAGATCACACGTGTCACAGGATGAAGAGTGATTGAAACTAAATGAATGATTTGCTGAGATTTACATCATACATTCTTTCATTAATCACACATTAACGGCAAAAACCCCACTCATGGAAAACATAGTTGTTCTCGAGCAAAAGGAGAAAGACGGACACGTTTTGAGATAATTTGCAGATAATTCAGTCTTATCCAGAGTATATTCTTAAGAATCATGTTCGCTGTGAGAGGCCATTGTGGTCCAACATACTATACTCATTTACATTTTGCCCATCTGGGTTTTCTGCAGCTGCTTTCCTTTGTATACAGCTGAAAACAACATTGTTGTATTCAGATGTTCAGAGAGTCAGCGGGGACTTTTCTGGACGGTGGCACCAGCCACCAACACTGTCCCGCTGGCCAGTGGATATATAACAAAAATAAAGCATAGCTTCTTGTTAAATTGTGAAAAGCTGCTCCTTGTTAGAGGAAAGGAGCTTCCCTCGAGCTGAATTGCAGAGAGCTCACAGAGTGCCCACTCATGGTTGAGTCTGTGTGAAGGTCGAGCAATGGAAGCGCTGAAGAAATGCCATGGGAGCTATGAATTCAAGTGACAGATGTTTTTCATTATGGGTTCAGCCACAATAAGAACTGAATTGTACAGTAGGAAAAGTTTAGGGTCAAGTTCAAGCAAACCTATTTTCATTTTACATTTTACACATTAACTTCACTTACATTGAACCATTAATGAGCTTTTATCTCACATTTATTGTGTATTTCATGAACTGAATGTTCACACAAATAGGCGATTCCCAAAGAGTTTGTATCAAAGTCTTGGATATTTGTGCTGCAGGACATGTTTAGAAGCATCAACTGTTTCTGAGAAGGAAGAGACGAGAGCAGCACCAGTGTCCCTCAGTGTCCTATATTTCTATTTCTATAAGTAGAGTTTAAAGGTGATTAAAAGAGACTTTGTGCATCTGCAGTTTCTCACTCTTTCAACTTACAAACGAATTTAATTGATGCACCATAGTGTATTTCATGCATTAAGGTAAAGTTTCTCCACGTGGATTTTAAGAGACAGCCAGAAATCTTACTGATAAAAGGTTTGGCTGCATTCAGGGCCACCGTAATAACTGCCTCAGGACTGCAACTGCTGGTTCTGTGTGTCTCACACATTTACAAAATAATCTCTTAGTAAATTCATCTAAATCTAAATCTTCTACTCGTTTGGATCCAGTCTGACAGAAGAGCTTCGACAGCTGATAGAAAACCGGGAAGTCAGGCTCAGCGAGCTGGCTCACAAGTCCAACTGCACTATGCTCCTCACACCATCTGGTGATGTATTCTGGAAACCTGTGGGTGATGCACACTGTGTGCGATGCGTGTCTGATTGTGCACGGGAGTTCTGTGTGTGTTGAGTGTGTCCAGTGTGACTCTATGTGTGTGTGCAGGAAGCGAAACGAGGACATATGGCCTGTGAACCTTATATGAGGAAGAAGTGAGAGGGGGGAGGGTCTGCGAGTGGTGCTAAACTGTTCGCGTCACTCATTAAAGCATCCGAACGAGCAAATGAATTTGATGTTTTATATCTTCACACCCTGAGATTCTCTTTTCTGGCTGATAAATCAGACCTTCATATTAACGATGGTAGACCTGACTTTTATAAACTGGAAATGGAAATATGCTTCTCTTTATAGATTTAGTATCACTTCACTGCCAGCTGTAATAAGTATTTTAAAGCCTCAAGTGACAAAACACAAAACGCGTCAGCTGCTGCACACGTGAGAATGAATGCGTGGCGGGAGACGGACACAAAACTCCTCTTCCTCTCACAAACACCTCCACGGTGCTCCAGGGTCATCGCTTTGTCTGAGTAATCGGTATTGAAGCTGAAAACGTGAAAAGCAAATGACAAACACTTTCTAATGACGTTATGGTGCCGCGCTGTTTTCCCACCTTTTTGTTAGACGTGTCAGTCAGATCTCTGCCAGAATTAGCAACGTGACTCATCTCTATTTTAAACTCGCTTCTTTCTGTTGGCGTCACCAGCGTTGGATTATGAGAAGCGGGCACAGGCAGGTAAAAGGCCCCCGGGGCCCCGGGCCCCTTACACAGCGCCCCCAAACTGAGAGAAACAAAAAGGCTCCATTCGTTGTGTGTTTTCTGGATCATTTTGAGTCTCTTTTGAGATTATTTTTTATCTCTAAAGTCATTTTTGATCTTTTGCTGTTTTGTTTCTCTTTGATTTTCTCAAAAATATTTATTTCCCTTCATACAGAAGCTTTGCTCCTGGGATGGCCCTAGGTGCACGTTGGTAAGCCGTTTATGTGAGTCACCTGCAAGCCACATTCAGAAGAACAAGGTCAATTAAAATATGAATATATCAGTTTAGCTTTATAAGTATTTTTTAGTATATATATATTATATATATATTATAAGTTTTGAACCGTTT
>JAUMTR010000002.1:18364434-18391928 GCA_032270685.1 Microctenopoma stevenorrisi
ATGTTAAGTCCAAAACAATCCCCGATTTTAAACAAAGGCAAACTGTAATGAAAAACAGGAAAATAAGATCTTGGTGTAATCGTGAATTAATGATTTTACTGCAACAATACCGTCGGTCACATGAGAGATGAGTGAGAGGTCATCTGACAGTACGAGTCTTTCATCACCAGATGTGAATACTGATGCAAAAGAAATGAAGTTTTCCCTGCAATCCACCACGTCTCAGTGGCATGTGAACTGTGTGTGACGGCTCACAAGGCGTCTATTGTCTGACTACAGCTCAAGAGAGCAAAGACGTCAGCATCACAGTGTGAGTGATGAGCAGTCACGCTCTGCGATTCTCCAAGCTGTTCACAAATTAAAAAGCAGAAGGAATTATTCAAATTATAGAGACGGCTACGGCCAAACTCCACATTATTATCAGACTTTGACTGAGATAGTGATAGTATGGTGGTACGGCACCCAATCAAACCACGGATGGCTTTGAGGAAGAAGCACAGGTATCCTTAATTGAAGAAGTTACCACAACTTGCCCCTCTGAAGAGCAGCTGGATTTTTTTTTGAATATTTTGTCATTTGGAAGAGATAGAAACAATTTTCGCCTTCAGCCATGATTGGACGGAGGCAAATAGAAAGCAGTGTTTCAGTCAGATGCTTTGTATCTCTGCACAGCTATCAGGGTTTTCACAGCATGACAGTGTCAGGCTTCTCGGAGATGGTCATCAGCACGACCCCTCGAGACGACTGTGTCAAAATATAATCAAGCAGAAATGCATTTATGGAATATGCTTCATGTGAGTGCATGTGCAGTGTGTCCCACGTGAACATGACACAGAATTTCAGCCTTACTAGTACTCAAGGACGGCCTTATTTAGACTACGGATTGTTTTACACTTGTTCAAAGGCACAAATATGCATGTCAACAAAGTTAAAATATGTTTTCTTGCAAATTCATTAAATAGCAAAATTTCAATTTCTCACTTTATTACAGCCACTAAAGCTTTGAAGCTGCTTGTCTCTTCAGACATTGCACATGTGGATTTAGTGAGTTAATCCAATCTTTCCCGGCAGATCCTCCTCATGCTGTCAGATTGAACGGAAACAGCCTGTTACCTGCCGTCTTCAGGTCTGTCCACAGATGTTGTATGGATTATAGTATTTACCATGTAGGTCGGAACAGAGTTCTAGGACTTTGAGCCTTTTGATTAGTGTGAACGGATCTTCAGTTTGCAACAGGTGGACTCAAAGTGGACTCAATCTCTGGATGCATGTCATGGAAAAGAAAAGCCAACAGCCTGATTACTGTTACCTGTTCCTCCATACCCTGATTTGTAGATTTGCTGGTAATGATCGATATATTTCACCTGTCCCTCCCCCACGGTCCAGCTGCCAGATTATCTTACCTTCCGCGTCAACCCTCCAACCTGCCTTTAATTCACCCAATGATTTCTGGTCATCGGTAGCGACCCTGACTTTGGTGGGAGAGAAGAGTGATTGGCAGGTAAGAAATGATCAGAGTTGTTCCTCTGACTTAAGACTTTTTTAGTTAGGGCCCCATTACATGAACAAATGGATGCGTGCGCACACACAGACGCACAGAGCTCTCTGCTGTGACAACAAACAAAGTGGTGGGTGACCTGTGGACCTCTGAAATCAGCTGTCTTTGTGTAAAAACAGTTTCCTGCTGTTTGTACAACTGGGTCATTCCCAAATTTGGCAACCTGCGTGAACGCTCATGCAGAGCTGTGAATTTGTCCTTTTAAGTCCCAACAACCACAATATGACCAAAACTAATATTCCCCACTTGTGAAGCTGTCATAATTCAGTACGGAGCCCACTCTTTTAGTCAATGCCGATGGCCGGCAGTGCTGAGCTAAGTGTGGAGAGGAGCTGACGAGACAAGAATCGATAGTTTTTAAAGATTCACTTAACAAAGAACAAATTGTTGTTTACAGAAATGACCTGTCAAAGTGGCTGCGGGGAGACGGAGAACTCATACAAAACGCAGCAGGCCGACTCCACTGGACCAGTTAGTGAGTAATGATTTGCTCAAGGGCAACGGGACAGAGGAATGTTACTCACTGCCTTCCCCTGATCTGATTTTCTCCAGGCAATTCAAACCGGGGACTTTATAACTTCACTTCATGGGTCATAAGTTTGATCATTAACAATATGACAAGAACATAAACACATGATTATGATAATTTATCGATGTGAAATGATTTCGTAATGTGACAGAAACGACTGGACTGACAAAGCAAAACTTGAGGGGAACTGTGACGTGGTAAATCTGTGAGCAACAGCGTTGTCAAGCTACCTGTCTAATATCATTAACGCAAATACTCTATCTACTTCTCATGTTGCAGTTTCAAATGTTGGATAGAAACATGTGATATTTGAGAGAGAACGGATACACAAAATATGGCAGTGACTATTTTATTGCACCATCAGGAGGAGCATGGCGGGTAAAGAGAGCTTTCCCTCCAGCTCCTCGCCCTCCTGCGGCCAGCAAGTCAACTGTGTCATTGGCCTGCTAATGGGAGGGATCACGCATGGCTGTATAACAAGAGCAGGACAAGCTGTCAGTGGTCCTCTGACAGGTGCAGCTTTCCCAGAATGCCTTGCAGCCGTGCCGCAGAGGGCCGTCAGAACCTCTAAATCTCCGGCTGCTCTGTGCTGACGAGCCAAACGCGTACATCTCCCACAGACACAAGTAATTTGGTTTTCACTCGGGCCTTACACAGGAAACCAGAAGAATGCGCTGCTGCTGCTGCTTCACTCTCACTTGCTCCCACTCTGTCTTTGTTTCACCTCCAATCAATCTACCTCCAGCTTTCACAACAAAGAGGGTTTTGCGTGTCTGTGTGCGAGACACAAGGAACGCAGGAAAAAAACGAGACAGAAAGTCGGAGAGAATGAATGAAGATGATGCACAAAACTCCCACAGCTAATAATGATTTTTTATAATATGTAATAACTGCCAAAACATTTCATCCAGCAAATGACTGTGGGAGTGGAGCCGAGGCCAAATACATCACCACAACAGCCTCTATTTACTTACATAATACAGTTATATCATAACTACATAAGGTATATTGCAACACTACGTGGCACTAATCAGACTACTTGGAGTAGGAGCACTTATGTGCAATCAGTCTGGAGATCACAAGTTAAGATTGCTTTCATTTAAATACTGCATGTATATTTTCTAATGTGTTTATTGTAGGTGTTCTGTTCTGTACTGCACACAGAGCACTGCACAGCCTATCTGGAGCAAAGCAACAGTCGCTGATAGGAGTAAGCTGGGTGTAGGAGACTCTGGGCCTAAAGGCTAATAGATGTGCAAAGACATACACAGTAGGGCCAGTGGAGGATATGGAAAGTATAAGAGACATCTGTGGATCAGAGATTAGATCTTTAACCTATGTATGTATAAAAGATTGGATTTGGGTCACTTCACTTGGGTCACTCAGAGACTGATCAACCTAAAGTGCTCCATAGAACACCACTTTCTGCCAGTGGCTATACAGCTGTACAACTTCTCCGCCCTCTGTAACTGTTCCCTTTAAACCAAGGCAAAAAATATGTTCCTTCTGGGATTAATAAAGTAATTTTAATCTTGAGTCTTTAACATGTGATGTCAACACAGCTTTATATTCACAGAGGCCGAAGGGCGTGATTGGAAAGCTGAGACCCGTCCAGTGGACAGGGGACATGTTGATAGGTCTGTTTTAATTGGGTTGAGTTGGGTATAAAAGGGAGGCCCAGAGGCTGGCTGCAGAAACATGGCCGACACTGCAGTTTCATCCAGAGAGCGATTGTAGCTGCAGATACTGTAGGTAAGTGTTAAATTTGTGCTGCTCCACAAGCTGCCTTTGGCTGATTCTACATATGACAATGTTGCAGCACAGGATTGAATGCTATCAAGATGAAAATGTTTGGTGGTTCAGGCACCTTGTTGGCTAGCATGATATGTTAGGTAGCTTGTTGTTTGGCCTAGTTTCTGCTACCACGGGGTAACACAAGGTTTGTCTAGTATGGTTGGGACTGAAGATGCCGATTGTTTGCCAAGATTAGGTAGAAGTCTTAGTTAGCCAGTACAATATATTATAGATAACCTAAAAAATATATATATAAAACATATTATCTGTAAATATCTGCCCGGAATACTGCACTGAAAGTGGCAGGTTATTCAATAGTTGAATATTTATCTGCAACCATGGGTGGATGTAGTGATTATAAGGCATTTTGCTTTTATTCATTTGTTTACTTGCTATTATTGCCAAAGCTGTCAATTTATGTAAACAAACGAACAGATATGGAAAGTACCAGGTTAAAATGCAGCAACATCTTTGGCTGTCCTGTCCTTGGACCTGTCTGTCTCCCAGAAAGTCACTGCCACCTGGCTCTGTTGGTCATTATTACATCATCACTAAACAGCTCTGCACCACTATACGTAGAAGTAGGTTTTTCTACCTGGGTAAAAGTATTAACTCTTAACTGCTTATTTACAGTAAAAATACGCCACTAAGAAACTGGAGTCTAATTCAAGTTGGTTTGACAAATTCTCAGACATGAAAGTTTGGGTTAAGAAGATATGAAACATGCAGACTTTGGAAGAGTATACAAGATTTGATTTGAGCTGTTGGGAAGTACATGAAAATAAAATATTGCGATAAAGTGCAAACTCGGTGGATTAAATGTACTTACCAGCTGTTTTCTCCCACTCTTCTACACTTGCTGCAGTATATTCATCTAAGGTAATAAACCTTCTCTGTTTATTGCCTTTACTTGCTAAATTCTAAAAATGAGCAGATCTTGTTTTGTGTAAGACAAACCTTTATTTTGACATTTATTGCTATTTTGTGTCTCAATGTTGCATCATCATGACGCACGTAATCTCACGGTCTTCATCTGTGATTTAAAATGACTGTAGAGACACGTATGTCGGACCTGTTTTCCTTTCAGTATTCTTGATTTTCTGCTTCACAGAATACAAAACATTACAATACAGATTGATGTCTTTTAGCGTCTGAGATATTCTTACTCGGTCTACATTTAGAACCCAGTAGGAGTTAAAGCAGCTGGTGTGGTCGTAAAGTGTCTTGAGCTGGTCCGTATGGATCCTGGATAGGTGTTTATATACTGACATTCTTATTTTTTTTAAAACTGTTTAGAGAAAACGAACAGCGTGTGTTTTCCCCTCGTTGATTTTTAAGGCCATTGGACATAAGTAGGGCAACAGGAAGACACGGCATTTTTCAAAGGGATGTTTGTAACAAATACGCACACAGGCCAAAAGTGATTATTTTGGTTGTGTTGTGGAAAAGAAAATGTGAAATGATGCATCTTGTGCTGGGAAATTTCTAGGCTAGAACTGTACGCTAGATTCACAGCTAGTTCCACCATGAAATGGAAACACATTTATCTTGGCAGTTACTTCCTGGCTTCAGCAGAACAAGTCTTTACTGCTGCTTCTAGCTGTCAACTAGTTTCCGCACCATGGCAGAGAAGGTTTTTTCTATAATCTAGCATGGAGTTTTAAGGTTTATTTCTGTCGATTGGTGTGAATTTCTGCAACAAGTGAAGAAAATAAATTGGTTGTGGGTTTGTTGTCTGTCTAAACTTGTAAAAAAACTTTAATCCAAGTCTGAAAGTTGGCACAAAGAGAGTCGGTGTCCAATAAAACTCTGCTCACATTCAAACTTACAAGTTAATTTATCCTTTGTGTCTGTGAAACCTCTGGAATGGAAGGGTCAAGAAACCAAACGAGTCCAGTTGCTTTGGATAAAACCTTTTTGAGTTTATCCTTTGTGTTTGAACATTACCTAGAAACTAAGGATGGTTAAACTTTCCAAAAACAGTGCAATTACAATTAAACCAAAATTAACGACTTTGATTTAGAGTAGGCACCATCTGTATTGTGTTTTAGGAAATTATTATTATTAATTAGGGCATCCGGCATGGAATCATTGCTAATCAAATATGTGGAGTAATTTACTGTGGCAACCCCGAGATGGAGCAGCCAGCAGAAACTGACAAATGTAGAAGAGGAATATGTCACAGAGAAAGACACTAATCAGACTATTGGGGTTTCAGCATTACAAAACTGCAGATCCACTAGTCATAAGATCAGTCTCTCTACCTTACTGTAAATCCCAGAGAATGGACTTGGTAGAGATGCAACAGCTTTTACAGAGTGTGAGGTAAAATAAGTGCAGAACGGACGGGGAGGTGGCGAGATGGCCTCCATTAGTGAGTGACTTAGCTGGTGCAGATCACGCCGATATGGCACACCAACAGCTGCTTTCTCATCCAGAGAAGAGCAGCAACGTCCAACTAGGAGCTTTATTGTTAAAACATGAAAGTATGTATATCTGAAGTGTCAAGGTCCCCTCTATTTCCCTTCGCTGTGACCACCCGGTGGTAATAATGCTGCGACCGTTGCTGGTGGTGCTTTTTTTTTTTTCTCATTTGTTCATCCCACAGTCTACAGCACTGTCCACTTGACACAAACCCCAGTTTGGCTTCTGAGGTTAAATCAGTCCACAATATCGTGGCATTTCTGCCATGTTGGGGTGTTACGCAGTGAAATCCAGTTACATTTAGAGTACACATTGGTAGGAAAATTAGCATGCTGCGTGTGAGTCATTGCTCTTTTATGTCTGTTTATGCAGATTGCCACTGGTTTCACCCTGCGATCCATATTTTAATGCCTCAGATAGTATGATTGCAGGCTATACTCTTTCTATTTTTGAGACCTGCTCGGACTGTGAA
Organism: Microctenopoma stevenorrisi; assembly: GCA_032270685.1. Taxonomy (NCBI): domain Eukaryota; kingdom Metazoa; phylum Chordata; class Actinopteri; order Anabantiformes; family Anabantidae; genus Microctenopoma; species Microctenopoma stevenorrisi. The sequence goes on from JAUMTR010000002.1 coordinate 18,371,212, forward strand.
GGCCCAAGGAGCCATGTTTGAGCTGCTGGAACAGTAGAAATGCATTTAAAAGCAGAGATGCAATGCAACTAATAATGTCGCTCAAATATTATATAGTGTATATAAAACTATTGTATTATAGTTGTTGCTATTGTGCAACAATCTAACATGTGAAACTAAGTTACTTGCAGCTGATTTGCACTCGGTTTATATGTTTAATTCCTCAGCATGCGAGAACACAATTATTTCAAGATTCGCCACCTTGTGGGAATTTCCTGCAGCGTTCACTGAAATATGAACACATGTAATGGAAGCGGACACCCACACAGCGGAGTGAATAAGGCTGTGTTTTCATATTAAATACAGCTCTGATGGAAAATCTGTGCTGAACCGAATCTACAGCAAAATGTCTTTAGGATAAACTTCTTTTCTGAAATCATTTTATATAATATATAACTGAAGTTGAAATATAGGGTGCCGGTAATGCTCTGTCACCCTTTTGTGTGTTAATATGCAGGAGATTATTCATAAATATTATATTACTGCAGGACTGTACTGGAGTGGTGTTCTATAATATTTTAAAATGCACCTAAACATCTTTATGTGGATGCCTGAACAATTAGCAGAGGAGAGTAAAGGCCCAAAAGGTTATCAGAGTCTTGTTTTCCCTATGATAAGGGAAATAAGCCTGTCAGCTGTTTCCTCAGTGTTGCTGATGAGGCCCACCATCGCTGTGACGTCAGCGGGGTGGAGCTCGCCGGTGCCAAGAACAGTGGCGTGTGCAAAGTGCTGTAGGTCTAGCAGTGATGTGAGGGAGGTGTGTAGATGTCAGTGGGTCCGTCGTAGGATCATTGTACTGAAGGCTGGGCTTTTGTAAAAAAGATATTACATACCACAAAGGAAGAACGCTAAAGTTACTTGAAACAAGATAACGGGCGCTACCACAATCTGTGGCGCCATCTTTTCATGCTCCAAGTTGAAGCAATGACATGACACGCCGAGAGCAGATGTGCCTCCTACACGTGGCGAAACAGTATTCAGCTGTCGTGATTAACATCTCTCGCTGAACCTTGGCTTGTGCCCTTGTCGTGCGTCTGTTTTGACTACAGCGGAGGAGATTCGATCTGTGGGGAGACACAACTCTTTCCACATTTAACACCAAGAGAAATTCTGGAGCCACTTCTGAAATAACAATGGGCAGAATAGTTGTAGTCAACACTAAGTGACGGCGTAGAAACCGCAGAAGCTGTGTTTCGTGAACATCGTGGATCTCATAACAGTTTGCCTGACAGGTTTCTCACCAGAAAGGAACAACAAAGATGCTTTTATTTTGTAGTAGGGATGTGTATATCAGCTTTGGCAGAAAGCAATACACTGAGCTTCATTCTCCAATCAGCCTGAATCCATTCAAGACTCAATGAAATAACCCATTCACATCTGGGTATCTTAATATTTAACGTTTCCTTCTGCCATGATGTGATCTACTTTTTTTTTTTTTCCCCCTCCGTGTTGTACTGGACATCTGTTGTTCACGCTTTGCTGTGCTCGGCTTTCGTTCCAATCAATAAAGGTTTTTTTTGTCGAATACGTTATTTAATGGAAGCACTTAAGTGACTAATCCACCACCCAGATGGTCTGAATGGAAATTCGTACTAAAAACAACAGTAAAGCAGTTGAACAACACATTTTTGGATAAAAGAAGACAGAACTAATATGACTGCGTTGCATCATCACATTAGTATATTCATACAAGGCATTTTTTCCAGAGCTGTTGAGCATCGTGTGAGTCGGTGGGTAAAAATTACCCACACGACAACTCATCATCTGCACATGTTTAACATTCTTTTAATTTCTTGACAATTTTTTTTTATCTTGTGTTTTTTAATGTTTTTATAGTGATTGTTGAAGGAACTTGTTTATTGTAGCTCTGCCTGTAGTCGGCCTGGTAGCTCAGGGGTTTAGGCAGAGGGCTGGGATGCAGAGATAGCAGGATCGATTCCCAGCTGCAGCACCCAGCCTGTCCCCCCTCACCAGGTGTGTCCCTGAGCGAGACACCCAGCGCTAGCTCCCCGAGCGCCGCCTGTGGCTGCTCACTGCTCCTCCCAAGGGGGAATGTGTCAAATGCAGAGAAGTGTATTCAATGATAATAAAGTGGAGCCTCTGCTGCTACAGTGAGTGTATGTTCTCATCCCCATGACCAATAAAACCTTACACTTAACATCTGCTCCTAGACGGCAGATGTTAAGTGCTTCACCTAAACTCAACTGAGCTCTGTGACTCGTGTGTAAACGCCTTCAGCTGTGCGCTTCAAGTTCCCAGACACGTGGGAGTAACCGCGTAAATCGAATGGTTTCAAATCAGCTGTCAGTCAAAGGGAAACTGACATTCAAACACTTTTCCTGTTATTGTCTCAGCTCTCTGGCACACTTCGTATTATGCTCTGTGGTCAACCCCACCCACCTATTATGAAGGCTGAAACACATGGACACGTTGTGATGCAGACCAGACTCTTAGTCTCTGTAATAGCTTTGATTTTTTTCATATGTTGCCAATATGTTAAACTTCTTTCTGCTCACATGTAGAAGAAGTTGTTTTCATAGTGAAATATTTAAATAGCACAATTCAGCTCGATGGCACTTTTTGATGCGTGATATTGTATGTAATGGAAATCATGTGAGTGATATGACCCCGTCAAAGCTCTGCTCAAATGTCACATTCACAGCAAAATTGGATGCACAACAGATGACTGTGTCCTTTACGTTTGGCCACCAAAAACTTACCAGTTCATCTGACTCCTGTTGGACAGTTGTACCGAACGTGAAGAATTTCCTTAAAGATGTTCTTAACACATCAAGCTCACCAGAAAAGGCCACAGGTGTTACATCTGATGGCATTATTGAACAGCAATACATCAATATCAGTAACTAAATAAAAATCCCAGGACCAAGAAGAGAAACGTTGAGCACCACCTCCGACACCTTTGTCTCACAGCAACAAAAGGAAAGTGAGAGCTTGCACGGTTGCCACCAGCTGCAGTGAAGACGAAGGCCACAGTTAACGAAGCACACAGTCGGCTGCTGTCAATCAAACTCTGCACATAAAGTATAAAAGTACGAGAATAAGTCAACATAAAAAATGTTAAAAACAGCAAATGCAAAAGTAGCTGTGGTCAAAGTCGTGTCCTCAAATCCACAGACAAACACGAGTATTTATTTCTACTTGGTATAAAAGAGGTTCGTGTTTACATTGTGGTTCTGGCACACTAAGCCCTCTGTCCAAACAGAATGAGCGCCTTTAATACTGCATGGAACTAAAAACACAATGAGCCTTTATTCACGGCAGAGATTCTGACGTTGCAAAGAAAGCACAGGTGGAGCTAATAACAGTCTGAAGCATGAGCACTGTAAGAAGCTCTAGTTCTGTAGTCAGATTGGTTTTGTACATGATGGTTGATCCGAAGATCTCAAAAAAAGAAGTATTAACTTTACAACCTTTATTGACCCATCACTTATTACCTTTGATTAGAAGAATTGCTATTAATACATTGCAGTAAGCAATCACACATTTATTAATGACTTATGCAGCACCTTGGAAAATCAGCTGTGCTGTTCTCCAGAGGATAGACCCGTTCTGCTTTCGTAAGTCATCCCTCACTCACTGATTGTACCGGACATGAAGCAGACAATACACATCTACAGGCCATTATCCCAGACAGATCTGCCAGCTGCAAAATCAGCCGTCCGAATTCCGCCCGCTCTACGCTGATGGAGTTCGGCACATTTAATTGAGTTGTTTAGTGCCTTCAAGCTGGCAATATAACCCTGGTGTCGGTGTCAAAGGCTGCAGTAGATAGGAGAGAGACTGGTTTTAACTGCACATTTAGAAACGAGGCGCTAAGCTGAGTGTTAAATCTGGGTGATTATCACTCGTCAGTCGCTGAAGGTTGGGATGAACCTGTGATTCATAGAAGAAGAAGAATGAGCTTCGTTGTCGTTGGTTACATTTACATGTTACAACAAATTTTGTCTCGTGCATTTAACCCATTCGAGGTGGCACCAGTCGAAGAGGAAAAACAAAAGTGGTTGTCCGGTTGCAGTGTCCTGTTGACATGTTCATTAAGCATTACGGTAACCTGACTAAAGACAAGTTTCCGGTAAGATAGTCTCTTGATGAAAAGCAGAAAGTTCCATCAGGGCCATGTTATCGTGATTCTGGCTGTGTCACTGTGGACTTTCTTAATCTTGACTGTGTGTGTGTGTGTGCGCCCAACAATAAAGAATTTAATAATGCCGTAGTCCCATGTAAGTGGATATTGTATTGGAAACACGGATATGGCGAAAAGCAATTACACTGTTGCCTCCAAAAGCCACAAAGTCTAATTACAAAGTCATTGGTAGGTATGTGCACAGCCCTGCCCTGACTTTCTCTGCTGTCCATAGCGCCTGTAACATTACTGCTCTGGACATGTGCAGGGGGTCTCGCACGCTGCTCACGCTCATGTGGTGCTTCGTGCACCTGAATGCCATTGTCAATGGATTTGGCTGCAGCTCGGTGATTCCCAGCGACTGGCTGGAGCTTCCAGTTAGACTGACGGCTCCGTGTCTATAAGGGGCTTTAGAAAGATGTTTGCATTCACGTTTTTTTTCTAGTGGTGGTGGTAAACCAGGCTGAATTTGTATTTTGAGTGACAGTCTGATGAACATTTATAGGGTATAGATGATACTTTTAAACTGTACTTTCCACATACCACTAATTACACCCTAGTAAAAAAAACATACCCATAATTGATCTTGTCATAGAAAAGCGGCACTGAGGCTTTAATATTGCAGCACGATTGCACATGAATTATGGTGCATTTAATTTGATACACAGTGATCCTTCCCTGCTGGTGTAACTCTCCAATGTGGATTCTCTTTGGCTCTCCAGCTCCCAAATTGGATATCTGGAGCCCACAGGGTGTTAGTGTTCTTATTAATGTGGCAAGCCCAAACAGCAGAGAATTGATCCAGCTGTGATATGACCGCTGGCACATATGTCTGACACCCCCACCGCATCCCGCTCTATTTCCTCTCCCTTTCTGTGGAACTAATTCTCTCTCTCACTGTTTCTCTGTGTAGCTGCATTAATGCCGCATCCCTTCACGCGTGACACAGACACACGAGGGAGGCACTACTGCTTTCCCTCCCGTGAAGAATGGAATCGCAGGTTGACATGTTGGGATAAGACTTTTTTATATACATCTGAACTCCTCCAAATGGCATGTGTCAGTGTTGAAGTGGTGCAGCATCAACAAATGGTGGCTGAACGACTTTCTTTAAATAATAGCATTGGTTGAGGTCATTGTTTTAAACCAACTTCACAAAACGTCTCTTTCTATTAAAGAACTTAAAATTAATTAATAGCTGCACGTCAGAGTTTTGTCTCCAGCGCTTGTAAAACTATTTATCTAGTCTTTGTTTTGACTACCAACATTATGTAGAGATTTGTAGGTCTGTCACCGTCCAGCCTTTTTACTTGGTTTCATTACTGTGGTTGGTCCTCGACTCCTCATAAAACGTACAATTCGCCGTTATTCTCGATCCAAACCCCACTAAGGAGCTTGTTTGATTAGTGTTTAATAGATTTTTTTTTTCCGACTCTCATGTAGAAACTCTGTTTATACAACACGTCATCTCATTTGCTTTCCCTGTGACGTCGTGGCGCGTGCTGAAGTTACTGTTTGGATTAAGCTCACTGCCATCGTTTGTTTTTTATCTTCCATCCAACAAGTGAGTTTAAAATGAAATAGAGAAGTGGACAAAGTGAAGATCTTCGTCAACTGGAGCAACAGAAACACATTTTAGGCTGTTGTGGTGGAATGTCTGTGCATTTGTCATTTTGACTGGTACTCTGCTAAGTGCTGCGTTCCAGCTGGTCCTTAACTATGTCTGTGTGCTGTTTGATGCTTTTAAAACATCATGTTCACTGATCTTTGAGGGAAAGATGAGGGTGAAGCTAAACAGCGAAGATCTATATTTGTTAAAATATGCAGAATTCAGTTTTTCTGTTTTTACGTTGTGATGGCCTATGACCTATGGCCACGTTGGAACTTTTAAAATGTGCAGCCTTTAAGACAACTAATTACTGTGAATAAATGTAATTCATTCATTCAGTTTTCATTCAGAGATTCAGATTGACCAGTTGTGTTTCTGATTATTTACTGTTTTCTTTTCTTCATCCTTAAAACCACTGTAGGATAAAAGTTCCTTCCTACTAATTTTGCACCAAGTTGTTTATATAAATGACGCCATGTTGAAACCAGCTATTATTGTTTAAATTACAAATGGACCAAATGTAGAATTGAATCTCTGTGCCTTCTCCTGTGATTCCCACTCTCACCTCAGAGACACCTAATTGGTCAGGGTGTCAGGTCTGCTCACCCTCCTCCACAACGTCTGCCTGGTGGGCGCACATCAGCTCCGGATTAACGGCAGGCGGAGGTCAGCACATAATCACCCGTGATGAATATGGAGGAGGGCCTTTGGGTTTAACGTGGAGGACTGCCAGAAATGATAACAACCCCTCCTCCAGTACTTCCTCAGGGACCCGTATATGCTCTCCCCTCAAGGTTGTAAGTAAAACACTGGCAGTGGCGCATGGGGGAGGGCAGCATCGGGGCATTTAAAGCCACGAGTTAATGTGATATATTACAAAAACTGCCCTGGGTGTGTTCTGAAACGTGATCTGTGTAAAGTCGTCTGCAAGTCAAAACTAATTAAAGATTAATTTGTGATATAAGGAACACACACTAGCAAATGAATTACCAGGAGATATTCATATATGTACGACGGCACTAACTCACTCACATGTAGTCCTGACAAGGAAATATTTGTTTGCTATGCTACAAGATTTACATAAATGGTTGAATGAAGAAAACCTGATTGGTGACATCTTAATCAATTCTTTCATTTTTTTTCCACGTCAGCTTGTAAGTTCTAGAGGCTAATTGATATGGTCAGCGCCGGGTGTGACAGGCTGAAGGATGGCGTCTCCCAGCTCATTTCCCCTTATCTCCATCACACGCTCAGCAACTTCACTCTCCTCATTCACAGTCTCCTTTTAGCTTAGATAGGAGATGTATACTGTGGCATGATAATGGTCACTGGGGTTACAAACTGCTGCATTAAAAAAAAAATGGCATCATCAGTTCTCAACGTGATCCGATTTGGAGCCTCGCTGCACCACTGGCGTGTTTTGGATGCCGAGCCTGGTTTGGTTTTTATGATATTATTCTGACAAGATGGCATTCATTATTCATTCAGGAGCGCTGGAGGTGATTGGGGAAATTCAGTCCTGCCACTAAAAATAGACTCATGTTTTCTATCGGCTGAATTTTTATCAGCGTCCTGAGTGGATGAGCTCAGTTTCAGTTCAGTCTGAGTGTCTTATCCTGCCAGGAAAGATCAAGAGGAACACACATGGTGGACGTGCTGATGTGAGGTGTGTTTGCATACTAATGTCTGGTAATTGGCATGAAACATAACATAAAACGGTGGCGTTAGAGATGCGGATTAAGATCAGTTTCGATTTCGCTGTACTTCAAGGTGTAGGAGCAAACTTTGGCTCATTGAACTGTGAGGAATGTGTCCTGGCAACATGACCAAACTCTGTCCATCGTACACACATCGTCCAGTATTGTGTGGAAAGTGTTTTAGCTTTTTGTTTGCTTAATCTAAGACTAGAATCAGGAAGTCAGGTGAGTTTCCACATCATTAAAACACATCTAGCTATCACAAACAAACTCCAATTTAAAAAGATGGCAGATGTTTTAACGTGGTTTCTAATCTACCTGTCAGATCAATCTTTCTTCATCTTAGAACCAACACATTATAAATGAAAAAATGTCCCTTTTTATAAGGGTTAAACAGTAAAAACATTCTCTTAGATTCTTTCACCTTCCATTTCAGCCCTCAGAAGATCTATGGCCATTTAGACCCATTTGCTTTGCACTGGAAAAGTACCCTCATCTATTTAAATGCATTAGATCGTCAGTCTAATGCACGTTCTCAGAGCTCTTTTGTTCTGCTCTGTGAGTCTAAGCAGACCAATATGTCTGGTTGACGCTCCTTGATGTTATTTTTAGTCAAGCAGCCCAGAGCGTGACCTCACCAATCCGCCTGCGTCCTGGGGGTGAGCCTCATCTCGCCACGCGACCACAGACTGTTTGGATCAGAGTCCTCTCCAGGGCGAATGAAAAGGCTGAGACCAATTAATGGTCGAGATGCCCCCTTGAAGAGCGACCGCACTCAATGCAACCGCCACCACACCCAAAGTGACACCACATGCCAGAGCGTGGTGTCTCTACCCGCTAAATACATCTGCACTCTACACGGTTGTTAGTGATTTCAAAACGTGCTGTGTTGTCTTCTGACGCTGTGTTATGTAACGCGTAGTCTGCTGCAGCTGTAGAGAGCATTGTCAGCATTGTGTGTGTGTGTGTGTGTGTGTGTGTGTGTGTGTGTGTGTGTGTGTGTGAGCGGCAGGATGACATGTGTGGGTGGACACGGTAGAAACAACACCTGTGTGATTTAAAAAGCGATCCCTGCAAGAAATGCTTTTAGTTTGTATCATAAGGAGTCATTTTGGGATAAATTGTTTGTCCGACGCTTATTCCACAGCGTTTTCTACGTATTTAATTCATTTTAGACTCTTTTTTTTTCTTTACTCCCCTTCCACTGTTTTTAATTTCGCTTTTAATCAGGAGATTCCTATAATAGAATTAAATACCTTCATGGAAGACTTGCTTTATTGTATCTAATATATTTCAGTTCAGTTTATTTACGCTGCGCCACATCACAGCAAAAGCCACCTAAAGCCTCTTTACTGTTAACACCTTGCAGGATTTACCTATGGATACAGTAGAATCACCAGAGCAGCGCTAGGTAAAAGTGGGAAGGAAAACCTGCCTTAGAAGGAATAAACCTCCATTAACACGAAACACATCATCTTTTCATCAGTGTTACTTTTTTCCTAATCTTTTTCAGCAGGGTGTAGGCGGATGGTGTGACAGTCCCACCCACCTGTTCCCTCCTGCATGGGGGCTTTTAAAATAGTTTCCCTTCACCTACTGGTGAAGAGCGTCACTGTGAGAGTTTAATATGGTCACTCTACTCATCCCAACCATTGTTGTTGATCACCTCTTTGCTTTTGTGTGGCGGCTGTTTTTGACCCCCCAACATTTAGTCGTGCAAATGCACAAGTAAAACAAATCTTTGTGAATTCCTGTTTGCAGTACATAGGTTTTATTGTGGATGCATAAAAAGCACAAATGTTTCAGCACACCCCTCCCTCCGTGTGCAGCCTTGATATCAAAATGTACCCTGATTGCTGTGTGCGTGAGCCCGTGGCAAAGAAGAAAGGGCATGTTTCTAGGTAACGGAGGCTTATTTTACAAGGTGGGCCAGGAAGTGTTGACGGATTCATCAGTGTGAGGATAAACTGGACTATTTTTACGTGCTTATTCCAGCTGTGTGCTGACCCTGAGAAAAAAAATGTTACTCTGGTAACCAGACTTTAATGTGCAACCTTTATCACGTAGATCATCAGCAAATCTGTTCTCTACTGTTAGTCATTCTGCAGTGTCAGGTTTTGTACGACCCACTTGCAACTCGGCGTCAACCTGCTGTTTATTAGCTGTTCTAAGACTATCAGTGCATGCCCCGTTTTCCCCCCCACATGATTGAATTCACAGTTAACATAGTGTACAGTTGCACTTAAAGTACCTCGGAAAGAGAAAAAGGAAACGCATTGATTATTCCAGTTAGTTCCACACGTAACAGAACTGATCCAAAATGACGTAAAGGTGAAGAAAGGTGACGCAAAGCAGATTTCCTGCCATGTGGTTTCTATTTTAAAAAGTTCGGTCAGATTAGCAGGAAGGGTCATTAACCAGATCTACACCTTTTCCAGTGAGTTGCTATTTTCTTTGACTTGGGATGGAGAGGAATCTGGGTGTGGATAAAATATTTACAAGCTAAATATGTCAAGGATTGTGTGGTAATTAATTGCATATAAAAGGGGTCACATTTATGATATGATAAATCTCAGTACTCTTTACTGGTTTGTAACCAAACCCAGTGGTTCCGACTGTAAATGTGCATATTTTTGACCAAACCAAGAATGAGTAGGAGCCTTTGAAAAAACTTTTCTAAAACGGCATCTAGTTTTTAGATAAAAAGGAGGAAATGGAAGATGTACTGACTCCCCTCAGCAGCAGATTAATTTTACTTATACTACTGAAACAGCAGAACTGTGCACACGACTAAAACTAAACTGTGTTTGTGACAAAGAAAAAAAACGTGTGGCTTTTGCACAACAATGGGGTCTAAGACTCATTGTGGGTTTTGGTCTTTCACAAGTCGTTGACAGTGAGAATATAATATCATCACATTTAACATCAAGATAAACATTTGAACCACCGTTCCGTTTTGCACACATTCTTTAACAGTGGAGACCACAGTGACCTCATTGCTCACAGATCCAGGTCTGTTCTGCAAAGCAGGCGTCATCATTCCAATCCCCCAGTGATCCAGGCCCAGAGTTGTGTACCATTTCTCCACAGTCCTGGTTCCCACTGAAGCTGTTGGGCTGCCCGGGTTGCCAGTACCTGATATACAAGACGGAGACATCATCAGTCAACATGTTTCCAGATGCAGTTGTGCCCAACATGCATCGTTCTTCATGTTCACGTTGTTCTTCTTTTTGACTTGTGTTCCTAATTTATTGTTCCTTTATTTATTGTGTTCCTTTTGTTTATTTTCTTTAACGTTTCTGAGGACGCTGTCAGTCGTACAAGCATTTCACTGCATATTGTACTGACTGACTATTGTGCACGTGACAAATAAAATCTGAATCTGAATCTGATCTGCAAATGATTAGTCAAGACCTTCCTCGTTTTTAGTTTAGGCATCTTAATCATCAACAAATTGAACTCCAGTTAAATTAGTTTTTAGAATTTTTACCTCATTACTGTATATTTAAAGTTAAATTACGACCTGTCCAGGTCTGGTAAATAAATGTCCGGATTATATGACATATTTCCGTTTGTATTCTCCTGTGGAGGTGAAACTTACGCTGTGGTGACTGGGGTCCCATCCACCCACCTCCAAGTCCCTTCTGCATCACTGTCAGTTAGTCCGATCCAGGCACTTGGGACTAATTTCAGTAACCCATTGATAAATACCTGTTAGCGTAACAGACAGGAGATAAAAGCACTTGGATATCTGTTAATTTCCTATAGCTACGGTGTCCAGTTTAGAGGAGCGCTGGCAGGCATGAGACTTAACTCGAGTCGGACCTCTGACTTATTTATACCTGTTCTTTATGGGTGATGGGGTGATAACAAGACAGCGCCGTTCCAGCCTCAGACGGGGCGTCCCTCCATGGCCTAGCCAGCAGTTTCAAATGTCAGCACTGTATAAGAAGTAACTGTCTGAGTCTTTAGAGAAGGGCAGTTTCATTCTAACGCCGCCCAGAGAATGAATCTAATGAGTTTATGCTACAGGCAGGAAGATTTTCTTTTATCTATTCCTTCTACAGCTTTCATCATCTGTTGACTTCTTCTTAATTATTCTCTTGGCTTCTTTGGTTAATGAAAGAATACATTTTACTTTCTAATCCACTGTAGTTGTCGTTTGTGTTTTACTGGTGAGCAAATGTTAGCACACCAAAATCTATCCTAAGAAGAGGGAAACGGCCACGTTGGTGTCGGTCAGTGCCGTGCATAACCACACTCCCACAGAACTGCAAGTAGCTGAAATGATTGTGTTCCTTCTTTTCCTCCTCACCTGTTCCTCCCTGGTGTCGACGATGACCAGATCTGCCCCCTCAGCCCTGCAGGCAGCTTGGCTGGCTGTCCAGGTTTTTTTCAGGGTTGAAACAAAATAGCAGCTGATATCAAACTTTGTCCAGCCTGCCTGACAGGAGACGTCTGCAAATGGAAAACGCATCATTACTTATATGTGAAAATACCAAAAAGCGCACAGCGCTCTTACCTTTCACTTTAGTTTTTAGCTTGTTGATCCTCTTCTGTAAATGATCTCTACTTGCGACCGCGCTGCTGTAATTGCTCTGTAACCATGCCTTTTCCCCCCTCAGGGCATTTAATCTGGTTTGCAACTGGTCTTTGTCTTTCCACAGCGAGTTGTAGCTTCTCTGGAGCAGATCTTTACTTGCAGTAACTGTGTTGAAGCTTCTCTCCAGCTGGTCCTTGTCCCTCTTTAGTGAAGAGCAATTGCTCTGAGACTGATCTCTGGTTGTTATCATGGCACTGTAACGAGCCTGTAACGCATTTGTTTCTCTTTGTAGGTTACTGTAGTTGGTCTGTAGCTCATCTTTAGTTGCTGTCAGATTATCGTTCTTCCTCTGTAAACCACCGAGAGTCATCTGCAGGTCATTATAGCTTGTCTGCAGTTGATCGCTCTCTTGCTTTAAGGTGTCGTAACTCACACGTAACCGTCTTTTTTCGATTGTCAGATTGTTGAACCTGGCTTCACGTTCATCTCTTTCAGTAGCCAAAGAATTGTAAGTTTGCTGCAGCGTGTGTTTTTCTTCAGTGACGTTACTCAGTCTGGCCTCTAAGTGTTTTCTTTCTGACGTTAATGCATCAACGTTGTTTTGCAGTAGGTCTCTCTCTGTGGACAGCGATGTGTTGCCGTTTTGGACATGGTCTTTCTGGCTGCTAATGTAATTGGCCTGTGTTGGGTCTGCGTAGACAGACTGGGTGAGGATCTCATCTGTGAAGTATGGAATTTCAAGATGATCATACTTGTCTTTCACCACAGGCTACATCTGTTTACCTTGAACTAAATAATAATAATTTAAAGAGAGAATAATACATACAGTAGATGATCTGTCCAATATTCCCAGCGAGCAGCAAGACGCACAATAAACCAAGGCACAGAGTTGCACACCTGGAGGTCTGCTTCCGTGTCTGACAATTCTCTAAATCAAAATTTTTAAACGGTAAATATCTTTTCTTTGTACTTGAACCAAAGCATATATCAAAATCAGATGCTGAAAGCTGGTTCAGTAAATGAACGCTGGATCTAATCGAAGATTATTGGTTTAAAAATGTGAAAAACTATTGGTTGGTTTTCTAAAGCAAATTACATGGCTCACACTCTGGTCTCACTGTTCTTGACATCATGTGTCTCTGCTATACCTTGTGTAATGAGGCTTGTCATTGTGAGGTTCCTATTTATCCATGTGTCGTCTTGAATTTCCATTGAATCCATTGTGATCTCACTCTTCGCCCTGTTTAGATGATACAGTATTGGTTAAGGCATAAAACACTTTACCTGAGAAGTCCTATAAGTTACTTTTTCTAAAAATGTGAACTCCTTAAAAGTGTTTTTTATTTGTAAATACTGTGAAGGTGATGCATTGATCAAATGTAATTGAATCTATGTAAATTCTATAAATTGAAAATCTGCACTCACCTTGCATCCAAGTGGTAAGAAATGAATCTGTATCAGAACAAGTGCATTCCCTCTAAGGTCCTGACACCAGGCTAAATGCATGTATGTGAATGCTGCAGTACTTATCATAGAGAAAACAGGATGCTTGTTTTTGCCCATGTCATCAAATTTTTTACTTGCACTCTGACTGGACTAGAATAAAAACAATTGTGCTGAATTTTTACTCGGGTCAAATTTGAGGTAAATATCGGCCAGAATAATTCAAGAAAACTAATTATCACTGAAGTTTTTTTTCTCCATTTCTCCTTTAACAGTGTGTTCTCTCTCAGAATGCAGACGTTCATCTTCACTGGTTTCTGTTCCTGTTTCCCACAGATTTACTTCCCTCTGTTGCTCTTAGTAACAAAGCAGCTCTGTGACACATGCACAGGAACAGTCTTTATGAAGATTTCCATTCAGGATTGAGAATAAATCATAGTACAGAAACAGCCCTGGTCTAATTGACCAGTGATCTTCTCTTAGCTTCATACATCGGACTTCTCTCTACTCGTCTTGTTAGATCTTGGTGCTGACTTTAACACTTTGGATCATAACATTTTAATACATAGACTGAAACGTGTCACTGGGATTAAAGGAACAGCACTGAGCTGTTTTCAATTTTTTCTATCGGATAGATCTCCAGAAGGTGTTACGTAAATTAGGTATGGAGTTCCACAGGGCTCTGTGTTTGGTCCCATTATCTTCACTACATCTCCTTTAACCCTTACATAAAATAAATCCGTACACACAAAGCAGTTAATGACCTCTCTCCCGTAGCTTTGCGTCTTTCTCTTTGACCCCTCTGTTTGTACCTCTCTGCAGGAATCCCCCAGCTCAACACAGTGTGATCCATCATCTAGCGTGCAGCTGCTGGCCCTACCAACATGCCGAGCGTTTGCCGGCTGCTGGTTGTTCTTTTTTTCTCTCCTCTTTTCACCCACCCCAACCGGTTGAGGCAGATGGGGAGTTTTTCCCGCTTCACTGTCACCCAAGTGCTTGCTCAAGAGTTAATTGTTGGGTTTTCCAAGTTATTCTGTCTTGTTAATATTTTGTAATGTCTTAAACCTTACAATAGAAAGTGTCTCAAGATTACGTTTGTTGTAAAGGTAATCAAGACAATTGCGGCGGCCTGGTAGCTCAATGGGTTAAGCGTCAGACTCGGATGCAAAAGGTCGTAGGTGCGAATCCCCGTCTGACTCCCCGTTAATTCTGTACCAGGTGTGTCCCTGAGCCAGACAATCGGCAAATAATTTACTCGACGACCTTTACTATAATGTTACCCTGTGGCCTCTTTTCAATAGTCTTGAGCAGGATAACATTTATAATTTATGCCTCAAAGAACATCAGAATCACCAGTAACTGTGTCTTTGAAATATATAATCAATATTTAAAAAAATAAAATTCTCTGAACTGCAGCTGAATCCAGAATCCAGCCAAATGTAAACAATCTGCATACCAGTGTGACTTTTTTTCATTACAGCTGTAGCACAGACATCCGTCTCGGTGGCAGCTGTAACAAACTGCTGGGAAAAGATGCACACAGACGTGACCACAAAAATTAGCAATTTGTCAAAATTTCCAGAATGACAAAAACGGTTGTGAAGTTGAAATGTGCCAGACCTCATTGAAGTTCATGTCTGGGTTTCCTTTACTGCTGAAAGAGACATAGGAGGAGGGAGACAACGGGCAGCTGAACTGTTTGAACTACTTCAGAGATTAGATCATGCTGAGCACTTGACTAAAGCTCGGGGTCTGTAGCTACATGCGGCAAACCGTAAACACATTTTGTTATAAGCTGGAAGTGTAATAGAGCCGTGGCAATAGTATGTAGAGAAAGAAATTAATGCAATCTCTTTTTTCATGTTGAACAGTGAAAGACAATGTGAAAAAAACTCAACCACATTGTACATATACAGAATATACCTAACAAAACATGACGCAAGGGAAACAAATGTAAAATAATAAATATTCTTGGTCAAACTCATTCCAGCTAGCATGCTAAAAAATCTAGATGTATATATTTTATCGTCCATTATAGACGCTGACTGAACCACTTTCTATGACAAACTTTGTTGGAAATGTTGTGGTCATATCAGGAATTTGAATATTATACTCAAAGAGTAAGAAACCATCTCCTCAGAGTTAATAATATTCCATATTAGTGCAATACAAAGTGTACATAACCCCCAAGAGCTCACAGCTCAACACATAATCACTAGAAAACAAACTTGATGCTACTGATTGAATTTACGCTGGTCAACAGCATGACCGATCAAAACACGAGCATATGGGGTACATTTCTAGGTATCTAAACTCCAAATTTCACGAGAATCCATCCAGCAGTTTTTAAATATTGCTAAAAGCCACAGATTGCAGCATTGAGTAAAGTTCAAGGGCAACAAAACTAAAGTTTCCTCTTTTGAAAAATCACACATGCTGGATTATTGTTATAATTCAGTTTTGACATTTTTATCTGAACCAAAGTAATCAACAGAGATTCCATTCCTAGAGCCATGCCACTAGCATGCGGGGCTAAAAGAAAGAATAATTTCTAATTTTTCCTGTTAACTACACTGACATCTACACCTCCGGTGTTATTGCCAGGCCAGCAGAAATGTTGAAACATATACAAATGGAATGGAATTCCAAAAAAGTCACGTTCTACCTAAGGGTCAACCTTAGGACGAGAAAACTGCTGCAGGCTACTAGACTGTAAACGGTAGGAGCCAGGACTGCTGAGTGTGTCCCATAATACATAATGACAAATCATATGTAATATTTGAACTGCTTTAAGTAAATACAATCTCACTTTAGAAGGGAGGTAGAATAAAATGTGGATGTTTTAAATACGTGGCCATTAAGACACATGCACCGCAGGGCGACGGTATCAAACGCAGACACGTGAATCACCACTGTGTTGTCGCGCGTGTTGGAGCGAGCACAGAATCTACAGCTGTCAATCATAGTTCATGCTCTGACAATCAAACTGGGGACAGATGGGTAAAAGCTTTGCCCGAATGTTATCTGCTTTGTCTGATTGTATCAGGCAAGACTCAGACAGCAAATAAAAAGGGAGTATACACACACACACACACTTATCTGTATTAATATTGAGGTCACCGAAAGAGGAATATTTTTGGCAGACTGTAGAGCTACACTCGGCTGACCCCTCGCTCAAAGGATTTTAAGAAACTCTGAAATACTGCTCTTTCAACAAAATGAAATAGTTTATGAGAAACAAAAACGTTTTAAATTAAAAAATATGAAAGATTAATATGACAAAGCCACATTTAATTATAATTTACCTAAAACAAATGTAGAATGAATAGAACCAAATGAACACAAGTTATCTCAAAAAGGTTTTATCCATTATTGTTTGGTTTCTTGGCGACATTTCACCCTTAAACACTGTAGAGCGCCTTGAGATGACTTATGTTGTAAATTGGCGCCATTTAAATAAAGCTGAATTGAATTAAATCAATGTGTGTTCTATATTTGCTGATGTTCCTGGGCAGGTGGAAGATGGGCGCTGGGAGCCGTTTTTCCTGCAGACACGTCCTACTTCAGTGTTTTCCGCCTGTAGAAACGGTAGCTTGTAGACAGAAGGAAAAGAAAAGCTCTCAGACTAGACAAACGAAAGTGCTGGAGTGAAACCTGAGAAGAAAGAAGGGCACTGTTCGACGACTGAACACTAACCTCTGCTCATATCGCCTCCAGGCAGGAGGACCTGGCATACGATTACACTTGGAAAAAAGAGAGCGCACAAAGCACAGGCAGAGATAGGGGTGCGTTTTGTTTTGGCTTCCTCTCCTCCAGGTGTTGCCTGCACTGCAGCGAGCAGCTGAACGTCTGATTCACCGGTCACCGCTAGATGCTCTTTGCTCTGGATCTCGGGGACCACACGGGCTTGTTTACCACATTCCTCTGGCAGCCAGGTCGAGTTTGATTGACACCTGTGGCCAGTGAGTCACAGGTATAGGCTCCTGCCTCCTCCATCAAACCCTCACCCCCACCACCACCACCAGCAACCAGCTGCCCTCACAAAGACGGTCTCAGAGAGCGGTAAACTAATCTGACAGCTGACTATCAAACCTTTCAGCCTCAGACTCCCCACCTCTTCTCATTTCCTCCTCTCACATCTCCTCCACCTTTACTCTCCTTCCATCTCTCAGCGGTTTTCCTCGACTAAACCATGGCCAGCTTCTGTAGCTACAGAGATTCTCTCAGGCAATAAAAGTAATGAGTTATAAATTGGCAATGTTTTAACAAAATGTTTGACAGCTACAAACAGTGTAAAAAGACTAGATCTATAACATCTATTATAAGTATTGTATATAGATTATTTGCGGATGAACAGAAACATTTGTTTTTTTATAACTACCACAATGTAAAAATAGCCCATTAAACGTTGTGCCACACAAGCAGAGGTAAGCGAGATGTGGCGAGTCAGCACCACTCAGTCAACACTCATCGCCATCCTGGGGGAAGGTGGAGGTGGAAACCGGGGGCTGGTTGGGCTGATGCAGGTGACCTGTCTACCCACATGGTCCATCGAGTCTCTGACACACGGTGAAGCCTCGAGGGGGCTCAAACACAAAGCTCCCACTCATGAACAAGCCCAGCGCTCTGAAGGCTCTTATCATGGTTTTGTGTAAACACCGTGAAAGCCTCTCCTTTAATTATGTTTACAAAAAAACGGAGATTAGTACGATGACAGTTACTTCAATGGAGCTAATTGTGAGTCGTTTCATAGAGCAGCAGAGTTGAAAATGACTGTACTGGCTCACGGCCCAAATGTGTCCATTAAAGACTCAGTAACGCAGGAATAACCTGGCAGTGGTGTGAGCCTGGTGCCTCAGTGGGTTAAGCGTCAGACTGGGGTGCAGAAGGTCGCAGGTTCGATTCCTAATCCATTCCCTGCCTGGTGTGTCCTGGAGCCAGACACCCAGCGCTAGCTCCCTGTAAGTCGCTTTGGATAAAAGAGCAAAGTACAGTAAGGAAATGAGCTCAAACAATGATCCATTCTAACTTGCAGTGCATTAAAGCCAGGAAAAGTAACCACACCTTCAGGTTGTTTGAACAGCAGCCCAACACTGTTTGATCAATAAAACTCTAATTGTCAAAGTGGGAATGGTAAAGCTCCATTAGATTAAATGTGTTAATCATTGTAGCGTTCTTAAAGATTACCCTGAAGCCCTTTAAATTTGAGCTACTGTACACATGGACGGGGAATATGCACCAGTCCACAGGAACTGTTCAGCAGTTTAACCTTTGTCTGATTGGACCAGCAACTTCAAATTACATTTTAGTACAGATAAACTGTAATCGCTGTGGGAAATGTAATGCTGGCCAATTACATTTCTCATTAACATAAGGACCATATGTATGTTCACAATGTAAGTAAATGACAGGTGACTCCAGCAGAAGTAGCACCAGTGGTGTCCTGTCAGACACTCAGTCAGCCCGTGCTACCTCCGGCCTCCCCTCTGACCACGCCACTGGACCACGATGCCCGACCTGCAGTTGGCGACTCATGAACATCTCAGTGTGAGACTTTAAAATACCCCAACAATGATTTTTACGGTGAGTGGAAATGGAAAAAGGGATGCTAGGTTTCCTCATTTTCCTACATATTTCTGAAATATGAATACTCACAGTTCTGTATAACCCCTGACAACAGAGAGGTACTGAAAATGCTAATGTGTGCATTCAGTGCTGTGGGACGGCCAGTCACGGATCATTTGCTAGTCTGACACCACAAGCCCAAGTCCATCACAACACGCTTGATAAACGGCCTGAGCTTGTGTACAGGAGAGAAGATCCACTCTGTGACACAGCAGGCATCAGGACAGATTTGATAAACGCCGCATTTCCCTCAGATGTGTTTTTTCTGGTAACGGCAATCTCTCCTGCAGCAGAGCGGAACCACAGCGCATCAAACCGTCTGATGAAAGTTGAGATATAGTATGAGCGGGGCCAGTTAGTGGGGGAATGTATTCCACTTCCCTGCACATACTGTAAAGTCATTTACACTAAAAGAGGAACCGAAATGTGAGTTTGGCAACAGCACAAAATCAAATGGTCTTCATGTTGCACTCTGATGAAAGTGAGGTTCAGTGCTCCATGGTAAAGCACACGTTCTGTAGTAGTTCATGTCTCACAGTTTAACGTTATCACTACCTCTATAACGCTGCTGACCACTGAGGGATGATCCCACAGCAGGGACCAATCAGAAAGCAGCTGCCTCTTGTTTTTGCTAGAAAAGACAAATGAAATGTCAGATAAATGCTCCAAATGACCCCTTCGCCCTCATCACAGAGATACTGTGTGAGCAACACACGCGTGAGCAGCAGAATAGATATGATCGGTTTTATGTTTGCACAGTGATACCTAATACTGCTTTGCAGAGAGGACATTTATCTCTTGGAATGCAGCAGCGATAAAACTGGATTTATGGACGGCTACGACTGCTGGGGGCACGGCGCGCTTTATTGAAATGTTTTTTTTTCGTTCACATATTCGTCCTGTTAATCTGTGAAAGAAGAAACGTGAAACATTTTTATTGTGTTGAAACTGCTCCTCACTGATTAAAGAAACTAACTCAACGTACTCTGATAGTGTGGGGTCATATGATGCACGTGTGGTGGTTCTGTGGAAACCTTCTCTCGGCTGTGAAAAAAAGAAGCTTGTTGTGCAAACATCATTTCTAACACTGTGGAATGAGATTGGGTTACGATTTCTCATAAGACCACATGACTTGTGACGGTGTCATGCTAGGTCATTTTCTAATGTTCCATATTCAATTTACCTCAGCTTTGTTTATATAGCACCAATTCACAACATAATAATCCATAATCTCGGCACTTTACAGTGTGAGATTTAGGACCTTACACATTATATCAATATAAAAAGGCAACAGTCCCACATGAGCGAGCGCTGAGGCGAGAGCGGAGAGGAAAAACTCCTGTAAGAGGAAGAAACCTCCAGCAGAACCAGGCTCAGGGTGGGCGGCCATCTGAGAGAGGGAGAGAGAAAGAGAGAGAGAACAACTAGGGGAGAGAGAAGACACGATGTAACAGCATGTAATGATGTCATGGTAAGAGAGACAGAGAGGGGGAGAGAGAGAGCGAGAAAAGGAGGCGAGGAGCTCAGAGTGTCAGGAAAGTCCCAGCAGACTAAACCTATAGCAGCATAACTAAGAGATGGTTCAGTTACCTGATCCACCTCTAACTATAAGCTTTA